>JADLZK010008941.1:0-73379 GCA_015847255.1 Hyparrhenia diplandra
AAATAAACTGATCATTTTTCTAAGCCACAAACTAAGCTGTCATTTCGCCAGCAAAGTACACTTCTTAAGACCAGATTTTTCAGCCAATGATGAGGTTTGCCTAGCTGAGATGCACAGCAGAGACAGAGGAACGGACTTGACCAATCTTCCCATAAAACCTCTGCTACAAAACCACATCCATCTGCATCATCATGGTTCCGTTTTCTCGCATCAAAAGAAACAGGAAACAGCTGATGAAAACTACAATCCTTTCATTCATCACCATCATCATGACTAATAACAAACAAAAGGGCAGGTCAATGCTTAATAATAATAAAGATAAATCAATCAAAAACCCTTACAAGATAGTACTAAACAGCATGCTGCTGCTGCTGAATGCTGATGCTACCTGCTGTCCAAATACATGACGTTAACCGATCAACACATCATTACAAAGAAAAAGGCTAGCGTAATCACAAGCATCTAGTAGCTAGTGTGCCTCCCATGAACACAGGAACTCGAATTACAGTAGGAAATTATTTCACTGCAGGCAGTCGGTGTATGTACACATGATAGGCGAAATGCAGAGATCCCATTGTCCATAAGTATCATCTTCTACTGTATTTTTTTCCTTCTCTTCCTCCCGTCTCTGGAACACACACACTCACACGGCAGGGAGCTCAGCTCAGCTCAGTTGCAGCAGAACGCTGTGCTGAGCTCGGAGCTGTCTGTGTGTGTGAACCATCCATCCATCCATCTGTAGCAAGAATGTGTGCTGTACCGACCCAAATGTTATTTGCCTGTTTGATTGAAACCAACAACAACAGACTGGTGCGTGCGTGCGTGGCCAAAGACGAGAGAGAGGAGGTATTTTTCCTCTTTCCGCTGCCATTGTATTGCTGCTGGGCGAAAACCAGTCAGCCAAGAGGCTGCAGCTGGCCGCACTGCATCTGCATCTGCATCAGAAGAGAGTCGTCCAGGAAGCCACCGTGATGGGAATTGACGCCGGGCTCGAGTTTCACGTTGCCGTACGAGTGCGGCAAGAAGTGATGGTGGTGCTGCGGCAGCGGGGGCGGGGGCTTGCTGTCGACTAGGACGCCAAACTGCTCGGAGATGACCGGGCCGCCGGTGGACGAGGGCGTGGAGGTGGAGGTGAGCACAGAGGGCGGCGACGCCGAGGCGTTGTTGCCGCCGCCGGCGCCGGTACCGTCGTCGTCGGGGAGGTTGACGGTGGTGATGTCGTGGATGCTTGAGCGGCGCTTGTCCTTGCCGCCCGAGTTGAGGCGGATGAAGTACTTCTGCGCGTGGCTAGCCACCTGCGTCGGCGTCCGGCTCGTCACGAAGTTGCGCGAGATGTTCCTCCAGTCCCCACGCCCGTACTTCTTGAGACCCATCAAGAACAGCCTAAGCAAGCAGAGGAGAGGAGATTAGCCCTGGAAATTTTCAGCAATCAAGCTCGAAAGGATCAACTGATGTTTGGGAATGCTTACTTGTGCTCCTCCTCCGTCCACGGGATGCCCTTCTTGCGCTCATGGTCCGGCCCACGCTCGCGCTTGCCGTTACCAGCAACCACGTAGCAGGAGCCGCGCTGCTTAAATCCGCCCAGCGCGCCGGCGTCACCGCCATCCCAGTCGAACGTGAACCCGGCGGACTGCGACACGCCGCCACCACCACCGTAGCGGGGAAGGGCACGAAGCCGGCCTCGATGAAGCCGACATCGCTCTCCAGGTCGTCGTAGTGAGCGGCGACGTCGGCCACCGTCCTCCCAGGCAGCATCTGCGCCACCTGCTCCCCACCGGTCCGGCGCTTCCGAGTCGACCCGCGCCAGCGCGCGCTCGAACATCTTGTTCTCCTCCACCGTCCACCGCCGGTCCGGCGGCAGGAACCAACCGCCGCCCGCCGCCTGCCCCGTGAAGTAGGGCGGCGGCAGCACCTCCATCCACAGCTCCGTCATCAACGAATGAACCGACCCAAGATTTTCTTTGTTTCGCTGTCGGTGTCGGAGGACACGCACGCACGGAACGGAAAGCGGCGAGCCCGGAGCGGAGCGGAGCGGCGAGGAGGTGGGGAGGTGGGAACGGGCGGCGAGAGGGGGTATTTATGGTGGCAGTGGACGCATCGGCAGATGCCAAAGTGGACTGAGGTGGTGATTCGGCCTCCACCGCGGGACGTTAAACTTTAAAGAAAGCGGCGAGCGAGCGAGCGCCTCCGACGAAGCGGATTGGCCCGTGGCCGTGCTGGAGTGGAGTTTGTGGCCTCCCCAACCAAAGAAACAGAGGCCTCTGGCTGCCGCCACTGGCCACTCTGCTCGAGCTGCTCTGCTCGCTGTGTTTGTCCGGCTCAGCGGCCGCGCACGGAGCAGGCAGCGGGAAGCTCGGCGTTGCCCCGTGCGCGACTGCAAGGAAGGAGCGGGGGCGTGCGTGTTCGTCCCCGTCCGTGTCCAGGTCCAGGTCCAGGTCCAGGCTGGCTGGAGGAGTTAGGCGTGTTTGGATCCTCTTCTCTTGGATAAAGTTAGTAGTTCTTTTAACTCGCGAACTCTAACCGGTTTGGATAAGGGGGTTGGGTGACTTTTCTAATCACTTTTTCAAATTAGTGTGCCTTTGGGTTCCTCTACCAAAGAACTCCAAATATCACCCCCTGGGGTTCTTTTTGGTGGTGGGAGCCAAAATAACCCAATCTAACCTATGTGTTTGGATGTTTTGAGTTATTTAGGATAAAAATAACTCAATCTAACTCTTGCGATCAAACAGGGTCATACTTTCTGTGCGGGTGTGGTCGTCTTTGCCCTTGCTTTTCTTTATTGGCCGTTCCTTGGGTTGCTTTTTGCTTGCCGCTTCTCTTCTCCCAATGCTGGACTGGGACTGGAACTCCCTCACTCGGCTGCTGCCGCTTTAATTTATGCACATTTATTATGGACTCCTGTAGGCCTAGTACATTTACGGAAAAACGCTCGCCGCTCGCCGGCATGGTCCAAAATAGCAGCCCCCAAGGTTGGGGTTGGGGCTAGCGGCCTACCGGGGGTGCATGGAAAACCGCTTGCCACGAAACTAAAAGAAAGCAGGGGGAAACACATGGCGGTCTACCATGGTCACTGAGAAAAACCATAACCATATCTACCACCGGATTTGTAAGACCCTTTTTGGTTCAATAGTCCATGATTGATTTTTAGTTTTAGGCACTTGTTAAAAAAAGCTCTCGACGAG
Source organism: Hyparrhenia diplandra (assembly GCA_015847255.1). Lineage (NCBI taxonomy): Eukaryota > Viridiplantae > Streptophyta > Magnoliopsida > Poales > Poaceae > Hyparrhenia > Hyparrhenia diplandra. The sequence continues at coordinate 3,183 of JADLZK010008941.1, forward strand.
GACCTTGTAGGGGCTTGGGTAAAGTTTAGTCCCTAATCTGTTTGTAGGCCCGGTTCTGTCAATTTATAGCCCTAGAGCGAAACTTAAAAAATAGGCCCCTTAATACAATATGACCTTGTTCGTACAAGTGTATTAGTACATATTAAAAAATTGTTATCAAATAAGTCATATATATTACTATAAAATTTTCTTCATTTACTGGTGTGAAGTCCTTGATGACGACATCAATAATATTTTTAGCTAATAGTTTCTTCTCGATGCATAAAGTTGTTGTACCATTTTAAGCTTTCATGAGACATTACGGATCTCAAATAATTCTTTAATAATTGCAGCCTTCAATAATTTTAGTTTTGATAAAAAAATGAATGCTAGTAAATTACTAGGTTAAGAACTAGAGAAAATAATTATTCAATTATTTTTACCGTAAATTCGGGTGCACAACCGATCAGCAATGGCACGTCTTGTAGGCTCGGAGGTTCGAGGTCACAAAGTGGGGAAGAAAAGAATCGAATATTTTGGACGCGAAATTCTTGGCAGCATCCATCAAGGAAACAGGGGAAAGGAGTCTTGGCCTCTTGGGCTCCTGATTGGGCTAGGGGAGAGGAATACAATACCTTGTACATGGGGTTGGGCCCTTTTGCGTTGAGGGGCACAACCGGCGGCGATGCCGCACCCCCCCTCCGGCTCGGAGAGCCGAGGCCGAGGTTTGGATGGAGGGACTAAAGAAACCATTGAAAAGCTACTTTACAAAGACCTAAACGTCTCTAATCTCGACCTCGTGCCGCCAATTCTTTGGTCTTCTCGCTCTTGTTGCTCGCTAGAATACAATCTCACCCTCCTCAGGTGCGTGTTGGGGTCATTGCCCGTTGGCCACTTGCCCGATCGGTGGCGTGGTCGCTACGTGTTGAGGTGGGTGGAGGGGAGAAGGAAAGGAAGTTATTTTAGGAAGCCGCCATAGTCGACATCGGTGTGTGTGTGTGGGTGGGTGGTCCGGGGAGGGGGGTAGCCTTCTCGGATGTGGATGCCGCCATCGGTAACGGATCTAGCCTAATATTCCATTGGGCGTCACCTCTACTACACTATAGATTAATTACACATATGAGTATCAATTTGTAATGAAAATCACCGAAAAAACGTTGTTGTCACCTGACAACAATAAACAGCCCTGGATCCGCCCCTGGCCACCATAGACATGCTTCAGTGTGAGGTGTGGGAGAGAAGAGCCACCGCCAGCCGAGGAGGCTGTCATGGTCGCCTAATAATGACATTTTTAGGAGCACACACAACTGTTAACCTCACAAATTGTTACAAGAAAAAGGAACAAGAGTAGATGATTGATGGATAACCACCTAGTCCATCCATATGACACGGTGTCAATCTCAACAGTCCACACCGCCAATCGATCAATTTACACGCAATCTTTTTCCTTTCACCTTTTGTCATGTACACCAGTACATGTGCACCTCTTTGTCCCCGTATGTGTGCTCTCTGACGCCCGAGGCCCCCTCATCATGGTGTGGAGTCGACCTTTTCCATCGCATCTTGAGGTGCATGCATGCAGTGGATTGCAGCGCGCAGGAACAGTACTGCACGTACGCATATGCATATCAGAAGTGGAAATAACCAAAATGATTGCAGGACACCAAATTGAGGGCTCTAGGCGTCTAGTAGCACTATATTGGTACTTCCTCCCTATGTATTAAGCGATTTTTTAATTAGCACTATAAAGCGTGTTTGGCCTCTCGCCTTATTCAACTTTTTTAATAAATATTACCACTTTTGTTATGACTTATTACATCACTAAAGATATTGTAATGACGTTTTTGTTTGTTTTTATAATTTACATAAAAATTTGAATAAGATCCAGCGATCAAACACGGTTTATATGAATCAAAAGAATGCAATTATTGTGAACGGAGAGTACATGTATCGTCCCTATGTACATACGGACATACAGCATACTCCTACACATGTGAGTGTAGAGAGCAGAGACTGTTACCTACTACTCGTATTGTCTGGACCGCAGCCACTGGGCGTGGGCCAAACAGTAGCTAGGCAGGTCCCCTGCGTGAAATGAAGGTTAAGATTGGAATTCTAAGTAGGATCGTTCTTGGCTTAATAGTATCCGATGGTATAATCAAGATTCTATTACATTTTACAAAGAATATATGTTTAAATAAACTAAAAGAAACTAAATCCTAGATTCTGAGTTCATCTAACCCATGCTTTTTCACAGACTAAAGTTGAGAAAACATCTATTTGACTGTATTATTAGAAGTTGGTGTAGAGTACCAATGGCTAATCAAAATTACATATCTTTTTGTGCGCTCTCTGCTTAATACACATCATATATAGATACTATATAATTTCTATTTGATTGTAATGAACTCATCGGTTATTTTATATATTGTTACTCCATCTTCACGTGTCTTTAATATGCATATATAGTCGAAACAAGTTACGTTGTTTCCTGCATTGTTTAATCACATCTACATTGTTTAATCATCTAATCACATATACAATGTTTAAATGCTAAGGAGCAGATGATTGATCGTCTAACATTTATCATCTAATCACATGTACATTGTTTAAATGCTAAAGAAAACACAGATTCCAGTGGCATATATTATTGTATGTATCGGGCTCAACCTAATACCGAGTGTGGGGTGTATAACTAGTTTCCCTGTGGCCCTCACTTTTGAAGTAACTCAGAAGTCAGAATATAACAGGGAGATAGAGTAGTAAATCAAAAACAGAGGCAGCAGATTTCATCAGTTTGTCCGAAGCAAGTGGTAGAGAGTAGGGGGTCCAGGCGGGCGATGAGCCCCATCCTACGCTGTCCAGGCTGGACAGACAGCCCCTAACGACTATTCAGTTCTCATTAATGGCATGGTTAAACTCCTACATTTCTGGCCCCCACATCGCAAAATGTTGGATCGTAGAACTACAGGAGTAACGTTTTCTTTAGCTCATCCTGTCAGTTTGTTATGTCCGTAGCAATACCCTCTTCCTTTCCACCATTTGGAAGTAACAGGTGGTAGAAATTGATTGACTACGGCGCCTTGTACGTTTTGGTCGGATTTGCTCCATTCCAAGCGGATTGACTTATTCTAGTTTTGAATCCGGTTCGGGGTTAAAATGGACGTTTGGTTAAGGAATTTTTCAGGACTGATTGAACTAGATTTTGAATCTACCCATTTTGTACACCAAAGCACCCGCGATTTATTACGCACCTCTTGAGGTACGGAACGAAAACAACCGGATCTACCGGATTGAGTGACACATGTGGATTCACTTAATCATGAAAGTAATCTAGACCGGAATTCAATCCAACCAAAACGAACAAGCCCTACGGCTGTGTTTAGTTCCAGCCAAAGTTTGGCAAGTGGCTGAAAAGTGTATTGTAACACTTTTCTTTTGTTTGTGGTAATTGTTGTCCTACCATGGGCTAACTAAACTTAAAAGATTCATCTCGTAAAGTATATCCAAACTGTGCAATCAGTTGTTTTGTTTAACTACATTTCATGGTCCATACATGCGTCTTTTTGCTACATTTAATAATTTGATGTGACGGGAATTTTTAAAAAGTTGTCCAAACTTTGGACAACTAAACACAACCCAGAAATGCATGTAAAGAAAAAAAAACTAGAAAATTGAAAGCCCTGTCATCTACAATCTAGTGGATAGAAAAATACTAAAAACCACGTGGAAAAAACACACAGGAACTTGATAAGAGCCACTGTCACAAAGAGAACTTTCCATGAGGTTCAATGCATGACAACAAAATTGCTCCAAAAAATCATATGAAACAAACCATGTGTTCTTAGAGTGCATTTGGTAGAGATCTGGATTCTGGTAAGAAACATTACAGTAGAGAAATTAAAATCATTTATGCTATGTTTGGATCCCTAGAATTGAATTCACTGTAGTTTAGGCACACATATTTTAGATAGGCTATATAATTTCTATAATTTATATATAAGTTAGAGAGTACAAACATAGTATGGTGATTTATAGAATCCATTTCACATGTGCAGAGTTGTTTGTGAATTTTGAAAAAAATTGTGAATCTCAAATACCAAGTTAAATAGTCTAATTTATTAAGTAGATTTCAATTCTTCCAAAATAAACAAAGAAACCCAAACGGGCACTTAATAAAAATTGTTTGACTAGTAGGATGGATTATGATTTTAAAAAAATGTAAATAAAAATATGTAAAAAATAGAAAATCTATAACTTTTATATAGACAAACCCCACTAAAAGAATTCTCTGCATTCTCCTTTGCGCCACATCATCGAAAACTGCCGTATGCACACCTCCCTTTATTTCTCTAGCCTCTCCCGCATGCAATTGCTCACATACACATGCGGATGTATGCCCGTTCCCCATCACTACGGAAACACCCATCAATTTGCATGGCAGGGGGCCGTTTTTGTTTTGCCTGTAAACATGCAACATTAATATACTGAGCTATGTGCCCGCCCACCCGCTCTTGAATTGGTCGAGTGTGATGCCGTTGCGAACGCCTTGATAGATGATGCAGTGCAGATGGACGTAGCCTGATGGCGGCTGCATGCCCCGGCCGGCCAGCAGCCTCTCCGATGCTCACACGAACAACGACAGATCGGATGCAATACCAATGGATTACACACGGAAAGTCCGTCAGAGATTTCAAGGAATGATTGGAGTACGTACTAGAACGATAGATCATAGATGCACAATAATCCAAGAGGAACTGGAATTGGGATTTTGTTATTTATCTTTGTAAGAAAAGCACGACAGGTTTGTCATGCAATGCATGCAGCATGAAGGCCTTGCTCTTCACCTCCCCTCAAATGCTCATCCACTCATGTGTGTTCTTTACTTTTAATCCCTGCGGAGTGGACAACCGTTTTCAAAAAATGTTAACGCACTCTTCTTTTTCCTTGCCGTCTGTCAGTCTCCCACTACTATAGAATCTCTTCGCTTCGCCATCTGATCTCCTGTAGTACTTTTTATATATATATATATATATATATATATATATATATATATATATATATAGGGAGGTGATGTGCTGTAGCTAGCTATAGAATATCTGATTCTGTAGCCGGACCCAACGACCGACCAGGCGACCAGACCTCCACCATGGGGCGGACATGCACAGACGCACCGGACCTTTTTTTAATTATTAGTTCAAAATCCCTGCGGCTTGCGTTTCATGGCTCCCGTAAATGTAGCCATTAAATTAGATTAGATAACCCTTAATCACGGTGCTTCCCAATTGCTCCATTGGACGAACAATCATTTTGGACGGAAAGAGCACGACGAGGTTCTGCACCTGCGAGCAGACCGCAAAGGCGACGCACACGTTCGGTGCGGCAGTCTCGTCAAGGAGGCTGCAGTACTCCGTCATCTCGACGCTGCCGGAGCGCGTTGGCCTCGGCCGGCTCCCTGGACTACCTCGGAGGCGGCTCCCAGGCCATCGGAGGCGACCGGCGCGCGGCGGCACTGGTCCCTCCGTGACGCGATGGGGTACGTGATGCTGGCGGAGAGATCGATCCGCCAGCGGACGCGCGCGCACGCGCCTCCGACCCCATCGTCGTCAACCTGTTCTCCTTCGACACGCCCAGGATCCCGTGCCGGTTGTGGTGCCGCCGATCCAGCGGGTGTTCCTGTACGAGGCTACGAGCTGCTATGGGCCGGCATCGACGGCGACAGCCACGCGTTCCTGCGGCGGTCACTGGCGCAGGGGCAGCCAACTAACAGGTAGTAGAAGGTAATAGTAGTACGTAGTTGCACTGGTTTGATTTCTGATGATTCGAGTCTTTGAGAGGCTCGGATCGAAGCCATGCATGCGAATGTTCCTGATGCAGAGTCACCTCCTTGTCTCTAGTCACGCGTGTCCTTCATTCAGCCTCCTATCATGTACGTGGCATTCTCTACCCAATACATCTTGATTCTATGGTAGATTCTTTTTTAATCATATTACCTACTAATATATTTTTTACTATTTTTATATTAGATGATGATTTCCGGTGATCATTGTGCCTTGTGCAGAATCAGTGCTCGCACTTTTTCTCTAATCATAGATATGTATAGGTTCTCTGCTATAAACGATTGTGTATCTACAATTTTTTGTACTTCACATGGATTAGTGTTTCTTGTAGTAAGTTGCTCATGAGATCCGAGAAAATCAAAAATTGAAAGTTGTCGTAATTCCTCTTCTAATTATCGTCACTACCCATTTGAATTATTTGTAATCATTCCATGGCTATTTGATCATCATGTTGTATCAAGTTGAGGACAAATTGTGGCAACTTCGCTTTCTCAATATGCATGGCAGAAGTATTATAATTGTTCATGACATTCTAGTAAATAATTCATGGTTTTTTAGAAAAGTAAATAATTCGTGGTTACCATAAAAAAACAGTAACTAATCCTCCTAATTATCGTAACTTTGCCGTTAAACATAGTAAACATGGAATAAAAACAGTAACTAATCCTCCTAATTATCGTAACTTTACCGTTAAACATAGTATAAATATAAATACGCATTGGAGTATTATAATTGTTCACGACATTATATAGTAGTAAATAATTCATCGTACCATGGTAAAAACAGTAACTAGTCCTCCTAATTATCGTAACTTTTACCATAATGGTAATCTGGTCGTTGGAAATCTTGCCATATATATCCGTGCAATGCATCCTTGAACGTTCATGTCTTGACCTCAATCATCACGTCAACAATAATTACTGATTTTAATTTACCGTGTCCATTCAATGTTGTGCATGCACGCATGCACCGCGCTCCCATTAGCCGGCTTGGCTGAACCACGCATCCCATCTCTGGTGCATGGACCGGCCTGGCTACAGAATTTCAGATTCTGTAGCTAGCTACAGACTATACTCTCCCTATATATATATATATATATATATATATATATAGGGCTTTGGTCTCTTTGTTTTTCTTCATATCGCATTGGATCAAAGCAACTCCAGCTATCGTTCGCTCATGCAAATCGTAAGAGTGGAAGCTTTACTCGGCCTGTCGTCCATTTGTACTTGAATCCCGACGGCGGCACCTGATGGCATATGCTGCAGATCACTCCGTCCAGCCCCGTTGGCCCACGCGGATCCATCAACTATGACAGCGGCAATCTGCAGAAGCGCTCGAGTCAATCCCGTCGTCACGAGCGGCTCCGTCTCTTGCTCCTTCGACGGTGGCGAGCAGCAAGATAGCTAAATCCGGTGTAGGATGAGCAGCTTGCGTCTGTCCTGCCATAGACGGTGCATGACAACAGGCACCAGAAAAAGGAACGGATAAGCTCACCCATCCCTATGAAATTTATATGTTTACGCATTCATATTATGTTCCCGTGTTCCAAATTAAAGGGCTCCTAGCTATAGTTTCTTCTCGCTTCATATAAATTTCTTTCTAGGACATCTCTAATCCCGTAACAATGGATCCGGAATTAATTCTTAGTGATATATTTATACAATATCATGTTCTTGCATACATATACATCTCTTAATTTTAGTGGTTAACATCGTAACCCTTTTATATTCCTTCTTGGTACCCGTAACCGGAATTAATTCTTAGTGATATATTTATACAATATCATGTTCTTGCATACATATACATCTCTTGATTTTAGTGGTTAACATCGTAACCCTTTTATATTCATTCTTGGTACCCGCGGCAACGCACGGAGAGTCCTCCTAGTTTTATATGTGAAAAAACTATGAATACAAGAAAGTGAAACGTTCTTGGCTGAGACGTTTCTCTTCTGATAGCATTTCGGTGTTGTTTCTCCTGATTGTTGAGAGAATAAATACCCTGTACGTTGCTTTGCTTTTCCAATAATAACACCAAACATGAGCGCTGCCATCTATGAAAAACAGAAATTTGACGAGAATCATACACGATTTTCACAGAATCATATTATTTTTTTTATACTTCCTCCGGGCTGGTATTAGAAGTCGTTTAGGACAGCGACACGGTCTCCAAAACACAACTTTGACCTCTTGTTATTATAAAAATATTTATGAAAATGTGAATTATGTATACTTTTATCAAAGTATTTTTTAAGACAAATCTATTCATATAATTTTCACATTTACAAACCCAACAACTTAAAAGTTATTGATGATTTATATTCCCAATGTTTGACTCAAACCTTGTCCAAAACGAATTCTAATACCAGCCCGAGGGAGTACAATAACAAACAAGAAACAGAAGAAGAACAACCCCCCACACACACACACACACACCAGCGTTCGGAAAGGACCATGGCTATTTTTTTAACCTTAGCTAAAAATAATCAAGGTACGGCAACCAAACTTTTCAGTCACGACTCACGGTATAGGACAGCAGGGTAAATGAGTGTAGGTGACCGAATTTGCGTCGTCGTCGTCGTCGTAACCTGCGGACGTGATCCACCAAACCGATGGGCGATGTCCGACGATGGGTGTGGGCGATCGATGGAACGGGAATTGGAGCACGGAGGATGATGCATGGATCGCTCGCTGTCGATCCCCAAGCCGCGGAGCCGTCTCGCTCGACTCGACGTGACTAACCACCACCCAGTCCCTTTCTCAGAAAAAAAAGCGCCTAGTCCCCACCGTTACGCACACACCAACACACCCCCCGTACCTAATAACGGGATTAGTTGCAGTACCATCCATAAGCACAAGCTGTGCATCCTGATTGATTGACACCAAGAATATGCTCCATCGTGCCGTCGATCGATCTACGAATGTGTAGGACTAGCGAGTACGTAACTTGCGGGTGGTTCAGCTGTTGGGTTTTCACAATGCTCTTTATTATTGGAAGAGCAAAAAAAGTTTCACGGTAATTCAACGGGCACTGATTCCCACCACTGCAGGATGATGTGAACTGTTGTTGAGAGGAAGCTTCACCGGCGCCGTGAGAATTTCAGCAATCACCATGGACGACTACTAGATGAGACGGCCACCCTGTGGGCGGTGGGCACCTGTTGTGTTTGTGTGTAGGAGCGGCGCAGGAATCCTGGCCTCTTTTCGTCCGGAGTGGTGTGCGGTGTCGAGTGGCCATTGACCGGCCATCCCCGCCGGAATAATTAAAGCCCGAGACCATCTCGGATCGGTTGCTTTGCACTTTGCTCCTAGTACGTACTACCATGCATGTGTTGGGGCCGAACCGAAGGCCAAGATTTCCGTTTCATCATGATCAGAAGCAGCATGTACTATGTTCACATTCCACTTGTTCGGCGGCTCTTTTCTCGGCTTTATTTTTTTCTGTCATACAATGCTAATTCGGCCGATCTTTTCCGCCTTATTTTCTGTCACAAACAATACTATTAAATTAGCCGGAGCTTATGAAATCAGCAGAACAGATTCATTGTTAGTGCCGCAGCTGCCGCTGCATGCTGTAGAAGATCCGAGCTAGGAATGATAGTCCCTTTCGGACTAATCTAAACCCGGTACGGCTCTCGATGTACTTGCGTTGCCAGCCAATGACAACAACACCACCATTCCCGTTCTCAAGAATCGTGACACCAATCGTTAACGACAAACCAAAATGGTTAGCAACACAACTCACGTGGGGCCCGCCCTCTCCGCTCGCCCAACCAATCACATAGCGCCATGCATGCGTTGTTCCATCGATCCGCACCGATCGAACCGAATCCACGGGCGCGTGCCGTGCCTAGACAAATTAATCCGTCCCCAATCGTCCAATCACAACCTCCTAGGCTGCTGCCTGTCTCGTTAATCAAGCGTCACGCCCATGTGGCCGCGTGCCACTTTTGCGTAACCCCCCTCCTCAATTTCTCCTTCATCAGTGTCTAATGAAAAAAAAAAAAATCTCCTTCAGTGTTTGACAATTCTCTCGTGCATGTTCTTGTTGAGTTTGAACGAGGCCCAATGGGCACACTTGACCACAGCCCAGGAATAAAGCTTGTACTACTAGTAGTACTAGTACCTCCCCAACTAGAGCCTACTTACTACCGATGTCACCACACATTTCATAAACAACTCATTTCTGATTTTCAGAGTTCTTTATAAGCATACGGCATGGGCAGTTCACTAGTTCAGCGACGAATATTGGTGTACGTACAACGCTTCAATATCTTTATAATTTATGGTTTTTATTATTGACCAATCACAGAATAGGTCCATATAGTACAGCTTTGGAACCTTTTCCTCACCTCCTTTGGGTAAATAGTACAGCACCAAGGTTGCTCTTTGGGGTAATGGAAGGGATGCCACGAAATAAACTAATCCCGGCTTTTTTCTATGCTATACGCACGCCTCCATCACATGACCTCACAATGCTACCAAATCAACATCTTGGACGCATGCATGTTGTGTGAGGTGAAGCTCCGATCCGTTGCCATTGCCACTGCCAGTGACAACCTAAACGCTGACAATTAAGAGCAAGCCAAGCCAGGGAGGGAAGAAAGATTCCCAAACATGAAAACTGTTCCGTTTCATGAGAAAAGAGCCCACAGTTTTTTTTGGTTCTTTTGACAAAAGCCACTGGTTTTCTCCTAGCTCGATCGATCCCTTTTCCGCGAGAAGAAAAGAAGCAAATTAAAGGCTGGGGAGGAAGGAAAGGAATATCGTGCGCGCGTGGTGTGGTGGTTGGCTCGATCATCGGCGTAGAGAGGCGACAGTTTTGCAGGCCCTGGTTCAAAGCAAGCATGGCGATGGCGTAGCGTGTCGTCTGAGCTCCTCCGGCCTCTTCTCCTTGTTGGGGAAAAGAGAGGAGGAGGGCATGGCGCAAGCAAAGCATCTGATGCCGGTTATGGCATGATGTGATTGGTTCGTCCGCTCAACTGGTGGTAGTAGTTGAGCTGTGAAGATGCTCTCGGTGTTTGTTTTGTGCTTGGCCGTAGGTTTACTCTCAACGAAGAACGAATGGCAGTAGAATCTTTGGACCGACTGATTACAACGGTATCACTGAAACTAGTGGCACCAAAATAGGCAGCATCTGGCCCAGGCCCTTTATCCCACTTAAATTAAGCTACAGCCCACAGCGAGGAGGCCCAGGTTAACAGCACAGGCACGATAAGTCGAAAGTGGCTCGAAACGCAGTGGCATCCATGATAGCCAAACAACCCACCCTTCTTTATTCCAACGTTTGCTTCATTTTTTTTTATGAGAAAATAAAACTGATTCGTGTAAAATTCCTACTATGTTCCAAAGATGTTTGATTCGATAACGGACGATGTGTTTGTTTGAAGCTGTTTACAAAGTGATTATATGGTTAAAATAAGCTCAAACCAATGATCAAACAGTATGTGTTTTTAGCTTGTTTTAGTCACTTATTCCTTTCGCTCTTATTTGTAACTTTTTTGAAATAAAATCCGGATCAAGTCCAGTTTATTTTGACATTCGTATTTGTTCAAAACGCTTCCAAGAGAATCGTGGCACAACCATTGTTAAGGGTGCCGGCATCCAAGCGCGGAGAGATCCAGGTAGCAAAGCGCCTCGTCTTCCTCAAAGAGCAGGCCACACCAACGTCGATGGCGGCAAGCATTGAACCTTACAATAGCGTCTGTATTTTTTTTTTTTTTTTTTTTGAGAAGCAATAGCGTCTGTATTGAGAAGCTGAACCCGTCGCAAGAGAAAGCGATGCATGAGCTCCTTATGAGTGAGGAACGACAAGTTTGGACGAGGGGACGCGGCGCAAGACGCGCATAGACGTCTCATGCAGCTTTCGATTACAATATGCTGGGTGGGCAGGGTAGCTATGTAACACATCATGTCCCCTCCAGCGCAGCGTGTCATTGTAACTTTCAAGCTTTCTCGATCTTAATACTCCTACAGAGATGTGCAAATCTTTTGCGTAAATGTCATCCTGTGATTTTTTTTCTTTTATCCCAAAAAAACTAAATAACAGACTGAGATGGACCTATAATGCAAACCAAACTCACGAAACAGTACTTCATCATCTCATAAAAAATGGAAAATAAAGATACGACAGGACAAAATTGGAAGAGTATAAGATGTGACATTGCCAAGTTGCGGTACAATGTAAGTCTGCAAGCAAACTTGCAGTACATGAATTAGAACAAAAAAAAAAACTTTGAACGATGTTGATACTAATAACTTTATAGACATATGGCCATTTGAAAAGGTACCATAATACAGATTTCTTTTCTTCCTTTTCGCACGAGAAAAAAAAGGATTTTTACCCATGACGGGCATCTCCATATTTTGTTGCTCAAAACCATGAAACTATTAATACCGTCAGTACTGACCAAACACAAAATACTGCAGATTCGACAACTCAGCTCAAAACCACATTCCTCTACAAAGACGCTGCATAGAACTAAAACTCCTGCCTGACTTAGAAAAGCTTACAGCGACACACACACCCAGTCCAGAACTACCATCATATCTGCACCCCAGTAGTGACGAGTTTGGCACCACATCAGAGGTGCTCACTGGCAAACAGTTGTAGTACTTGATATTACACAAGCTGTAGATAAAACCAAGACTAAAATTAGCACAATGTCGTAGAGGCGAACATGCAGACTGATCAGATACTAAAAAAAGAGTCATCCTTAATCCAGATCAGGTAGCTTAGTCAGGAATGGAAGTGTATTACCACATTGAAATATCAAATATTGTTATGAGGAATCAATTAGGGGCCGAAGGGCCACAATCATAGTTTTATTATTTATTTGCATTTGACAGCTATATGATAAAAAAAACATATGATGCAAAACAAGAATACCATCCAATGAAGCTAAAATAAAATTAACTTATATTTTTCCATACTCAGCAGTCATCAGAAAACAGTAGTGTCCTTCAAAAACGGTAAACCCAAATTTCATTACCAAAGCAACAAAATTACAATATCAACAATTTCATGGTAGCCAAATAGAAACACCCACCAGCCAAACATCCATATATCTGATCAGAGGGACCAGAAAATATGAAACTACAGCATCCCCACAAAAGCCAAGGTTAATTGATTCCCTAGAAGAGGCAAGCAAGTAGCAACAGAAGTTTAACAACTTTAATACATGGCCCATGCCCGACCGAGATCACAGTACACAGGCTGGATTCTACTGACACTAAATAACATGGTTATCTCCAGGGCTCAAGAACACTAGTGTGTTGCCCGAAGATATCGTGCATATTCACTTATCGCTTACCTTTGCTCTTGTTACATCCTTTTGCTTAATGCAACTTCCTGAAGGGTCTGCATTCTTCTTTATCCATGGATGTTTCATAATGTCTTCAAGACAAAGCCTCTTGCTTGAATCCTTAACTAGCAGCTGCATATACAATCACACTTATAAATCAGTAGTCCAGCCCGCATCCATCAATTTAGATAATCTCTTATATAACCACTACTTTTAGATATCACCTTGGAAATGAGATCCTTAGCCTCTGTAGATACATAAGGAGTTGAAGGGAATGCCAAATCCACCTTAACTATCCTGCACAAAATTCATGTGGCACAAAATGTTAAGGAATGAAGACCAGGAAGGAAAAAAAACAGATGTTTCAGCCTATACTCCTACCTTCTCAAGGTATCATTCTGTTCGTCAGCTTCGAAAGGAGGCGAACCATATAAGAATTCATAGCACAAGATTCCTAGTGTCCAATTATCCACAGCATGATCATGAGCTTTTTTTTTCTCTACCATCTCTGGTGCCAGATAATCGATTGTGCCACAGAGTGTGTGTCGTTTAGCATTTGAACGAGCTGCCCATCCAAAATCTGCAATTTTGAGCCGGCCCTAGAGAAAAAGGAAGTTAGCTAGTTATCAAATCAACACCTAGAATTTGATGCATCAAGAGCAATACCCATCACGACAATAGCAGTTCTTCAGAAATACTGAGGCATTGAAGAAACTTGTATAGAGAATGAAAAGGGGGTCCCTGAACACGATCCTCACTCATACGGGGACCAAATATGAGTGAGGTGATTACACATACTCAAGAATACAACAGTACAACTGTTAAGAACCCTAGTCCTGGTCCTGCCGGAGAGGGTTCGGAGGTTGTAGGGATGGGAAGGAGGTGGCTGAGGTTGGCGTGGTCGGCGGCGGCGTGCTGGAGCCGTGATGAAATCGCGGCAGGGAGAGAGGAAGGAGATTAGATCGACACCAAAACTCCCGGCTCCCTAAGGAAGCCGGAAACAATTATATTGTTTCTGCTTAATCCTTCCAAATAGCTAGCTTACATATTTATAGTCCTTGGACTCTAATAATAACAATAATAATCTAATAATAATAATAGACTTTAACTATGGGCCTTAAGCCCAATGCCGACGCCTCCCCTTAGCCACGGCGCCGGCTATAGTCTTTGGCCGTGCATAACATCTCTTCCCGCCTCGGAAAACAGCTCGTCCTCGAGCTGAAACTCCGGGTAGGCTGCCTTGAAGTCGTCGACCTTCTCCCAGGTCGCCTCGTCGAGCGGAAGACCACGCCACTGGATGAGGGACGCCACACGCCACGGCTCGGCTTTTGCCCGAACAACGCGCTCCGGGCCGGAAGGATGCGCCCGCTCGGGTGTGGAGGCGAGAACCCCGGCCATGGCCGGAGGATCACCACGGTGCGGCTTCGGAAGGCTCACGTGGAAGACGCCGTGGAGCCCGGGCACCACCCGGCAACCAAGCGATATGCCCGCCTTGCCAAACTTCTCCGTAATCTCGAAGGGTCCTGCCCAGCGGTCCCAGCTCATGCTTGGCACGGGGTCCAAGGATCTGCGCAGCCGGCGGTGAAGAAGACGCAGACCGCACCCACGCCCGACGTCGAACTCCAGCCCCGGTGATGGGCGTCGTAGTACCGCTTGGCTACCGGCCGCGGCTTGCAAGACGCGCCTAGCGAGCCTCCCCGCACGTCGCCACGGTCCCGAGAAGAGCAGCAGCGAGCCAGACGCGGTCGACCCGGGCTGGTATGGGAGAATCGGCTGCGGCGGCCGACCGTAGACCACCTCAAATGGCGTAGCCCGGAGCGCCGAGTGGTAGGAGGTGTTGTAGCAGTACTCCGCCCATGAAAGCCAGTCGACCCACGCACGAGGCCGATCACCAGTGACGCATCGAAGGTACATAGCGATGATTTTGTTGACGATCTCCGATTGCCGTCCGTCTGCGGGAAGGAAGGTCGCGGCTCATGCGCGCAGGTCGACGCCACCCATCTTGAAGAGGTCACGCCACACGCTGTTGCGGTAAACACCGGGTCCCGATCACTCACAATCGAGGTGGGAAACCCGTGTAACCGGACGATGCTGTCGAAGAAGGCGCGCGCCACCGAAGCCGCCGTGTAGGGGTGCCCCAACGGAATAAAATGGGCGTACTTGGAGAAGCGGTCGACGACAGTCAGGATGACCGACTTCCCGCCCACCTTTGGCAGCCCCTCAATAAAATCCATGGAGATGTCCGCCCACATCTGGGACGGCACCTCAAGAGGTCGCAGGAGACCGCCGGCGCCATGGCGGGTGACTTGTTGCGCCGGGCAAATGACGCAGCCTGCGCACCCAACCCGCCACCAACGCACGGCCGCCGGGATGTAAAATTCCGCCCGAGATTCGCAGGGGTCTTCTGGGCGCCTTCATGCCCCGCGCCATGGGCAAGCTGGAGGGCCTGGTGGCGCAGATCACCATGGTCGAGCACAAAGACTCGGGCGCCATGTAGCAACGACCCCGAAGTCGAGGCGCGCCACGGCCCGAGCTCCTCACCAAGACGCCACAGCAGAGGGCGGCGCTCGGGCCGCAGCCACCGCCCGCCGGATCTCGCCGAGGAAGGCGAACGACGGCCCCGACAACGCCGCCACCAACGCTGGCCGGGGATCGCTGCGGCGGGCGGTCTCCACGCCCCGTCGAGACAAGGCGCCCGCGACGGTGTTCAGCGCGGGGCTCAGAGACTCCACGGGCGCAAATCGAACCCGAAGGGCTTGCTGACCCGTTGGTGTTGTGGCACCGTCGAGAGGCGCTGGTCCAGCAAGTACTTCAGGCTGTAGTGGTCGGTGCGGACGACGAAGTGGCGACCCCACAGGTATGGCCGCCAATGCCGGACCGCCTGCACCACCCCAATCAACTCCCGCTCATAAGCGGCGAGCTTGAGGTGCCGAGCAGCGAAAGGCCGGCTGAAGAAGGCCAGTGGTCCGGCGCCCTGGTGAAGGACGGCGCCGAACCCTGACTCGGAAGCGTCCGTGTCCACCGAGAAGGGCCGCCGGGTCCGAGTTTGCACCGCCCCGTGGTGAGCGCCGCCTTGAGAGCTCGGAAAGCTGTTGCGGCCTCCTCATCCCAAGCGAACGCATCGCGCCGCAAGAGACGTGTCAGTGGGGCAGCGACGACGCCGAAATCCCGGATGAACTTCCGGTAGTAGCAGGCCAGCCCCAGAAAGCCTCGTAGGGCACGGGCGGACCGTGGCTCGCCACGACTCCACCGCCGCCACCTTGTCGGCCATGGCCCATGGCCACCCCGGTGGCCGAGATGACATGGCCGAGATAGGCCACCGAGGCAGCCCCGAACGAGCACTTGGAGCGCTTCAGGTGAAGACGATGGCTCCGAAGGGCGTTGAGGACGATGGCGACGTGCTGCAGGTGCTCTGCCCACGACGAGCTATAGATCAAAATATCATCGAAAAATACCAGCACGAACCTGCGGAGATAGGGTCGAAGAACATCATTCATTAAGGCCCGAAATGTCGCCGGCAAGATTAGCAAGGCCGAACGGCATGACGAGGAACTCGTAGTGGCCCTCGTGAGTCCGAACGCCATCTTCAAGATGTCGCAGGGTGCATCCGGATTTGGTGGTAGCCCGAGCGCAAGTCTAGCTTGGTGAAGAAGCGAGCCCCATTCAACTCATCAAGGAGCTCGTCGACCACCGGAATAGGGAATTTGTCCTTGAGGTGACGGCGTTGAGCCCAGGGCCCGGTGAGTCGATGCAAAACCTCCAGGACTTGTCGCCGCTGCGAACGAGAAGCACCGAGCCGAGAACGGCGATGTATGCGGGTCGTATGATCCCCCTCGCTGCAAAGCATCTCCGAGCACCGGGCGCTCGAGCTCGTCCTTCTGCAAGTGGGGGTAGCGGTAAGGTCGAACCGCCACCGGTCCGCCCCGTGCAGTGAGGTGGATCCCGTGGTCATAGGCCAGGGCGGCGGCGCCCCGTGGCTCCTCGAAGATGCCCCGAACCGGCCCGAGAGACGGTCCAGAGGGGGCGGCCGGTTGGTGCCGGGGATCGCTTGGCCGGGCCGCTTTGGCCGCTTGCCGGCACGCCCACGCCCGGCCCAGTCACCCGCGGCCAAGACGGATGAAGGAGAGCGGTGGCGCCACGGCCCCACGGGGATGGGGCCGAGAGCACGGGAGGAACTCGTAGCCGAGGATGACGTCGAAGGAGCCCATGGTGATGCCGGGCGGTGATGGTGAAGTCCTCCCCGGCCGATGGAGAGGGGCACATTGTGCGCGACCCCTGGCGAGGACACTCCGTCCCCGTTGGCCACTAACACCCACGTAGTAGGCCGCGGTCGGGCGAGCCGGAGACGCCGCGGAGGAGGGGCGTTGATGAAGTTGGTCGTGGAGCCGAGTCGAGGAGGGCAACCAAATTGCCGGCCCTTAATAGTGACGGGGAGGACCATGGCATTCTCCGTGCGTACACCCGCGCAAGAGCATGAAGAGAGACCTCGGGGGTAGGTTCGATGGGCGGCCGCGGCACGGCTCAGGAAGCACTACCTCCGGCTCCTCCAGAAAGCAGCCGCAGAAGCCGGCCTCTCCGCCGGATGCCGTCGTCGACGTAGTCATCGCTCAGAAGAAGTAGAACAGCGCGCCGGGCACACATGGCCCCGGACGTGGGGCTCATCACTGGTGAAGCACAGGCCCCGGCGCCGGCGCTCCAACCGCCGGCGGCGAGGCGCCGAATCGTGACGGAGCCAGCGGTGGCGGCCCCGGCGATGGCGTGGTCGCGGGGCGCGCCGGTGTGGGCGGCGGAGGGCGCTTTGGGAGGACGCCGCCCGCTGGGCTGTGGATCGGCGCATACAGCGGTGGTATGCCGCCGCGCGCCATTCGAAGCGCGCGCGTAGTACATCGCCGTTTGAGGTCGGGGGTGGCGCATCTCCACGTCCACCCGGATATGCTCCGGAAGGCCCCCCACGAACAGCTTGGCCTTCTGGCGGGGGCCCAAGTCGTCGTCGGTGTGACAGAGCACCGCGTTGTAGCGTTCGGCGTACTCCTGGACCGTCGAGGTGAATGGCAAGCGGGCCAGCTCCGCCAGCCGTGTTCCATGCGTCGGTGGCCCGAATCGAGCTGGCATTAAGTCGCGGAATCGCTCCCACGGCGGCATGCCCTCGTCGCGCTCCAGGGCGTAGTACCATGTCCAGCAGCGCCCCGGAGGTGGTACGACGCCAGCCACGCGCGGCCGAGGCCAAGGTTTGTTGGCCGCGGAAGAACCGCCGCACTGGTTCAGCCAGCTTGAGAGGATCGACGCCCGTCGAACGCGGGAACTCCAATTTGTAGAAGCGGGCGGCGCATGGGCGCCGCCGACGGTCCCTGTTTGGCCTTCGAACTCGTCGCCCAACATGGACTCGCCGAGGCACCCAGGCCCGGAATCGGCGGCGTGGGTGCCGCGCCGAAGGCCGGGCCGGAGGTGGACGAGAGGTGTTGCCCCCGCCGATGAAGATGTTGCCGCCCATGCCGCCAGAGAAGACACCGGCCCGATCCTCGGAGGGCCCGGCTGGCGTGGTCGACGTGATCGGCGGCCGCCCGACGAGATGGGCGTAGTTCATGGCCCACGACGGATGACCGACGGCGAGCGAGGCCATCGGACCTGGCCGAGCGGCAGCCCCACGGATGGCGTGGGGGCGCGCTGAGGCGTGGTCCCGCGGCGAAGGACGTGAGTGGCGGCGACGGCGGAGGGCCGCTGACACCACGGGCCGACTGGTAGCCGCGGACACAGGCGGCGGCGGCGGTGGCTGGGTTAGATTGGTCCAGGCCAACTGCAGCGCCGCCACGTTGCGATTGGTCTCCGCGATGCAGCGGGTGAGCTCGACGATGCTGTTCGCCAGGGACTCCATGGTGATGGCACCGCCGGAGGATGATCCATTGGAGATGAGGGAGGAATCAGGCTGGGAGGTGGAGGGGATGACCGAGAGGCAGGAGGGCCTGACATCCGTACCAAGCCGTTAAGAACCCTAGTCCCGGTCCCGCCGGAGAGGGTTCGGAGGTTGTAGGGATGGGAAGGAGGTGGCCGAGGTTGGCGTGGGTCGGCGGCGGCGTCTTTGGAGCCGTGATGAAATCGCAAGCAGGAGGAGAGAGGAAGGAGATTAGATCGACACCAAAACTCCCGGCTCCCTAAGGAAGCCGGAAACAATTATATTGTTTCTGCTTAATCCTTCCAAATAGCTAGCTTACATATTTATAGTCCTTGGACTCTAATAATAGCAATAATAATCTAATAATAATAATAGACTTTAACTATGGGCCTTAAGCCCAATGCCGACGCCTCCCCTTAGCCACGGCGCCGGCTATAGTGCTAGCCGTGCATAACAACAACACATAGGAAACAAACCCGGCACGACCTTAACTAGAAGGACCTAGTCTGAACAAACCTAGCCCTTCTAGCTTTTTTTCGCCCCAGCCATGTACCATTGGCTGTGCTCATTCTTCAGCTTACTCCAAATCAAGTTAATGGAAGGTGAAGACCCCTCAAAAACACATGCATTCCTATGTTCCAAAGAATCCCACATATGGTAGTGAACCGGCAATAATATGTTATATGTGTTTCAGATTCATTCAGAGGCAAGATACTTAGCTTAAAACAATGGTTTAATTATATCCTATTATATGGAGAAACTAGAGTACTACTACCACCAGCCTATCAAAATTATATTAAAAAATGGTGCAAATACTACGGTCCCTACCCTGGAGCAAATTATTTTAGAGTAATGATTATGTTAGAATCCATTTTATGTAGAATAAGACTGTCAAGAAATAAAAAATTACAGCCACACAAAAGCAGTAAAGTACAAAGACATGCACAGATCAATTTCCTTGCAACAATAAATAACAACAGAATAAATGCATAAATCAAATATAGTGCTAGAAAGAATAACAGAACCAGCAACTTCAGAAAGAAGAGAACCAACCTCGATGTCTAGTAGCAAGTTCTCAGGCTTGATGTCCCTATGGATGACTTGCTTCTTGTGACAGTAAGCCAATGCACCAGCAAGGCTCGCAACATACTAAAGCACATAAGATATGATACATTGGTGTCACAATCTAACAAAAGAATGTTAAATACAAGGAAACCTGCAGCTCCAGGGTGTAGTATGGCAATGCCAGCACAAGCTTTGCCATTAATGGCATCATCTCAAGTTGAGACTAAGAGAGTGTCATGCAAAAAAGAGATAGCATGAATTCTCGGTATGGTTTGTGTATAAATGTATTGGTTCAGGACTTCATCAGGGGAATAAAGTCATAAACGGAAGAGTGAACTGCATATGCGACACATGAGTAGCAGTTCAGTTCAGATAAACATTTGGCTCGGCTTAACTTGAAAATGGGATTGGTCCTTTGCCTTGCTTTCCTAGGAAATGCATTAGGGTTTCTAATGCATACACACGAGCTATTAATAATCCATTCTGTCATACATGATATCTGATTCCAGTAAAATCAAGTTGGGCCATTACTCAAAACTTTTTGCTACCATTCACGACATTAGTAGAAGTAATACTCCGGACAGGTTAACAACAGTAGGAGGAATGGCAACCCAACCATAGGCACAACCGGGAAATAACAGTGAGGCAAAAGGGAAACGGGATGGGAGTTTTTACAGTGGCAGCCGTGCGCTCTGTGAAGCGGCCAGCAGCGCGAAGGACCTTGTAGAGCTCGCCACGGGCCGCGTACTCGAGGACGAGGACGACGCGCTCTTCGTTGTGGAACCAGGCGAAGAGGCGGAGCACGTTGGGGTGGTCGAGACTGTGCTGGATCTCGATCTCCCGCCGCAGGTGCGCGTAGAACTTGTACTTCTCCAGTTTCGCCTTGAATATCACCTTGAGCGCCACCACGTACCCGCTCTGAATCATCACCACGCGTAGATTAGCTTGCGAAATTTTGGGGGTAATCGATTGAACTGGAAGGTACAAGGAGATTGCGCCGACCTGCTTCTCGCGGGCGAGGTAGACCTTGCCGAACTTTCCCTCACCGATGTACTTGCCGATCTCGAAATCGGACATACTCCACTCCTCACGCGGCGGCATCGTGGGCGGGAGCGGGAAATGGTGGGGCGAGGAGCGAGGGCGAGGGCGAGGTGCGAGTTGAAGGAGACGGCGACGGGTTGCGTCGAGGAGCGGAGAAGGGGATGGAACGGACGCCGGGTTTGGAATTTGAAATTGGAGAGCGGCGGCCGTCAGGTCGGTGCCGTTTGGTTGGGATCGCGAACTGCCGGAAGTGGGGAGGGAGGGAGGAGACAAAGGCTGAGCGGGCCTCCAATATGGGCTTTGGAGTCTGCTTCACTGTACATCTTCGGCCCATTGTGCTGTTACCTAAGTCAAGCCCATCGACACAAATGGCATCCACCAACACGAACAGCCCAGTTGCCCGAGTCCCACGCGGCCCGCGCACGCCGCTTTACCTTGGGCCGTTCTAACCACCCGCCCGCTCACTTCACCAGAGCCCACATGAAATCGTTTTCCGCCGATGCTGTGACATCGCGTGGCCGTAGGCGCTGCCGCGGCGCACGGCACGGCACGGCACACACGTTGTCGACTCGCTGGCTGTCGGTTGCCACGGACATCTCAGGGCGTCTCCCTTCTCCCACGGTCCAGCTCGGCGCCTGACCATGCCGAGCGTCTCCCTCGCGAATGACAACAGCCTTTTGCTAATCAGCTGTCCCTTTCGCTCCAGGTCCCAAAACGCGAGGACGAACGAACGGACGGACGGCGAGCACTGGAGCAGGTACACGAGTGGGCACTGCAGGCGTTGCCTGCTCCGGCATCCGCTGCCATAGTTCTGACATTCTTTTCCTGGCTCGCGGCTCCGATCTCCGATTCACCCACCGCTTGATGCAACATGTTGTTGACTGTTGGAGACACTCATTGGCAACAAGGGATTTCTGACTGCTCCTCCATGTGAATGTTGATCATCATCATGGCTTTGGTTGGTTGGTTCCTCTGATTCCTCAAGAAACACGTATCTGACTGACTGATCACCTGATCCCATGAGGCGGGCAGGGGCAGGGGCAGGGCCGTGCAGTCCATTTCAGGCGCGCCTTTTCCTCCGTCCTTCCACAACTCGAATTGACCAAGCATGCATATATCGCCCGGCCGGCGCTGTTTACCTCGAGGTAAATTAACCAACTGTTTACCTCGAGTTATCGTCTTCCAAATGTTGCAACACACGAAGATGCTTGTATGGAAACCACTGCTTGTGTTGTGTGTTGCTTGCAAGTATTGGGAGGCCACCGTTAACTGTTCCCTCCCTTTGCTTGGCGATGTGACCAGCAGTGCACAAGAAGCGTTCAGCAGCTTATCCTTTGTCGGATCATGATAGCTCCTCTCAAAGGCGAAAATGGATGGATGGTCACAATGCACGACTACTGAACTCTGAACATGCATGCCAAACTCGGCATCCTGTCGGTTGGCCTCAAAACTGGCATGTGTCCTGCGCTCTCGATGCCGCGCTCTGCACGCCCGGCCCGCGCGCACCAACAGAGCACGCATCTCGCGGGCCGGCTCCGGCTACCAAACTAGGCATCCGATGAGGCATAGACCATGATCACCCACCGTAGAGGAAGACCCACACACATGCATGCATGGGTCATGCCATCGGCTGGCTCATCGCAAATCACAGACACTGTAGGTAAGTAGGTTTACTCTGGACCGGCGACAGTGCTCCCGAAATCCCAGCGCCAGGCAATGATTAGGCAAAGAAAACTGATGAGGGGGGGGCAAAGAATGAAAGAGAGGGCTCTTTTGCGTGCGTGATTCCATGCGTGAAAGCCATCACGATCGTGGTAAACCGCCATCATGAAAGGTAATATTGGGGCGCATCGAGATGCGCGCCCCCGGAGATGCTCTCCATCATGCTGCTCGCCGGTGCCCGGACGGACGCCCGGTGTTGGTGGTGCACCTCCAGACGGCGAGATGAGACCAACTGTTTCATCTTTTGTTGCACGTTTAGTTGGCAGAAATGCTGCTAACTTTTTACACGTACCAGTACCTGTACACTGCTGCTGCATGCTCTGCGTGACTGGGCCTATATTAAAGGTAGCATAAAAAATAAAAATGCCCCTGTACCTTTAGTCTACATTGCACTGCACGATTCTTTTGTGTGCGCGCGCGCGGTGGCAGGATGATATTTTGCATGGCTGGGAAAAAAAAAAAAGAAGTGATTAAAGCTGGTGTGGTGCATTCGGTCTTTAAACAACCCCATCACACGAGGCTCTGCTTGAATTGTGCTTGCAATACTGGCCTTGCTGCTGGACTGAACTTGTACACGTACCTGCCACTGCTGCCATGGCTCTGCGTGACTGGGCCTATTATGCAGCAACAGGTGACCATTTGATTCCCATGCAAATGTAGAGTGGTGCAATACAAACAACCAAATGTGTGTTTGTGGCCATGGTCTTGCATACTTTCCAGGCATGGCCGGGAAAAAAAAAAGGACAGGAGGCCATCCATCCATGGTGTGACGACCGGGTTTGCGACGCCACTACTACCCCAGGGCTTCCAACGCGTGAATTGTGCTTGTGCATCACCAGCAGAATCGAACTTAGAATTTGAAAGGAGATGCCACTGTGCCAGTGGCCCATCAGGAGCGGCATGGCAGTCATGGCATGCAGCAACAGGTGATGATTTGATTCAATTGCAAATGGAGTGGTGCAATACAAACAACCAAATCCGCCTTTGTGGCCATGGTCTGCTGCTTTTCCGTCTTAAATCCATCTTTAAAATAAATTAATAGGCCCCCACTTCTTGCTGGGCGAGACCACCAAAACCATCCATCCATCGCTGATCACCTGGTTTGCGACGCCACCTAGCCTCCAGGGCTCCAACGCGTATATTATTTTCATCACCAGCAGAGCATCGTCTTATTTAGCATTTTTAATAAATATCGATCCTTTGGGTGTGTGTCATCAGACTGTAAAATAAGTAGTCCTCTTTCACAACTCGTAATCACAGCGTCAATTGTCTTGGAGATACTCCCGTCCTATGATAAAAATTTCAGGGCCTGATCTGCTGCTCATCCAAAGCCTTCCTTCATCATGTTCAGCCTCCAAAACCTCTCGCCGCAAATCATATGGCATGCAGTTCATGTACCTGGAATCCAATTTAGTAACATTAGACCGTACTAGTACTAAAAACTTGAAATCACGAGGAGGACTGAACAGAAACGTGCACTGTTGCAGCGGCAGCAGGCATGCAGGCTCCAGCGGTTTCGTTCGCAGGCCCACTGGCGGCTGGCCCAAGTAACAGAAACGCTCGACACTCATCAGTCATGCTCATCGGTGCCTCGGCAAGGAAGGAGACGTCTCTCTCTAGGTTGCAGCTCCCTAGCTGTGGTCCTTGCGGCACAGCTTGTCAGTTGTCTCTCCCGCTGCCTTGAACATCTGATCCTGCAATGTCATGGGGATCCGCGCTGCTGTGCATGGAAACAGCAAACAGAGAAGTTGGAACCGCGTGGTGGAGAGAGGATAGATTTCGTCTCGTCGGCAGCCGTCAAGGCTCGCTTGTTGCAGCCGACGGCAGGCGCCGAGCCCGGCGAGGGAAAGAACGAGCGATCCGGACCCGGAAAGCCGATGGAATCCGTCCACATGTGGCGGGCAATCATGCGGCCGCTCGGTTCTTTCCCTCATTCCCATACGTTCGTTCGTTTCCTGCGTGCGTCGTCCGGTGGCTGCTGATGCCGAGCGCTCGCTCGCGCTCACTAATGACCGCACCCTTTCTTTTCGCCGGCCGGCAGGTGGAGCGAGAAAGGCAGCGCCCGGCCGGCCGGTAATGCCACGGCGATCGAGCTCGCTCGCTCGCTCCAGCCGCCTGCGTGTTCGCGCGATGCGACGACGCGGTGGATCCCGATGCGCGTCGCGTTTCCGTCCGATCAAAGGGAACTGGGCCGCTGGACGCGCGCCCGCTCGGCTCCGGCTGTGGTCACGCGCTGCAGGGCCCGCGGGGTTTCGCTTTTGTGCCTGCTCAAAGAGGCGTGGCCTAGCTAAGCGTAGCGTCGGAAGTGACAGCGATTAAGCTAATCATAACCCCTACCCAATGAATAACAATAGATCTGCCTGTCCATCCATCCATCCATCTATCCATGCCTCATTTGCATCTGTCGTGCAAAAAAAAAAAACACATCAAGCATCATCATGCGCTGGTTAATTTAACCGCCGCTAGCCGTTACTAACTTATAGCAACGTAATGTGACACTTTGTTATTGCACGCGCGTTAACTAGTGAGTAATGTCAATGCCTGCCCCGTTCGATAGATCGGGGGGAAGGGAACGAACGTGCATGATCCACCCCGAATAAAATCTTCACCGTCTGATGAGCAAAAGATCCCGGGTGCGGCGATAGATTAAAGAAACCACACGGATAGATGTCCAGATCGGTTTGTGTAATTAAACTACTCAAATCTGTTGGAATCGTCGATCCTTTTTTCGCTCCTACTAGAAGGTTGCGACAGTGTCCATTTCATACTTGAGCTTCGTCGCTTATTACCAAGAAGAAGAAGGCCTCTCATCAGAAAAGAAGCATGGATCGAAAAACAGCAACGTACACTTGGATCCGCCCCCGGCCGCGTCGATCGATCGATCACACACACATGGGTGAGGCCGGGTGTAGTACCACTGTTCCCGATCAAAGAAAGGACGCAAAGGCAAGTGCCATGATTGTTTATCATTTTCGTGAGCTCGAGAAGGCGACAGCTTTGGCTTGCCGTCATGTGCAGTTCAAGTGCAGCTCCCCTCCCCGGCCTCTTCCTTTTTTTAGTATTATTATTACTACTAGTGATCACACAACACAGCTGATGCATAAATGAGCTTCTCTCTCTGTTCTCTCCTATAGTAGTTGGCTGAGCTGTTTTGGTGATCAGATGCCTCTCTTTTGTCTCAAATTGGGCTTGGGTTATGCCTCTGCCTAAGTAGGACAAATCTGGAGGCGACGGACAGCGACGCCCGCCCTACTCTACTGCATCCAAGCTCCTCTTTTTGTTTTGTTTTTGTTCTCTTGTTGCTTCACGCACCTGTTAGGCATGGTATGGCCGCCGCATGGTGGGGAAAATGACCCAACTAGCCCCGCCATGCTGTGGAGCCAGCGGCCAGCCCATGCGGCAAACGGGGAAGGGGACATGGAGGTGGGGTTAAAAAGGGAAAGCTGCAAAGTGAAAGCTCTCTCTCGTTCACGCTTGTTGTCATCACGGATAAGCTTTTGGTTATGTGATGAGAATGCATGCCTTTTCTCATTGTTTTGACAGAAGGTAAAGAGTGAATTACAGTGACTGTAAAACCAGGCAGGACTAGTAGAAATGCCTTGTAGTACAGGAGTAGTAACTTCTGTTTAGCGACATTCAATGGCATTGGTGGTGGATTCCACCGGCGAGATTCCCTCACCTTGTCCCATCTCTGAATGATTCTTAAATCTTTTTTTTTGATTAAAAATCCATGCCTGATAGTAAGTAATTTTTTGGATGACCTTGGCCAGCTGAGGTTTTAACTTTTTACTACAATAGTTTAACCGTGCATTTCATGAGGGCATTGGCATTGGCTGCCTCTCCCTGATATATCTTCGGCCTTCGCTGATGAATGAATTGATTAGCTTCAGATACCTCACGTGGCACGTCCGTCCGGGCTACAGATGGTGGGATAATATTTGCCGGTGGCCGGACGAAAGAGCTCAGCATCCGGCACTTTTGTGCAGTCTCAGCAAACGTTCGCTCGCCTTCTATTTTTTTGGATGACACCAGCCGGCTGAGGTTTTAACCAAGTGTACTACAATAGTTTAACCGTGCATTTCATGAGGGCCTTGGCATTGGCTGGCTCTCCTGTCCTCCTCTTGGGCCTTCGCTGATGAATGAATTGATTAGCATCAGATACCTCACGTGGCACGTCCGTCCGGGCCGATTCTTTGCCGGTGGCCGGACGTCAGAGCTCAGCATCCGGCACTTTTGTGCAGTCTCACCTAAACGTTCGCTCGCCTTCTAATTTTTTTGCCGGTTGGTGGTAAATTTTTACCTGCGCGGCTCTGCACTGTAGCCTGCTGCCGTTGTGCCGGTGGTCGAGCAATTTCGCCGCCTGGTGCCACCGGCAGAGGGAAACCACAAACGCGAAGCTGGCCGGCCGTGTAAAAACGCCTTGTGTTTTGTCAACGATGGACGGGTGTTCGTGCACATGCTACCCAGCACTTGTCCACACTTGGTCCCTAGTCGTCTAGTGCCTACTTACTATATTAGAGAAACTGTCACGCCTGTTCCGGTGGATGGAGATTTGGCACGCATGAACACAAGGGGTTTGGCCGGCGTACCAATTTTTTCTTTCTTAACACAAAAAAAACGTTTCTTTTTTCCTGCGCAGCTCTGACGAGCGTGCCGCCGTTCTGCCATAAGCAATTTCGCCGCCACGGTGCCCTCATCAATTCCTCGCTCATACTATCCCAATGTTGAACAAGTGCAGACGGGAAATTACAAACGCGAAGCTTGGGCCGGCCGTGTAAAAACGCCTTGTGTTTTGTCAACGATGGACGGGTGTTCGTGCACATGCTACCCAGCAGTTGTCCACACTTTGTCCCTAGTCTTCTAGTGCCTACTTACTATATTAGAGAAACTGTCACGCCTGTTCCGGTGGATGGAGATTTGGCACGCATGAACAGAAGGGGTTTGGCCGGCGTAACAAATTTTTTGTTTTTAAAAAACACGTTTCCTGGTTGCTAGCAGCTGACGAGCGTGCCAAGTCCACCATAATAAGGTCTACGCTATGGTCCAGCAGCTACAAGTAAGGCCATACTATCCCAACACGTACTGCACGGCAACTAAAATACTGGAAGGATACATCATCTCTTGGGCCTTACCTACTGTACAGTAGCAGTGCTAGTGAAACATACTATATGTTGTGTCTTGTTGGCGTGTCCGTCTTCAGATGTGCCAATTGTTCAGACGCGACAAGGTTTATCGGTCACTGTCGAAAGAAGCAGATGGAAATAAATCTCAGAGCTCCAAGTAATACAAGGCTTGTTCTAAGGTTATGGTACTAATTAAGAATGCCACCAAAGACCAATTCCAGGTCCATTACGATTCCACACTGTTTTCTTCTGATTAACATTGGCTGGAAAGAACAGCCAGGATCCATCTTTGTTGGTCGTGAACTCGTCATCGAAATTGCCACCGCACAAAAAGTCACGAGCCAGCAAACGGCCATACTACACCAGGTTCACGTTAGATCGTGTGGCTGCTGGCATGTAGTATGGGCTGTAAACACATGACTTTTGGCACGTTTGCAGCTCGATCCGTGACACGGTCACATTGATGCTCCCACGCACGCAGAATAATATGCTTTGGGTGATCCATCGATCGCCTTCGGATCAAGCAACTCCGAAAGGCCAATCTTGGCCAGATGAGATCACAGCCGCCAGATCTGATCACAGCGGCGGTAATCCGACGGACACGCACAGTACAGAGCTGGAGCTACAGCACAGTAGCACGGGGTGCGTTTCAGCTTCGATCCCTTCCCTTGGGAAACGGAGTAAAAAGCAAGCCAGCCAGCAGCCCCGAACCCCGAGAAGGCCACCAAAGCAAAAGAAACACCACGGTGTGGTGTGGAAGAAGACCGAGAGAGGCGACGCCACGGGCCCCGTGATTACCTTCAACTTTCGCTTTCTCCTCCTCTTTCTTCTCTCTCTGCCTGCGTCCATCCTCAAAACCCAGCCTCGAATCCGTCGCGCTCACGCCCGAGTTCCACAGCTGCCTACCTGCTGCCACGGGCCCGAGTGTGTGTGTGTGCTGTGCCACCGCCGTGCGTGTCCAAGCAAGCAATGTGTGTGAGGGCGCGCCGCCGCGGCTAAGCCAGGTGTCCACAAACAACGTGCGATGACGCTGCAGATGGAGCCGCCGGTGCCGCCGCCGCGGCGGTCGGTGTCGACGACCTGCGACCTGCACCCAGGGGAGACCTTCACGGGCTTCTGCGCCGCCTGCCTCCGCGAGCGCCTGGCGGGGCTGGAGTCGCACGCCGCTGGCGCGGCCGGCGCCGCGCCGGGCCGCAAGTCCACCTCCGCCATCCGTTCGCTCTTCTCCCGCCCGTTGTTCGCCGCTGCCTCTGGCGCCTCGGGCTCCGGTGCCGCCGCCGCCGCCGGCACGGGGATGCCGGACCTCCGCCGCTGCAAGTCCTTCTCCT
The DNA here is from genome assembly GCA_015847255.1 of Hyparrhenia diplandra. Classification (NCBI taxonomy): domain Eukaryota; kingdom Viridiplantae; phylum Streptophyta; class Magnoliopsida; order Poales; family Poaceae; genus Hyparrhenia; species Hyparrhenia diplandra. Next base: position 32,477 of record JADLZK010008941.1, read on the forward strand.
GTGGCCGCGGCGGGGGCGACGCGCTGGCCGCCGCCGTCCTCGCGGGCAACGGCGGCGGCGGGGCGCACTACGAGCCGCAGCGACGGTCCTGCGACGTGCGCGGGCGGAGCACGCTCTGGGCGCTGTTCCACCAGGACGACCGCGAGCGGGTTCGTGACGGCACCGCGTTCGGCGCCTTCCCGGCGTCGTCCTCCGCCGCCGCGGCCGCGCTCGCCGCCGAGGTCCTTCCACCACCCCCGCAGCCGCCGCCGACGCACCCTCCTCCGCCGGCGTGCGTCCCTGAGATGTTCTTGGAGGAGGAGATCGCTGTGGCCGAGGAGGATTCCGACGAGATTGTTCCGGTGGTGGAGCCCGCCGTCTTGGTGGTGGACACCTCTGGGGAGATGGAGACGACGGAGGTGGTGAGTGCGGCGCGGGATGTTAGGGCCATGAAGGATCACATGGATCTCGAGTCCGCGCAGCCGCCCAACAAGAAGGTGCCGCCCAAGGACCTCAAGGAGATCGCCGGGAGCTTCTGGCTCGCCGCCTCGGTGTTCAGCAGGAAGTGGCAGAAGTGGAGGCGCAAGCAGAAGCTCAAGAAGCAGGAGGCGGCCGCGGGGAGTAAGGCGGCGGCGGCGGCGATGCCCCCACCGGAGAAGCCCTCCAAGCCATCGTTCCTCCGGCGTAGCCGCTTCCGCCGTGGTGAAGCCGGTGGTGGCTCCGAGTTCGCCGGCGGCCGGCGCTCGTGCGACACGGATCCGCGGTTCTCCCTCGACGCCGGCCGCATGTCCGTCGACGACACGGGATTCACCTGGGACGAGCCCCGTGCGTCGTGGGACGGCTATCTGTTCGGCGCCGGCACCGGCATTGGCCTCGGTCGCGCACCACCGCCGCTCTCCCGCCTACCTCCCATCCTCTCGGCTCTGGAGGACTCCCCGCCGGCATCGTGGAGCGCTCCGACGGCCAAATCCCAGTGGAAGACGACTCTCAGCCGGAGCCCGACCCCGACACGGACGTCCCTGGGGGCACGGTCCAGACGCGAGACTACTACATGGACACGTCAAGCCGGAGGCGCCGGAGCCTCGACAGGTCCAGCTCCGTGCGCCGGTCCTTCGAAGTTACCGACCCAAAGCCAGTGGCAGTGCCGGTGCCGGTGCCTGTTCCAGTGACCGCACCGGCCGCCGCCATTGTCAACGGCAAGGAATCCCCTTTAATGGGCAGCTCGGAGTTCTACCACTTCCACCACGCCGAAGACCTGTTCGACCACCGGTTCAGCACGAGCTCACTCGTCGAGGACTTCTCCGCCAGCCTGGACGCCGCCGCCGCCTTCCACGGTGGCCCCGCGAAGAAGCCGCGTCGGTGGCGCAAGCCGTGGAGCCTCTGGGGCCTGATCCACCGCCGCGCCGCGGGGCGCCGGAACGGCGGCGCGTCCGACGCCGGCGCGGACCGCGCGTTCTCGGAACCGTGGCCCGTCGTCCGCGGGTACAACGGCGGCCGGATGATGCAGCGGTGCAACAGCAACGCGAGCGCGCGGAGCTCCTTCAGCAGCAACAGCGGGCTGGGCAGCTCCAGGCGCAGCTACAACGTGGACGCCGCCGGCGGCGGACACGTGAAGAGGAGGCGCGGCGAGGAGTGCTGTCCGGCGATGGTGCTGGAGCGGAACCGCAGCGCGCGGCACTCCTCGCCGGGTAACAGCGCCGCCGGCGACAACGGTCTGCTGCGGTTCTACCTCACGCCGATTCGGAGCGCCAGCGGCCGACGCACCGCCGCCGCCGTCCTCCCGGTAAAAGGCGGTGGACGGCAGATCAGGTCGTCGCAGTCGCTCGCGAGGACCATGCTGGGGCTGTACTGAGTACTGACGACGACGGCGACCGGCGATCTACTGGTCTAGCTGCTTCATTTCTGTAGGGCAGTAGTAGTAGCTGATGGATGGGTGATGGTTACATGTTCATTCAGGAGTTTGGGCGGGTGGTATAACCAAAAATCGTTTACAAATGCTTGTGTAGTGTAGTGCAGTGATCCCTTTTGTTCATTCGGGGGGCTGGATAAAATGAAGTTTAATCTCGTAATCATCACGACTGTGCCTCGACCTCTCTGTGCTGTTTATTGTTCTGTGTCTGAATCGCAATCTGCAGTTTGTCATCCGCCTCAATCAGGCATGCTACTGTGTTTCCCTTGAATCGTGACAAATTCCATGGACATGACACCAAGGTCGGAGTGGCGATATGGGGTCGCGGTTGGTTGGACTCCCTCGTGCCCGGGCCGCCGCCGGAGTGCCGGACGCCACGGCGGCGGCCACGCCCACCCCCACGCTCGTTGCTCGCGCGCACCTGACGGTCCCGGTCTTTTCACTTTCAGGGACAGTAGCGGCCAGGCGCCGCCTCGGACACCGTTAAAGGCGGCTCCCATATTCCATTGGTCCCTAGGCGCCACACCCGCTGCCGCTGGGCCTCGAAAACTCGCCGTGCCCAGCCAATTCTTCCTCTTCCTCTCCCTCGCTCCCGTGCAGTGGTGCCGCGCGCGCTCGCTCCGGTCTGGTGCACCCACCGGGCAGGGGGTGCTGCTGCCCGCCCCGCGCGCGTCGCCGCGTACCGGGGTGCTTCGTTATCCTCCACTTGTTTTGTCGGTCGGTTGGTTCGCTTGGCCTCGTGCGACCGAGAGCGAAACGCGGCGCGTGCACGGGGCTTATTGCTGCCATCCGGACTTGGGACTCCGATCGGGAGCAGCGGGATCCACGAAGGGCCCTGGCGATTCTGATTCGGGACCTGTGAACATATGAACGTGTCCGGCGATTCTGTAATCGGCGCGGCGCCGATCTAGGCCGACGTGGGGATTTTTCTAATGCTAATGCAGTGCATCAACGGGCATGTGCACGTTTGTATAAAAGAAAGAAAAAAAAGCCCACATGTACGTACGCAAGATTTTCTTGGAGCCATAACACCGAAGATTACGTGAGAACCAGCCTAGCTGGCACCCGACTATTGCTCAGGGTGTCTAGCACCTGATTTTCGGTCGGCAAGGATGAAAACCCATGTAGCGATTCATCACCGGTACTTCAAAAACAAAAAGCAGACAGTAGGAGGAATGACTTCTTCATCCCCGGCCAAATTGAAGGCCCAACACATCTCACGGTATCACCTCCACGCCGACTTGTCGTCGTGGTAATTAGTAGTAGTACCACATTTCCTGATTTTCATTTGTTGATGCCTGGATGGAATCATACGATTGCTAGGGCAGGATCGTCCGCACCTTCATGATCGAAGGACGCAAGGGTTACCAATCACAAACTTGTGCCATCGTGGTAATTAGCGGTAACACTGGATCGTCCACACCTCCACAGATCCGGATCGAAGGACGCAACGGTTACCAATCAGAAACATGTCATCGTTGTAATTAGTAGGATTTTTATTTGTTAACGTTGAACTAGAATACACCAGCTAGAACTACATCGCCCAACCTCCACGGCTCAAAGAACATACACTTACGTAAAACTCTCGTCCGAGAAGGACCCAGGACATTGGCGGGTTGCTCTAGGCCAAGGCGAGAGAGCCATCCTCGGTCGTCGGATCTAGCATGGGGTTGGAAAAAAGGATTAATGATAATTGTCATAGCCATAATCCTAGTCATTAGTTGTAATTTAACGACTGTGATTGAATACCTCAATTGACCATATATGATATACCTTTATTTTATGGGGATTAAGGGTGGTCTTATGCACTTGAAAAAATCAATGTGTTATTATTATCATGTCGCTTTATAACACCATTAGTCTAATGTGGTACTACTCTCGTAGCCGATGGCAACTGCTGCGCCACCCATACTTACCACCTCAAACGCATATCTCTTTGGATCATTAACATATTTTTGTCCACTTCCCTCATGTCAAACTTTTGACCCAACAGGCTGTGATAGCAATCTCTCTGAAGATAACTCGCCAAAGTCGCTTCTTGCTTGCATCAGCATGTCTAGGGGCTCTAAACCAAGGTTCCAAGAGATGAAAAGGGTCTCCCAGCAATCTTTACTGAAAGGACACTGAAAGAACAAGTGCATACTTGTTTCTTCTACATCTTTATCACAGAGAACACACTATATAATCATCTAGATTTCTGTTTCCTCCTCCTAAGGAGGTTTCTATTATTGAGTCTATCTCTTAGAAGGAGCCAAAAGAAGAATTTGTGATTTCCAGTGTTCTGAGATTTCCACATCCATTTGAAAACAGGTAGCATTGGTGTAATGTGGCCATATACATTTATTTTATGGGATTAAGGGTGGTTTTACCCACTTGAAAAATCAGTGGTATTATTATCATGTCGCTTTATGAAGACATTGGTGTAATGTGGTACTATTCTCGTAGCCGATGGCAACTGCTGCACCACCAATACTTACCACCTCGGACGCGTATCCCTTTGGATCATTAACATATTTTTGTCCACTTCCCCTCATGCAAACTTTTGAGTTTGCACCATAACCATTAACTTTTATAACAAAACAAAATTGGCCTTTTGGATTTATTAATAAATTGTTTTGAATATACTAGCTTTTCAAATTTAAAATAGTATTTTAATTGGTATTGGTAGTTAAATGTTTTATACAATAAATCTGCATGAACTTACATTTTCAACCAATAATATACTACCCGTATCAGTACCACGTCGAACAGTGGCACGGACATTAATTGGACATATGCCATGGCCAATCATGGAGGCTGCAATGATACCGTGAGAGCCTGTTGCAAGCCTGTTGCAGTTAGTCTGCCTCATAGGGAAAGAATAGAACAAAACTAAATTGGTGAGCATCGTAGTAAGACAAGGTCAATTTTACATATTTAAACTATTGCCATTATTTGATATTTATCTTCTCAAACTCTAAAACTAAACATCTACTTCATTGACTGTCAAGGCCTCATAGTTTTTTTTAATAAATATCTAATAAGTTTTTTATAACCCACAAAAATATCTATAAGATTATAGAACTTTGAAAGAATAATGTTGTGGGTATAGATTGGGCCATGGCAAATCCGAATAATATATTTAGAGCTTGTGAAAATATGTCTACAATCTTTCAAAAGTTATATTTATCTCTAAAAATAGAAAAAAAAAACAAGATGTGACCAGCAAGAATGCAACATTGAAATTATTTTATCATGGTTTTCTTCGGAAAGTTTTCAACATTTAGAAATTTTAGGAACTTTTCATATTTGTTTGATAATTCCTCATCTTCACATAGCTAAATATAGTTTTTTTTTGGAAGAATTTAGAGATACTTCAAGGTAAGTGTATTTTTTTGGAAATAAATATTTTAATTTGATTTCGATATTTTTTTTTAGAAGGGGCGGCAAAAAGCTTTGCCGCGATTTCTATTAGACGAAAAAAAAAAAGGCAAGTGCTAGCCCAGTTTTTTTTGGAAACCGGGCCGAAAAACCATACAAATGAGGAGGGTACCCTATTCCCCAAGCACACTTAGGTACCAAAACAACTCAACTCGCGCCACAAATAGCGCCCACTCAACTCAACCTTAGGGGAGTGAATCACTCCACCTACTACTAGGATCCACAACTCAACTAACACGACGGAAGGGAGCAATGATATACAAAGAAGAGACCTCTTGGTTGGATTGGGTCATCAACACGAGGCTCCAAACACCGCCGCTTCGGTCGGATTGGGACATCGGCGGGGAGCCACCACTTTAAAGGTCAAACACAACTAACAACAACTCGGATGGGAGAAAATGAACGTGAAGCTCCACTTTCGGTTGGATTGGGTCATCAACACGAGCCTCCATCCACCACCGCCCGGTCCGGATTGGGACATCCACACAACTCACACTACACAACACTACACCACCACCACGGGAGAGGAGCCAAAACCAGAACTCCCCACCACGGGACGCCACCGTCAAGCCCGCACACCCACGATCGTCGATCCCCGGCCTGTGAAGCATCGCCAGAACAATCTCATCACGCGGCACCATTGAAAACCACCGATCCCGGCTACTGGCGTGGGGGCCTTGCCTCACCCACCGCCTCACACTCCACTAATCCACCGCCGGGACTCGGACATCGAAACCGCACCAAGAGCACCACCTTCGCCCGGTAGGCACCAAGATCACCACCACCATGCGGCGCCAACTCCCGGCCTCCGGCACCCATGGACCCTCTCGCACCTTGCCGCCATCATATGGACCCCGCGACACCATCTATGTCGCCAGACGCGGACCAACCGGCCGGACCACCAACGCCGCCATAGGCCGAGACGAGTCTCTCGAAAGCAACGCCTCCAAGGAGGTCGTGGCGCCAATGGCGCCGCCGTCGCCCGATCCAATAATCGGACCGGGTTTTCACCCCGAGACCCCATGCACTAAGGACACGGTATTCCATAATGGTGTCCCCAAGGAAAGAACGGCGTACCAAAGGGCGTCGCCGCCACTACCACCAACCCAAATGTTGGTGAAGGCTTTTCGCCCGGATCAATACCACACCTAATGCACGCACTTTCGGACAAGCAAAGCAACTCCCCGCCGCCTCCGTAACGCCTCCGCCCGAAGAGATGGCTCGATACATCCCAGCAATGCCACCACGACACGGTAGGACATACCAGCCACGGGAGCGCCCCGAGCAAGCCACCCGGCCCCACCACCGAAGTGGCGAATCCGCCGCGTCGTCGAGGAGAACAAAGGGAGCACCACCAACTCACCTCCATCCCCGTTGCCCGACGCGGTGTCCGCCCGGCACCATCGACCGCCATGACCAAGAGCGCGACCATGGGCGCCCCCACAGTCCTCCCGCGGCAGGAGGAACGCCACGCCATGCCCCACGCCGCCCGCCACCACCACCGCCGCCCCGCCGTCCCTACGCGGGCCACGCAGCGCGCACCGACCCAATGTCGCCGGCCGTCATCCACCCGCAACAAGCACCACCGAGCCCCGGATCGATCGGGAACTTGGTGCCACCCCACGCCGGCCACCACAACCGCCCGGCTTTGTCTCCTGCTGCCATCGCCGTCACCACAACACGGAGCCCCAGTGCGTGCAGAACCAGCCCGGAGGCCCGACTCCACCTGCACCTTCGCTGCAACATCACCCCCACGTGGCCGCTGAAAGGTCCCTTGTGGTTTTTGGTAATTGAGTGTCAACATTAGGTGAACTAATAATGTGTGATTGAGATAATACACGGGGAGATTAGTTCACATGTGATGATGCAATGGAGGAGCTTTATTGCATATGAGACATGACATGGAGTCATGTGACCAAGGTGGTGAAGATCAAGACAAGGCTTGGCTTGATGGACCGATTGCAAGTGTGAAGGGCAAGTCGAGGCGGTGAAGCGATGGCGATGGACCGCGAGGCGGTGAAGCTTAGGCAAGACTTGGCGCCCGACGAACCGACCTTAGCGGTGAAGAGCAAGTGAGGTCAAGATCGATGGACCAATAGTGTCACGTGATGATATGAAGTGGATCATATCATTTGGTGATCGTGTTGGTGCATGTGTTGCATCGGCACTTGGAGATGGAGCGGAATGGAAATGCGCAAGGCAAAGGTATAACCTATAGGGCATTTCATTTCGCCGGTCATGAGGAGCTTAGAGAAGTTTATGACCGGGTTTAGGATAGATGGCCGTACTATCAAGAGGGCAAACTTGTTTGCATATCATCATCTAGTGCCACTTGAGCGATCTAACTTTTGCGATGTGTTAGGATCGAGTGGCGTGCTAAGAGCTAACCCGTCCTTTGAAATGATTGTGAAAATGCTAACACACTTGCACATGGTGATGTACACTTGGTGGTGTTGGCACATTTGCAAAGGCGGCGGAGATTGCAGGGTTGAGTTGGGTTTGGAAACCGCTCATCCTCCCGCCGAGCTTGCGAGGCGGATTCGGCGCTTTCGAGAAAATGAGTTGCATATTTTCTATTGCGCCGGATGCATCGTGGTGGTGAAAACATGCTATTCCTCGTGCTCAAGTTGGTATACTTGTTGGATAGCATGTCGGCAAAGGCGACGGAGTTTCGCAGAAAAGGGTGACCGACGCGACTTTGGAGGGTGGCCGGACGGTCCGGCGGGCGGTCCGGTCGGTGGTTCGATCAGAATTCCGAGAGCTTGTTTTCGGGGTCGCGTCGGGGATCGGCCGGACGCACCACCGGAAGCTCGGCCGGACGCTTCGATGTTGCCGTTGGTCGTGGGGCCAAGGACTTTGTCCTATGTGACCGGAAGCACTTGTTGGGTGCGATCGACGCTGGACCGACTTCGCCGGGTGAGTCCGGTCGGTGCGTCCGGTCGACGCGTAGGAAATGGATTTTTCCTCCCAACGGCTCTATTTGACTTGGGCCCTATTTATACTTGCCTTGGTCGGCCATGGCAGGTCGCTGAGCACACTTGGGCCTTGGTGGCTTGTGTTGTGGTGCTTGAGAGCCCTCCCACTCACTTGTGATTGATAGAGTTCATCCAAATCAAAGTGAGGAGTGATTCTAGTGCATTCGCGTTGAGAGATCGCATTCGTGGCACTAGGTGATCGTGTTGCAAGCCGGTGTGCTTGTTTCTCTTGGAGGTTGCCACCTCCTAGACGGCTTGGTGGCAAGAGACTTCGTGAAGCACGCAACGGAGATTGTGCGGTGCTCCGAAGGAGGATTTGTGAGAGGTTCGTGCTCACCTCGCGGGGATCGCGAAGAGCGACACTACTAGAGCGTGTTGGTGAGTACCTCCCTTGTGCGTGTGGTGTCTTGCGGTGCCTTGAGAGGCTCACTTGAGAGTGGTGTCTTGCGGTGCCTTGCGGGGCGTGCCTTGAGGGGCAAGTGATCGGAGAATCACACCGAAGAACCATCTAGGTGAAACACCAAAGGAACCACCCAAGGTGTTGGTCGACACAACGAGGAGTAGGGGGAAGTTGGCAAGCTTCCCGATACCTCGGTAAAAATCACCGGTGTCAACTTGTCTACTCTTCTCGGTGGTTTGCATTCTCCAAATCACAAGCTTTGTATTTACATTCATATATACCTTGTGCTTGTGCTTGTGGTTGTGGAGTAGCTCTTGCAATTACTAGCTTGTGTAGCTTGTTAGTTGCTTTGCTTAGTTTGTGTAGCTAAGTAATTTGAGCCTTTGGGTTAGGCGTGTGTCGCCTTGTCCTTAGTGCATCTAGTGAGCTTAGGTTTGGCTTTGTACTTTTGCTCATTAGAATTGTGTAGGAGCTCACCCTTGTTTGAAGTACTAGTGCATAGGTTTGTGTGACCTTGCAATAGAAACGGTTAGGTGCTCGAGCTAGGCTTATCACCTCATTTGCTTTGTGTAGGATCTTTTGTGAGGTGATTTAGAGTCTTAGCTAGAGGGGTGAAGTCTTGGCTAAACGAATAGTTTTAATTCCACATCATATTTGTTTAGCCGGCGCAATTAGTTTTAGTAAGGACTATTCACCCCCCTCTAGTCCCCATCTCGACCTTACCCCCGCTGCACCCCCACTCCACAACACCACCCCATTGCCGACCGAGCACACGCCGACCCACCGAAGCCGACGTCGCCCCCGCGGTCCGCGACGCCGAGCAGGCGGGTGCCACCGGCTCGGCGCGCCGCCTTCGTCGTGGACGCCCGAAGCCGCCGTCGCGAGACCGGCACCCCCACAGCCCAGCGTTGTAGATTCGGCCGGGGAGGGCGGATCCGGCCATGGGGGCGCCGGATTTACCCCCCGCGCCACCACCGTTGCCATGGTCGGCGGGAGCGCGCCGAGCTACTCCTCCGCCCGGGAGACAAGATCGAGGGCGGGGAAGCCCGCCGCCGCCGTCCCGGGGGGCCCACGTGGTCGAGGTCGGGCAGGCCCCTCCGGCGGCGGCGGGGGAAGGGAAGGAGGTAGGTGAGGGGGAGCGCGGTGGGCGGCGGCGTCGCCTCCCGTGTCGCCCGAGCGGGGGACGACGCGGGGGCCTCGCCGAAAAGTTCTACCTCGTTCTTTGTTTGATTTCGATAATCATATATCTCTAGGACTTCCTAAAAAAAAAAAAAAAATGTTTAGAGACATTTTTCTTTGTTTAAAAACCTTATATTCCTGATTTTTTTTTTATATAAAGACCTTATATGCTTAGAGCATTGGTAAGTGTAGTGTAAATTGGTAAAATCGACTTGAAACCACCATAACCGTTGCAAGGAGTTAGTACTACCAGTTTTGAAAGTTGAAGGCATAAAATATCCGATTTTAGAGTTTGAAAAGCAAATTAGACAAGAAATTTATAGTTGAACATAGGTAGAGAGAAGAGAAGTGGCAGCAGGGCCGAGTTGCCAAGCTGAGGGCCCATTGCCTCTGCTCTGACGCTCGCTGTTAAGTCCCTGGATCGCATTCATGGCGCCTGACTGCCCGGCCCGCAGTGAAAGCGAACATACAGCTGCAAGCGAGCGAGCGAATATGATGATGCAGAGCTTACGGCGAACATGAGGACGGCGCCACCATCACCGTACCGGTACCGTCGGTCTCCCTAGCAATGGTGTGCCTGGTCCCGATCGAAATGCGTCTGAGTGCGATGTAACTTCTCGTCTTCTCATGTCATCCATGGAGATACATACCCCATCCATGCAAACGAGGAGTGAAGTCCAGATGCCGACTAGGGCTCGAAATGCCTCTGAGGTCCGGCGATGTCTTTCCCAACTGTTGCCATGAGTTGGCCACTCACAGGTTATGGTGACAATACTTGTGCATGCAGATGCAGATGCAGTGCCCGGAGTCGTAGACACCACGCATCAGGCCATCACGCATTGCCCGGTAGCTCGATCGATCTCAGGGCTTTTACGTGCATGGACGGTGCACGTACGCTCCCAACCTGGATGTATGTATGTATGGTCCTGCCTGTGGCCGCTTTAAACCCGTGAAAGAAATGCACGGAGATTGGAGGCGCGCTGCAGTGTCTCTCTTTTTCTGCCCATGCCGTCGCCGTCAGCACTGCAAGGGAGAGCGAGCGTAGGGCACTCCTGTTTTTTCGCTCCATGCATTGGACACACGGAGTACATGCATGGGCAGGGCAGCAGCTGATGCAATGATATCCAGATGATATACAGTACTGCTGCTGCTTCAGCGCAGCTCCTGCAATGTCGTCGTTCGTCTGAAACATTGAAGCCTGAAAAGACTCGTGTCGTGTTTACTGGTGCGTACAGTCCCACTAAGCTCGACATGATGTTCAGTCGGCAGATATGTCATCAGGTCAGGTTCATCTATCCATCGATGTGTACATGAGTAAGTTTATGAATAATACCCTCCTTCCGTCCCAGTGATAAGTAACATACTATAGGATTTATATATATAGGACATACTCGTATTATTATCTAAAGCAAAATAACATATAATTTCAAGCAAAAGCCATTTACAATAACTTATTACTAAAAGTGATGCAATGTCAAATAATAGTGTTATTATAGCGTCTTTCTTGGCCCCTGTTTGGATCCTTGAGTTAGACTTAGTTTAAGCTAGTTGGATCTCAACTAACCCTAAAGCTAGGATCCAAACAAGAGGGTTAGACTGGGGGTTAGTTGCATCTAATCCAACAAAAAAAAAAGCTCACCCAAGATGTGCTAATTAGAGTTAGTTCAGGTTGGGTCCACTAAAAATATATTTTCTTTCTCCCTCCACCCACACCAAATGATTGGAAAAGTACATCAAATGTCAATCTAACTCTTCCATCCAAACACCTCTAGTTGGAACTCAATCTAACTTCAACTCTAACTAAGTTAGAGTATCCAAACAGGGTCCTTGTGTAGCAAATTTTATAGATGCTATAATAGTTTATATATATATCATCAAGCTTATTGCCGACCTGATCTGTGTACAGTACCTGCCTAATCCAAAGGTGCATCAATGGAACATGTTCTTCATCATATATAGCCACACGCACACGCTCCATGAATACTGAATTCATGACCGATTTTGCCTCGCCATGACAGAGAGAACCAGATGACCAACAGCTGATAGACTATTTCACGGCCAACCATGCCCTGGTTGAAGTTGACGCCTGCACGATCGAGGGGAGCACAAATTCCTCTCGCCAGCCGTTTCCTTGCCATGGTTGCAACATTGTCTCTTTCGTGCGTGGATGCGTGTAGTATGCATGATGCATGTAAAATCGAAATGACAGGTCGTTGATCATGGCTCGGATGAGAATGAGCTAGCCCCGTGGGGCCGGGTTCCTGCAAGTTCAGGTTCATGTTGTTAGTCCATGACCATCTTTTTTTTTTCCTCGCCAAAAACGAATTCCTAACAGAAATGTTAGGCCACCTCCAGCTTTTCTCCTCTCCCCTATTGCAGCAGGGGGACGTACAACGACAATTGGCAGGATTCCCTTTGAAGCCACGCAAAGTTCAGTACATCAACGAAATATCGATCACCAAGGAGTTCATTCTTTTTTTTTTAAAAAAATGGAAACAAGTGCAGACAAATCTTTTCATGACTTTAGATGGTAGTGAAAGCATGGTTGGTTTCAGATATAGGTGGCTTAGGGTATCGACAATGAAAAACACTACTAAAAAAATAATTTTTAAGGGCGACACCTTGTTGTTTTAGCAATGGCCGTAACAAAAACTGGCCCCGAAATGGTTCTCAAACTAGTCGCCCTTACAAATCGATTTGTAAGGGGCCGACCGCAAAACTATCCCTATAAAGCATCGCCAGCCGCTAGTGGCGGAGCCAGAATTATTCATAAGGGGGGCCGAGCAAATCCAACTTGAGTTGTGTTTAAATCACCCGAATTTGACTTGAAATTCCAAAATTTCCAACACATCGAATCATTTAATGTACCAAAAGATACGTGCATGTCTTTTCAAAAAAAAATATGTGTGTATGAAGTATGAAATGTAAGTAAACAAAATAACTAATTGCCTGAGTTTAGATGTATATTGAGAGACGAATCTTTTGAGCCTAGTTAGCCCATGGTAGAATAATATTACCACAAACAAACGAAAAGTGCTACCAGTTCGATGCAAAGGCCAATTTTCAGGATCTAAACACACCCTTGTAAAAAATGAGCACAACGAGTTAAGTTAGATTTTTCATGGTGACTATTATTAATTGCCGACTTGACACGAGAACTCGTAATTTTATCTATGTTTCAGTCTTTCTAATGTGCTTCGTAATATTATCTAATAGTGTTTTATATGATTTAATTATCTAGAAGATATTAAAAGGTATATGTGACAAGAATTTTGTTATATTCTCCATCTTAATATAAATAAAAATCATGGACTTATACTAATAAAAATTTGCTTGGAAATGTTAGGGGGGGGGCCCTCCCCTCAACTCCATCACTGGCCGCCCCTAAATTTTTTTTTTTGTAGTAGTGCAAGTAGCTGTGAACATGGTTGGAGAAGTATAACCACAAATGTGCCTCGCCGAACAATTAACAACCTCTCGAAAGAGTAATTGTTCGCAACAGATATTCCATACAAAACATGTCGTTGCGCTATTATGGTCACAACTTCATAAACATATCAACACTGAAGATTGGTCGTCCATTGGAATCATCTCCGTAAACTAGGTGTTGTAACAAAGGGAGTGAGAAATATGACTTTCTTGGGGGTGTTAAACTATGCATCTTTCTTTCAAAAAAAATTAGTTGAATTTAATTTTGTCTATGAAGATCCCTTTGGTTAGTTTGTCAACCACTTCCTTGACAATTTCTATGAATTTCCACATGGGCTTCTTGGAGCGGTTTGCTAGATGTAGCTCTACCCGTGGCGCTCCTCCATTGCCAAGAGATGGGCTTGCCATTGTGCAAGGGGATCAGCGATACATTTTTGTGCCTCATAGGCATCGTCCAAATAGTAATCTTCTTGGTAAATTCTAGCACCCGATAGATATATCGCTGCTTCTTATGAGCTATCTCCCATGAGTGATTGGTTCCTTTGAACATGTCTTCCATGTCCAGCGTCTAACTCCCACAACTATCGTTCACCTTGGCTCTCACGGCCATGCTAGCTCTAACATTGTCGAGGACACTACTCCACCAATGTCGTTTCCTCTACTATCTCCACCACCTACTACTAGTTGTTACCAATAGGTCTTGCTCTTGTCTATCTTCACCATCTGCATCAACACAACCGAACTGCATGTGTCACTCCAAACACAAGCTAGGAGGAGAACAAATATTCGTGCAACATCGTGGGTAGGAGACATTAGCTTTCCAATTTTTTCTCTAGTATATTAGGGCCCACATAAATTTTATGTTTTGTCAGAGGAACATAGATTGCTATATGTTGGACCATGTTACACCCTACTGACATGTAGGGTGTTAGCACCTGCGACGCCTCCCATGGACGAGAGCTCTTGCGCCGCCGGCCCCAAACCCTAGGGGCGCGCCGCCGGCTCCCGCCACCGCTGGTCCCCCTCCCTTCTCCTCCGGCATCATGCCGGGGGTTGAAGGGAGTGAGGATCCATCGTTGTTAATAAGTTTTTTCCTAGTAGATCGAGTCTTCAGGGTTCAAGGTTTCTCCGGAGATCCAATCGAAGAGACTGACCACGGTGTAAGGCGTCGTCAAGATCATCGATGGAGCAATGGAGCATGTCGTTCCTCAGCGGTGATGGCAAGACGAAGACATCACCATTGATGGAGAATAAGGTACTTCGGCCCTTCCTTTGTCTCGCTGTGGTTCTATGCAGCCATGGTGATGGGCTAGTGAGATTTAGTTTTCCAACGATATCTATCTGGATGTCGGTTGGACTTGTGTTCTCTCATGATGAATCTGGTGAAGGCAACGACGATGAGTTCGACGGCGAATCGGGCGGCGCCAATTTCATTTTGTTTGCATGTGGAGTTTTAGCAGTTTATTCCTCTTTTGCAAAAGTGATGGGTACGAGGATGATGGCGGTGGATGGTGAGATGGCCCTGTTTGTTCAGATCGGAGCTTGCGTCCGTGTCATATCCGTTTGGGATGATGATCCTAGATGGTGGAATTTATGGCTTTTTCAAGGTTTCTTGTCTCCCATCAATGGAGGTGGAGTAGTTTGGTTTTCTTTTATAATGAGAGGATGTAACTTGCTTTAGTATCAATGGAATTTTTTCTTATCGCAAAAAATAAAAGCATATATTAAAGTTGTCTAAATGGCCTAGATGAGGAATGGCAAGCTGGAGGGTGGGATGAGGAACATCGAGCTGGAGTGGTACGGCATAATAAGAACCTTCAATTGATCTCAGTAGGTTAAAAACCGGTGTTTTTGCTTCAGAGTAAAGTGCATCTCTCACCTCAAACTTGTTCCGTTTTGACATACTAGTCCCTAATCTCACAAAAATAGGTCTTGTCTCCACTCAAATACCCAATTAGGCGTAGACGTGCATGGCGATACGTGTACTACTGTCTGCTGCAGGAGGTGCCGATGGTTTTTTTTTTCTTTGAAACCCCGGAGTTCTCTTTCTAACACGTCTCTACTGTAATGTCCAGTTGACGCTATTTTTAGATCAAGGCTCACCAACCAACAGATCTTAAAACCGAGAGCTAAGATCGAAAGTTTGTGCAAATGTCTTACACCCTCACCTCCCCGTCCGACGCATGCTCCATCTCTATCTTCTACTATAATGTGACGCTATTTTTAGATCAAGCCTCACCAACCAACGGATCTCGGGCGAGGGTTGAGATCGAAAGTTTGTGCAAATGTCTTACACCTTCACCTTCCCGCATGCCTTTTCGTCCGACACATGCTCCTCCAATAGGAAACGAATCCATGTCCCACTCTCTGTGTCTCTTTTATTTTGTTCCCAGAAAAAGTCTCTAGAATTAATTACAAGCTCTAGAATGTTCTTTTTGTCACTCGGAGACTCTACAACATGTAAATTCTTGGTGTTTGCCAATTTTTTTTTGGATGTCAAAAAATTAGAAGGTTGTTTCTGTATCCACTATATTATGATATCATTATTGTTGTGCAAGTAATCTTGATTTTCTATTAAATTTTAATAAGAATTATACTATACGATCAATGATAACCACCATAGGATACACACGATTTTGGTTGTTAAATTTGTCCTAAATATTACCGTAGCGTTAGCACGGGCAATATAGTAGTAATGTAAAAGTTTTCCGATCGGATGTTGCACGTTTTTGCAAAACAATATGGTTTGTCATTTTAATACTAGCCTCTCTATTTTATTTGAAGCCCATCTTTACTTAATCGGCTTACTATTTTTTAAATTTAACTGACTAACTAATTTAAAAAAATAGAACAAGTGAATATTAACATGTATTGATGTTCCGAGCTGTAGTGATTTGGATCGACAAGCTCTCTGCATCACGGCAGAACAGAACGGCTGGCTCGTGGTCGTGGCTCCAGGTATTCGTGTCATGGCTCTTCTGTGGCTCACCGGACGGCATTGCAAGGGTCGAACCTACTTGGAGCAGCAGATAGTGCAGAATAGCACACTAGATAAAATTTTTTTTTCCATTCTTATTCTTAAAAAATAAATAATAGCACACTAGATGGGCTGGCTAATGGCCGAAATACTCGGCCCAACACAACTGTTTGCTGAGCCCAATATTTCCTCTATTATATGCTTTCTTATATGCATCTTCTTCCGCCTGTGACAGGAAATAGGAAATTCTAACCATCAGGCAAAGCAGCCCAGGAAGTCATGACCATTTGGGCTTTCAGCGCAGAGTCCTCCGAATTATCTGGGCTGAGTCATGACCACATATATAATAATCCATATATATTTTTGCACATATAGCTTAGTACAGCTACAAAAAACTTGACATATATATAAATAAACATAAATAAATTTTATATTTGCCATAAGGTGAAATACAGTGGTCAGTGCCAATGCACTGGAGGAGACAAGAACGGGCGAGTCAAGACGACGACTAGGCCGGTTCAGAAAGACGGGGTTGGTGTAATGGTGTGTACTCATGTGCGCCAAGAGAAAATACTCGATACAATCTGCTAGGCCGGTTTAAGGCGCGAGCATAGCTGCACTTGTGTCACGCCGTGTTGGCGCCACCAAACAAATGACCGGGCGTCAGGATGGTCATGGTCGTCGACGTCCAGGGCCGGCCGCCAACCACCCCGCAACTCCGGTGCCGCTGATCAGTGATCACATGACGAAACGACGACCACGCACGCGCGCACAATCCCACGGCCCAGAAATGTCAACAAGTCGTCATCGTCTGGCTCTGGCTGCGCCGTGCCCGGGTAGGTGGCGGAATTGGTAGGTGCGGCTCCCGCCGGACGCCGGCACGGCGCCCCGGCGGCAATCCTTTGACCCGTCGTCCCTTCCTTCCCGAGTCCGCCCGCGCCCAGCAACCACAGCACCAGCCCCGGCGACACCGCTAACAACACTGCCATTTTGCCAGAAACCAACCAACCAAACGGCTCCTCGTCGATTTAAGCCACGTGACTGCCATACCAGCCACTCTCTCCTCCCTGCGCAGCGCTTGTCTCCTTCTCCCCCCTCGCTCCGATCTGCCTGCTGCCACAGTGCCACTGCCACCTACCGCCCGGCTCGACTCCCCTCGCCAGTCGTCACCCCGCGACCCACCAACCGCCCCCGCACTGCCATGGGCCTGGCTCGCCGCGGGACGCACTCGCCAACGCCTGCAGTGCTCCTCTGATAGGCAGAGCCAGCCAGCGAGCCCCTGCTTGATTGCTTGCCGTGTGTGTCAGGCTCGGCTTCTCCGGTTCTCCACGCGCGGTGCGGGTTGTTGGATCAAGCTGACTGCTGACCAACCAACCATGGCGTCGGTCAGGTCGTGGGTGTCCGCGAAGTCCGCCGTGAGCCCGGTCAGTTACAGATCCACGAGGCCAGCCGAGGCGGCCGGCCTGGGTGCTCCGGGAAGCCTGCGCGTACGTTCCCCGTCGCTGGCGCTCAGCGGCGACGGTGGCTGTGCCAGCGCCAGCAGCAGTGGGAGGGGCGGCGGCGTCAGTGGTGGCGGCGTGCTCGGCGGCCATGGACCGAGGATCGTCAGGCGAGGCGGCGGACGGGAGGTCCTCGCCATGTGCAGCGCGAGCTTCGACGGGGTCCGCCCGCCTCCGCCGTGGCGAGCGCCGTCCAGGCCGTTCCGACGTTCCCCGAGCGCGCCAGGTGGTGGCGCTGGTGGCGGCCATCATGCTGCTCTGCAACGCCGACCGGGTCGTCATGTCCGTCGCCGTCGTGCCGCTCGCCGCGCAGTACGGATGGTCCAGCTCCTTCGTCGGCATCGTCCAGGTGGATCACCTACCTAACCCAATCTTTCTCTCCTCTTTGCCTCTTTCGTCTCTGTGCATGCATCGGCGAGAAGTAGAAGTAAAGCAAAGGCCCTTTTTTTCTCAACAAATTAAGCAACACATTTGCTGCCCTGTCGCTCAACAACAAAAATGTGTTGTCTGGGACGATCTGTTCATGGCCATTGCTCAACAAAGTCAACCCTCCATAGTCACGTTAACGCCAGACGCCATGAGAAAACGACTGAACCAATACACATTTTGGAAGCATGCGGAACTGCATTGATGGGAGATGGCTGGTCTGCTGCCTGCTTCATACTACAGTCTTGCGCTTGTCGTGTGCCACGCAGAACAGCTCTAAGTTAACAAAATGTTCACCAGAACACGATAAATTTGAGAATGGGAACTGATGTTTGCCTTTGCTTATCACGGGGGATGATACTTAGCTTGTATTAGACATTTAGACTTCAGAATACAAATGCATAGGTAAAGTCAAGGCCATTTTTTGGGGGCACAATCCAAAATTAAGAAGTGAAGGGTCTGCAACTTGATTGGCATCAAAGTGTCCTAATACAATCTGGATTCAGATTAAATGATTGGGCTAGTGGAAATGTCCATGCTATTGGGGTCAAGTTTTCAATATAAAGCTGACTATAACTCAATATAGCTGCATGTGGTGTATGCCCTGAAGCTCAATATAAGTTTAAATTTTCTGAAGGCTCAAATCATTGCCCAAATGCCCAATGCATGACTATAGCTCTGAACAAGCACAGCTATCTTGCTATTAAGCTGAAATTGACTGTGGTTAAATTTTCTTACCATTTCTGCAGTCATCGTTTTTTTATGGGGATACGTTTTCTCATCCATGGTTGGAGGAGCTTTGGCAGACAAATATGGCGGCAAGAAGGTGATGGCAGGTGCTGCTGCACTCTGGTCCTTGGCTACAATTCTCACTCCATGGGCTGCCTCCCGCTCCACCATTATGTTGCTTGCTGTACGTACACTCTTTGGCCTTGCAGAAGGTGTTGCATTTCCGACAATGAGCACCTTCTTACCAAAGTGAGTAAGATTTTTCACTCATTAAATTTGCTCATAATTGAGCTTTTTTCTGACAGTCTTGCTTAAAAAACATTAACCTCCGAACCTTGAAAGAACTAATCAGAAAAGAAATTAAGAAGGTCTTGTTGGGTTTGAAATTAAATCTGTTTATATTGTAGTCTCTGCCTTCATCATCTCTTTACCATACTTTCTGGACTATCATCTCTTTACATACTTTCTGGGCTCTCTGCCTACATTCTTTTTATTGATATCAATTCTTGATACCCATGTAGTTTGTAATTTAACAGATTTCAGTTTATGATTTATCTAACATTGAACATGAAACAGGTGGTTCCCTACACATGAGCGTGCCACTGCTGTTGGCATTTCCATGGGTGGATTCCATCTTGGAAATGTCATAAGCTTCCTAGCAACACCGATCATCATGTCACACATAGGCCTCTCAGGAACATTTGTCTTCTTTGCATCGCTTGGTTACTTGTGGCTCTTTGTATGGATGTTAAATGTAGAAAGTGATCCTATTGACAGCCGTACTATAAGCAAGTCTGAGTTGCAATTAATTCTAGCTGGAAGAAGTGGATCTAAAGTTCAAGGTAGTAAATTTCCATCCCTAAGGGAATTGTTCTCAAGGACTGAATTCTTGGCTGTCACTTTGGCCAATGTCATCAACAACTGGGTAAGGATGATCTATTAGCAAAATGACAATTTAGCCATATTGTGTATGAATTTTAACAATTGCAAATTCAAAATACCATGCAGGGCTATTTTGTCCTATTGTCGTGGATGCCTGTGTACTTCAAAACGGTATGTCATCAAAGGCATTTTAATTTGTACTACTCAACTCTAAACTTTTTTTTTTGAAACGAAACTCAACTCTAAACTGCTTCTAACCATAATCAACAGGTTTATAACGTCAATCTAAAACAAGCAGCATGGTTCAGCGCCATACCTTGGGCAGTCATGGCTATGTCGGTTATGTTGCAGGAGCCTCTGCAGATTTCCTGATCAAATCTGGTTTTCTATCGGACCAGTTCGGAAAATTATGCAGGTAAAAGCATTGCCTGAGATTTGCCTTGGCCTTGTTCTGCTCATAGAATAGATTGATCACTTGCACAACCTGAAACAAAGCACTCATCACAGATCTTATTTTGCTGCAGTCCATTGGTTTTATGGGGCCTTGCGTGTCCTTGCTATGCTTAAGGTTTGCCCAAACTCCATCAGTTGCTGCAGTTCTCATGACCATTGCCCTGAGCTTGAGTTCATTTAGCCAAGCCGGATACTTCTGCAATATACAGGTAATGTTTCCTTTCCTTCGTGGCCTGATCAGTAATCATACCACTACCACCTCAACTCCAAGAACAATGTTCCAGTTTCTGAACTCCCAAGTGTTAGTTTGGCCCATCTGTTCTCTGAATTAACAGAATGTGTTTTCCTTGTTTATTCGAGCAGGACATTGCTCCCAAATACGCTGGAACCTTGCACGGTATGTAAATTTCCACTCCTCGTCAGCGCAGTGCTCAGGCTTTGTATCTGACATATCTTCTGCTACGTGTAACAGGGATGACGAACGGCATAGGGACGGTGGCCGCCATAGTTAGCACCATCGGGGCCGGCTACTTTGTGCAGTGGCTTGGGTCCTTCCAGGCCTTCCTCAACCTCACGGCGGCGCTCTATTTCAGCGCCACCATCTTCTACAACGTGTACGCAACCGGCGACCTGATTTTTTGACTGAGACGAACTTGCTACTAGTAAAGATTCTTTTGTGCAGCCGCAGAATCCCAAAGTGTACCATTATTTATATGTATCTTCCAAAAAAAAATGGAATAAAATAGAGGTTGATTCTTTGCATTTGAGCAAATTACAGACAAGCATTCGGAAAGGGCGTGCATATGTCAGTTGTTCGAAGAGATTTAGTTCGAACACAGCACAGATGCGCCGGTGCACACGGCACTACGGCATTTAAATATGCGCCACCGCAGTTAGATCAAGGTTTTTATTGTCTGCAACTTTTTGTTTTTGAAATCAAGTTTTTTTTTAATAAATCCTTCAAAGGTGTTCATATGAGTAGGGTTTGCTTATGTGTATTCATATGGGTGGATGTGCATGTTGTTGGTCTGCGTTGAATGCGTTGAATCTAAAAAGAGCGAGGTTTTGAACAAAATTGTCCCTCGAGCATGTTCCTTTTTTTTTTTAGAGGAACTATGTATGTGTTGAGATGTAAACAAAATGGTTCGTGTGGTTCGCAAGATCCTAATATGGGCTTAGCCCAACGAACAACGAAGGCTTGAAGCCCAGCCCATCACGGGCATGGCCAAGTTTTTTCTCGCCGGAAAGGACTCATTTATCCTTCATATTATACACAAAATTCGTCCCCGGAAATCAGGATGACGATTAATCTCTGCTACTCTTATATGATTCGTGCACGGTTCAGTTGGGTTCAGTCAGAGCTACCCGGCGCCGGCGGGGCTCCGGCAGCAAGGCCGTCGGCGAACCGCGTAACCTGGCCCATCTCGTGACTTGGGCACAATCACTAGGCCGAGCAGCCACCATCACAAGCTCCCCGTATGCAGGGCGCTTTCTCGATCTGCTGCCGCTCGGGCACTATGGATTTGTCATTTGCGGAAACTGTATAAGCCAACGAACTAGGGTATGTTGAAGCTGACACTTTACCTGAGCTGTTTGGTACGGCTTACGATTCAAAGGAACTGAGGAAACAAACACAGTTGACGACATCACGGCAACCTCATGTAACCTGTACTATTCATGAGAACAGTACTTGATTAATTGTATCAGCTGTGAACTCTAAAAAAAATTGTATCAGCTGCGCAAAGACGTTCGAAGATGCCGGTTGGTACCAAGTTGAAACCAGCACAGATGACAGATACATGTCATATCCACAAGACATTAGCCCATAGGCGAATTCATTCATGTACGACTTATAAGGGCGATGACGGTTACGAGAGCGAACACCCTCGTCCTCGCCTCCGGCGATGGCGAGCCACTCCCTTCTTCCCACCTCTTCCCTGCTGACGAGCATCTCGCTCGGATCGGTTCTCCCTCTCCTTCTCCCTTTTCTCAGGGGAAGGAGCCCCTCAACTCCATTACCGTCCCGGGCAAGCAAGTTCGCTCAAACCCTAAGTTCGTTGTTGGATCTCCGGTGACGGTTTCGGCTACACCAGAGTACGAGAATGAGTTCCCACCATTGGTGAGCAATGCTCGGGTAGCCGAGAAGATTCGAGAGAAGCGGAGTGTTCTTCGGTTGATATACCGAGAGAGGCGATTCGAGTTCGTGCTCGCTCGGAGGCGAGTCCCATTCGAGGCCATTGGTAGGGAAGAGGTCAAGCTCAAAGCTGTGCCAATCTCTCTCAAATGGTGCTCCAATGGCGCGGAACCAATGGAGGAGAAAGCGAGCAATCCAAACCAAATCGCCAAGAGGGTCCCGTGATGTCGGCGCCCATGGTTTCGTCGAAACCAAAAGTCAATTGTCCCCTGGGTTACTCGGCAAAGCAGCACCGCTGGATGGAGGATTGGAGAATCGAGGGAGGGCAACGCTGGGGTCGGGGTTTGGAGGAGTACAAGCACTCTCATCTCGATCCACCAGTCTTCCCTAACCTAATCCCCTTCCTTCGACGCCGCCACCACCAAATCGCCAAGCAAATATTGTGCGAGATTCGTGGGGCATCTCCCGAAATCTCCGGTGAAGTCGTTCGCATCCGGCTGTGCAGAGTGAGTTGGCACTTTTGTGGTGAAGGTGATGTATCGAGGAGGAGGTGGTGGGCGTGGTTGGGGAGATGGGCGCGGCCGTGGGGATGGAGGGACGGTGGGGTGGAGGGTATTTGGAACAATCGAGCGGTATGGTGGAGGGCAAGGAAAGGCGGCGAAGGTGGTGGTCATGGATGGGGTAGAGGAAACTCTTGGGAGCGCAAGGATCGGGATACTGGCGAGGAGAAGTTCAAGTTCATCCTTTGCTGCAGGGCCCGGCTCAAGCAAGGGGGAAGTTATCTAGAAATCGTACCGGTCAAGGCAAGACCAACGACAAGTGGGAGCAAGTTGCGGGAACATCAAAATCACGTTGAGGGTACTGAAATCCCCGACCAAAGCGATTAACCAAGCAACGATCTTTGGGCAAGATGGTTCTCAAGACTGCAGACAGCGATCAAGGTACTAAGCCTAGTGCACTGTCAAGAAAGCTTGTGAGAATTGTGGCCTATTCAATCATGCAACTCATGAATGCCGTAAGACTAGATGTGAGTTATGTGGATATTTGAATCACTTTCTGCATATGATTGTACCGCTTTGCCTTTACTGTCATGGAATGTGGGGCTCGAGCTTTGTCTTTGCCCAAGTGCAAGATCGAGCTTCTTCCTTATAGAAGAGATCATTGACCCACGCCCGGCTAAACAGAGGAGTGCATTGGACTTATCGGGATTTTTGGCCCGGTATAGCAATTGCTAGACAAGTTGAGCAAGCAAATGAGTTACCACGCAAAGCTCTTCTCGATTGGCGGTGGCATGCAAAACAGATTGAAGCTAACAAATTCATTATGAGGTTTCCATCTCGCTCAATCTCTTCAAGAATGGGGAAGATAAGGGCAATTGCTATGAATGATGTGGATGCCTATATGAAGATTGGACCATGTGATGCTAGTGTGGGGGTCCAAGGGCAACTACAATTTGCTTGGTTTGAGTGGGTGGGATTCGGTGATCGAGATTCCCGAGGACCATTGCAAAAGTGGGTGGTCTTGTGGAAAAGGTTTGGGAATTGGATGAATCAACTAGACTCAAACTAGATTATGTGAGAATGAAGATTGGGTGCGAGGGGATATCCAGAAGGTCCCTAAAGAAGCTGAGGTCTACTTGGGTGCTTATAGGCATTTCTTCACTTATGAAAGAGAGTGTCCCGAAGGGCAACCCGATCAAAACACTTTCAAGTGGAATCAAAATTGAGGAAAAAGGACCTCCCCGCAAAAAAAATCTAAAGGCGATGAAACTTGACTACATACAAGGCTATTGAAGGTTCTACTAGTAAGCAAGGGGGTCAAGTGTAATGAAATGTCAAACTCACGAAGTACAAGAACAAACAAGATGGTAAATGAAGGTTGTTGAAGTGGGTAGTGAGAAATCTCGAAAAAATACACCTAAGTCGGGAACGACTTGTTACAACAGGGGAGACTAACAAGAGGATTGATATTTCCAGCAAGGCTGGCGAGAAGCAGCTTACCATTCGACTCCTAACTTGGTGATATGCAAAAGGACAAGGAGAATATTGATCAAAACTCCAATCGATAATAGAATTTTACGGAGGACAAAAGGTTGATATACACGATCACCGTGGAAATATCGAGGAAGGAAGTCAATCCTTTAGTGAGAAGCTCAAGGCTATTGGAGTTCTAAACACAAATGGCAACAAGGTGAATGAAGAGGAAGAGGTGACTCGAGAATCAAAACGGAAGATGAGCGGCAAATATGATGAAAATGCTAGAATCCATGCTACAATCAAAGAGCAAACCTGCTTTTGACAAGGAAGGAGGATGAGATGGTTATTCATAACTCTCAAGAAAGCATAATAAGCTGCAGATACTGAAATCATGAAGGTGATGGAGAAGAATGTCAATCGAGGAATCTACGTGAATGAATGCAAACCGGGAGGAACATGAAGATGACACTAATATGAGTGACATTTTGCCTTCCCAACAAGATGAAATGAAAATTGATGGTCAAATGGAGAGGAGGAGAAGTGAAAGGCTCAAGAAAGACCTTTTGAAGACAACTCAAGAAAAGAATGAAGAAATGGTTAGGAAAAGAAGCTTGGAAGGTAACAAAAAGTCATCCAACCTGGTTTCCAATTAAAGCAATGAATTGATTGAGTTTGCTAGAAATGTTGGTGTTAAGTTTCCTATGAATAGCTTTTTTTTGCTTTAGACATCATTAAAGATATGAAAGTTACTAGGAATAATTTATATTAGAAAAACATAAAAAATAAAAAATAACTCGATAGTCGGTTAGAGATTGTGGAATTTGATCCTAGTAATCTTTGTTGAGTTGGGTAAAGAGATTGATGATGTTGATCTTGATGACATGAGTGATGTTGTGGTTTATCAAAATGAAGATAAAAGAAAGTTATCTATAAAGAAAAAGGAAAAAATACTCCCTTAAGAGGGAGTATAAAGACACTAGGTGTACGGGATGTCTTCATACAAAAAATAAGAAAGAATTGTTGGAAGAGATGGGAAGAAAAAAGAAAAATAAAAAATGATAAGTGGATTGACATGGAATTGTAGAGGCATAAAAAAAAAAGTGTCTCTACTTAAGAGATCTCATTTTTTGAACACAAGTTTCATTTCATTGGCATTCAGGAAACAATGATTCCCGAGTGTCTTGATAAGTTGTTAAGAAAGTTTGATTATAATCAAGATTATTTGTGGATGTGGAATGCATCAAAGGGAAAACAGGGGGATTCTAGTTGGTATTTTGTTGGAAAGATTTGATATTGTCTCTTTTAGACAAGGTGAATTCATGATTACGATGAATCTCGGGATAAATTTTGAAAGTTAAATGGAATCTTCTTGTAGTATATGGGTGCACAAAAAAGAATTCAAGATGAATTTTTTGCCGAACTATCAAATTTTGTGCAAATTCAAATGAACCTCTCCTAATTGGAGGAGACTTTAATATCATTAGATACTCTTTTGAAAGAAGCACTTTTAACAGGTGTACATAGATGCACTCCTGTCTTCAATACATTGATACATTTTTATGAGCTAAGAGATGCATATGGTCGTGGTGGTCTATACACTTGGACCAATAATCAAGATCCCAGACTCTTGAGAAATTGGATGAAATTCTTATGAGTAAAGAATGGGATGATTTGTTTCCTCAAGCTCTTTGCTAGGAAAATTATCAGAGATATTTCGGACCATAACCCCATTATTATATCCTCAGGGATGAGAGATAGATTACCAAATATCAATTTTTCTTTTGATCTAAATTGGTTGCAAAATCCTGAGTTCTATGGTAAGGTGCAAGAGATTCGGGAAAGACCATGTTGAGCCAAATCAGTAATGGATAAAATCCATCGAAATTCAAAATGATTAAGCAATATTTTAAATTTGGGGTTTCAATATTCAAGGTAAATGGAGGAAAGATAGAAAGGATTTGAGAGAAGAATTATCCAAACGGAAGAATTAGAGGAAAGCGTGTGATCTTGTCTTGTGATCGGATTGATAGGAAAATGTGGTTGATTAAAGAAATTTATAAAAGTTTGGAACAGGAAGACATATATTGGTATGAAAGAAGTCATGAGAATTGGTTACTTAAAGGTGACCTCAATACATCATATTTTTCATAAATGTGCAAGTAGCGATGAAGTAGAAAGAATACAATCTATAGCCTTGAAAATGAGGGTGTTATTATTGAAGGTGATGATAATCTCCTTAAACATGCTACTTGAGTATTATGCTTTCGACTTTTTTTGGCCCATTGAAAAATATGATGTGGAGCTTGATGAGGAATTTTGGCAAAATATCCCCTGATAATGATGATGAGAATAGGATGTTATGTAGACCTAAGTTAAAGCCGCATTAGATCAGATGGAATCAAACAAGGCTGCAGGGCGGAACAAGATTCCTATTGAATTTTATCAACATTCTTTGGAACATTGTTAAAAAGACATTACACAACTTTTTTCATGAATTCTATGGGCATAAGACGGATATCGCCAGACTTAATTATGGCATTATTACTTTGTTACCAAAAGGTAGCGATCTTTTCGCAAAGATTGTAGATTCAGACCAATATGTTTGTTAAAACTGTTTTGTACAAATTTGTTACAAAAACATTGACTCTTAGGTCGGAAGCGTTCTTTTAAAAAACCGATCCATCATACACAAACTGCTTTTTATGAAAAAATAGAAATATAACAAGCGGCATTGCTTGTTTGCATGAAATTTTACATGAAACCAAGAGAAGGAAAGAGATTGGAGTAGTATTAAAACTAGACTTTAAAAAGCTTATGACAAAGTGAATTGGGATCTATTATTTGATTGCATGAGAAAAAGAGGTTTCCAAGATAGATGGTGCAAATGGATAAAGGAGGTTGTGTCTTTGTGAATTGTGGTATAAGTGTCAAGATGAATAACAAGATTTGGACCTTACATAAAAGTTATAAGGGTGTTAGGCAAGGAGATCCATTATCTCCTCTGTTATTTAATTTTATTCTTATTTGTTTGACCAGGATGGTACATAATGCTCAAAATTCCAAATCGATTGTGGGATTAATAAGTCATATAATTCCAAAAGGTGTTGCTTTGTTACAATATGCTGATGATACAATTGTGTTCTTAAAACATGATTTGGAAAATGCATCAAATATAAAAAGATTGTTGTATTTGTTTGAGATGTTATTTGGTCTTAAAATCAATTTTAATAAGAGTGAGGTGATCATGATAAATGACAATGAGGATTGGGGTATTAAATATCTGACATCTTTAATTGACAAGTTGGGATATTTCCATTAAAATATTTGGGTGTTTCGGTTAGCCCAAGTAGACCGAAAGTTAAGGATTGGACTCCATTGGTAGAAAAGGGAGAGAAAAATTAGATATTTGGCAAGGTGGTTTTAATGTCAATGGTGGTAGATGTGTAAAGATTGAGACTAGTTTAACCAATACTGCTATATACCATATGTCGGTTTACTGTTTCCCAAAACTACTGTTGAATGTATGGACAAACAAAGAAGAAGTTTCTTTTAGCAAGGGGGGAGCATGAAGAGAAAATATCACCTCTTAAAATGGGAAATAATTTGTAAGGACATGAAGAAAGGAGGGCTAGGCATCAAAGATCTTAGAAAGTTGAATATTAGTTTGTTTTGCAAGTGGTGGTGGAAATTAGAGAATGAGACAGGCTTATGGCAAGATATTGTCGGATATAAATACTTACAAAACAAAGATATCCACTTTGTTTCTCATAAGCAAAATGACTTCGGCTATGTGGGGTGATCTTTTAAAAGTAAAAAGAAATCTACCTTCAAGGAAGAGGAGTTTTAATTAGGAAAGGAAATATTACTAGATTTTTGGGAAGATCCTTGGGTGTATTTAGAACCTTTGATGAATATATACACCCTGTTTTTATATCAACCGCCCGATCAAAAGGGTATTACAGTTGAGAAAGTTAGAAATGGTGCAAATATGTCCTTTAGAAGATGGTTAGAAGATAGATTGCAATGTGAATGGTTGGGAATCATGAATAATTGACATTTTGTCTTACATGACTCTTCCGATATGATTGTATGGAAATATGGTAAGAACAATAGGTTCTCTGTTAAGTCTGTTTTACAACTTGTTGATTGCATCGAATCATGGCATTTACCACCGAATCATTTGGAAGAATAAATGCCCTGCAAAAATTAAAATTTTCTTATGGTTATCTAATGATGTTGTTCTAACCAAAGAGAATTTAAAAGAAAAGAAACTGGAATGGAGATGATAAATGTGTGTTCTGTGATCAATTTGAAACTGCTGATCATTTGTTCTTTCAATGTTCTTTATCAAGAGTTATTTGGTCCATTATTGCTATATAGTGGAGTGCGAATAACATCCTGTTAATCTAAATCAATGTTGGTTGTGGTGTAAAAAATGGATCCCAAATGCTTAAAGTTTTTATGCAATGGGTGTAGGTGCAATATCTTTGGGCACTATGGAAATGCGGGGAATGATGTTATTTTCAATAATAAGATTGTGAAAAATCCAATGGAAGTTATATGTCAAGCACATGCTTATATGATCTATTAGGCGAGGTTTATACAGTGATGTGGACAAAGCTTGGTGGGAAAAATAGTGCAAATACAATGCTAAACATAGCTAAGGGTATCCTAGCTACCCAGGTTAACAGGCAAATTGACTATCTACTTCTTCAAGATGATGACCCCGAGGACCGGGGGTGATGGAAGAGGCCGAGGAATGATGGTGATCGAAGTGGAGATCAAGTCTGATAGAAGGACATCTACAGACTTTTACGGAGGAAGAAGTTCATCAACAAAGTCGTCCTCTACTGTGTTGTTGCTGTGTGATTGCTCTGTCCTTTTTGGTTCATATGGGAAAGTTTGTCGATGAGTTTCAGTTGGTAGTGAAGTTACGTTAAATGATGGTCGCAAAGTAAAAGCGTAGCAAGTTGCTGGCTTATGATCTTTGTCTTTTGCTGTTACAGGTTGTTAAGTAGTCGTAGCCAAGTTCTTCTGTTCATGGCATGTTGCCATTCCCAAACTTGCTTTGTGTAATATCTACAAATGCTGTGTATTTCCGTTATTTTTCGATAATGGAAATGGGTATCCCGGTTGGAAAAAAAATGGGGATCCCATACTGTGTATACTACATGTGAAGATGCCGGTAGGTGCAAGGTAGAAACCAGGACGGATGTATGTCATGTCTACATGCCACCTCCACTCAATCTCCATTGGTACCGATCAGGAATTAAACTACCCATTCAACCCGGCCGTGTGATCCATCCATCCATCATTCCCAAGTGCAGCACGACGTCGCTTTATTCTGATAGCAACTTCCTGTGACAAGTCAGAGATGAGAACCCAACGCTGATCTACCTCGGTTCAGTCAGTAGAGTACTCATCAGCCGGCCCGTAGCCGGCCAAAACCTAGACGACGCTCTGTGCTCCGCTCAAATCATGTTTGCAGCTACTAGTTCGCTGGCTGGCGAATTGGCGAAATGCCGTCGTGGGCCGTGGCATGTCGCGGTCGTGTGCGTACGATCGGTTTCTAACGACGGAAAACATGTGTGCAACCTTTCGGTTCAGACAGTCCATGCCTGCCTCGGCATCTCTCCAGCTGAGCGTGGAAACTGGAAAGGCATCATCATCATCCGGCATGGCGTCCTGGATGCATACATACTCCTACATCCTGCTGAAATCACCTCATCATCATTCATGTACCATACTTACCAATCATTCATGGATGGCAGGGCCCGCGGATCACAAGATTGCATTAGCCGGCCGGTCCCTCACCTCACAATTCGATCGATCCAACTGGGGCCAGGAAAGCACGCGTCGACGAAGCATGTTTGGTGTCTGGACTAGTATTCGTCAGTGTCAGTGGTGGTGTCTTTCTCGCTGGCAATTAAGCTCGCTGAATTATTATTCAGGCGCCAGCGGCCTCCCACTGGCACTGATGCGCGCTTCTTCAGCGATGGATGGTACTACTACGTGACAAGTGACATTAGTTCGTTGCCCAGAAGCCGTCCAGTAATCGTGAGCAGAACAGAAGATGTTAACATCAGATCGGCTTAATGCTGCTCTTATGCGTGATCATTCCTTGTCGCGTGATCATTCCTTGTCCCACTCACCTAAGATGACGTCATCAATCAAACACCCAACACATGATCAACAAGCTAAAGACGATTTCCTCGTAAAAACAAAGAATACACATGCTAGCTGTATAGAGTAACTTACAATTGAGCCCGTGAGTAAATTTTGTCAAAATTAGTGTAGGGTAGGGCACATCTCTGCATGACACGAGTAAGGCACCACACCAACTGCTACTTTTCCTGGGTCAATTCTGTTTTGGAGCAGCGTGATTAATCGATAATAGGCAGTGGTGCATTGCACACTAGGCAAGTGTGTCTTTCCTGGCGAGCATGTATTTTTTTTTTGTTTGCTTTCTTTCTCACGAAGGGTGGTGGGTGTGTATCATGAACTGCAGAAAAAGGAGAACCAGAGATGCAGTTTGCGTCGCGTGCCCTGCTTTAGCTGGACGCGACCCGTGTGTCCGGAAACCGACCTGTGGCCCGACAGAGAGCGACCCCCACGGTACTCTTGCCTTGACCAGACCCAGAACCCGCCACCTCTCCAAGTTCCTCCATTTGAGGTAGGTACGTACTGTATATCCCATCATTTTAGGCTTATGTACCGCGTTTTTGGTTGCGGGATGAGTGGGTTGGAGTGACTCCGACCCTTGTTTTAGGACATTTGACTCGAGCCCTCCCATGTTTGGTTCATTTTTAGGTTGGGGATGAGTTCGCTCCAATATTCTGTTTGGTTGAATGAATTGAAAATTTAGGATGGATGGCAAAATAACACCGTTCTTCGCACACATTTTTCATCCGAAACCCTGCACATCGCGCAGATATTAAATAAGCCCACATCTAGAAACTTTCCTCTCTAGCAAATAAGCATTAGGAACCCTAGGACATAAATCAAATTCGCTCACACCCTTATCTTCTTCAACCCACGGGACGGGAGAAATCCTCGACCGAGAGAACCGCTCGGACTTGGCCGATTCAGCGGCCGGGGTTGCCGTCAGCATTTGGCGAGCGGGGAGGAGCGTCGAGGCGCTGGCTTGACGGCGTCCAGCGGCGGGCGATTCGCTGTCCCGTCGCTGGTTGCGTCAGCGCGGGCGGGGCGGTTGGGTCTCAGCGCTTCCACAGGGGACGGGCGCGACCTCTACCCTTCTTGCGCCGCCGCCCGTATCCAGCTGGCGGCGTCATTGGTCTCTGCCCATGGGAGCGAGTTCGAGCCAAAGCAGAGACGGAGAACGAGTGGGTGAGGAGCTTGGTGGCGTAAGCCAACCCGGCTGGAGCGGCTCCGTTTGCGAGATTTGGAGGGATCATTCCACCCGCATCGAGAGGAATATTCCCCCTGGAGCCAACCCAATCGTCCTCATCTACATCCAGCAGCTACGGGAGCGGGTTCGCTCCGACCCAGCTAGGTTGGCTCTCCAACCAAACACACAGTGGTGCACATATGTGAAAAAAGTATGTCTGGAAAGCTAAAATGATGAGGTTCGCTTGGATGGTAGAAGCCTTACATGGTTAATTTTGCGATAACTGGAATAAGAACGCACACATTTGGATTCTTATTTTTTGTGCCCCTATTGCAAAGTGTAGCTAGAAAACATGTGCATGTGTATCCAGATATTCTATTTTCAAAACTACTGCTATTTTTTTAAAAAAAAAAAAAAGGGTTCAACCTTTTGCACTATATAATAAGCTTAAATTCAAAACTTTGTAGTTAATATTTAGACCTATATATTGTTACTTACTAGAATTTTTATATATAGGCAAGGTAGAATTCTAATATTAGTACCATATTGTTAACTGATATAAAATTGTTTTTCTACATACATATGGATCAACGCCAATGGTTAACCTATAGTACTGATGAGTTTTTTCCCCCTCCTTCTATAAGGAAGCCCGCCACGCAGGTTATTTTATCGGTTCGATGGATCTGACCGAACAAAACGATGGCGGTGGCTCCGTGATGGGCTGATGGCGAGGATAGACCTAGTGGCACAAACCAGTGAATATGCCGGATACTGCCACTCGCGACGGGTCAGCAACCGAAGCAGCGTAAGATTTCCATGGCTCGGCGCGTCGAAGTGTCAAACGGAGACGAGAAGATGTATACTTCGTGTCGTGTCGTGTCGTGTCGTGTGGCTTGCTTCGTTCGACTTCAATCTTAATCGTGTCGTGCTCGTGGCATGCTTGGTCCAACTTCAACCGAGCAGCAGGAAGGCCTACGCGAACTGCAAAGCTTGTCTGTCTCGGTTCGGTTTCCTCTTTGTCAGCCCGCTTGCATTATTGGACGCCACACCGCACGACGGTACGTCCTAAAATTGTCTTCATTATACAGTGTAGCATATAAAGGTGAACGTACAGCAAAAGACCACCTTAGGCAAACCCACCTATGCTCCGTCGTATTGGGTTGGGTGTCTCTTGCACGTTCGCAGTATTATTACACTGAAGCGTGGCATGTATACGGCCATTCAAGTCAGAAGCTTTTTTGTGGAGCTGTCTACACTTAGGACATTTTGGAGTGCTCCGCTTCATTTTTATATCCTATTTTACATTTGTTAGCCAAACAGTTTCAATTTCATCTATAAAAATGATGGAACTACGGGAGCACTTAAACTTTTTTTTTTTTTTTTTTTTTCTCGAATACGCAAAAAGACTTGTGCATCTTTATTATTAAGAAAAGAGTTTTACATCACGCTTCGGCCCTGTCGGCGCTTTTGCACGTTCCTAGGAGTTAGAATATTACATTATGCGTCACTCTCAAACCTTTCACTCTAAGCGGATTACTTCACGTATTTGACAACCCAGATCACGCGCGACAGGCTTGGATCCATGGATCGCGGTGGGCGCTCATGCTTGTGGCGCTGCAGCGTCGCCAGCGAGGGGACTGCCATGGGCGTGCGAGGTCGGGGAATTAGCGCCCCGAATGACTCGGTGTCCCGCGTCGGTGGTCGCCACCAAACATCGGTTTCCCTCGGGAGCGCCAAAGCCGTTGAATCACGAGGGCTTCCCCACGCCGCTACTGGATGTTGAAGTGCTGCGCCGCTATCCTCGTGCTCCCCGAGGGGAAGTCCATACGAGTGGTCGTAGACCGGTCCGCAACCGCAGGTGTGCTGGCGTCTGCAGCAGAGGTGTGACAGCCTTCTTGAGAACTCGCTGGGCAAACCCCTCGAAGCGGGTGTGGCGTCCATCAGCAGCTAGTATATAGCTAGCAATGGGAAACACGTACGCACTCGTGTTAGCTAGCTAAGCTCCACCTCCACTCCGTGGTCCATTGGCACAATCGAACCTAGCTCTTCGTAGCTAGCTTGCATTGTCCTTTTCCTTGTGATCAAAAAGGTGACAAAAAGGAAGCATCTCATATATATGTACGTAGCATCACTAGCTGGGTTCACGAATCAAGTCTGCGTGCGTGGCCCATGGCGACGATCGTACGTAGTACGAACGTGTCCATGCCCAATTAATTGAAGCTCGTGCACCAAAAAGAGTTTGAGTTCCGTGCGTGATGATACATAGTACAAACTTTTACGAAACATTTCGGAGAGCTAGGCCGTGTTCAGGTTCAGCACCGGATTTTGTCGATCGATCTGCAGCCCATAACTCCCTCTGATAATCTGATCATCGATCCTAAAACATGCAACGGTAGAAGACGGTGCAGAGAACAAACTGAGCTAGGCTCTGACCATGGCAAGTTGCCAATGCAACCGGCCGGCCCAAACCCTTGCCTACTACTTGTGTGCTTCCGAAACCACGTGGTGCGGCTAACTTCTTTTCTGTTTCCACCCGGTCGGGGCGGATCTCGAGTGAAGCGAGCACAAGCATCCTCCCAGTCTTGGTAATAACTGCCCAAACACGGGCGAAAGGGACGGAGACAGTGTAATAAGTTGACACAAGCATAAACGGATACATGTCACATGCAAACTTTCTACACTTCGTTTTGTGTTTCGGACAAACACGAAACGCGATAGGAGTTACACAGTCGGGTGTCGCTTTTCCGTACGTAAAGGTGCTTGTCCGAGTCATCCGATCGATCGAGGGAGTACGATGGACGAGCTAGCTGCTCCAGCTCTACGGAGTCATGCCGACGCCGACTCGCCTACGGAGCACCGCGCTGGATTTCCTGTGTTCTCTGGAAAACAATACGCCGGGCGGCTGTCCACGCAGGCATAAAAACAACCGACGGATCCGATCCCCACCTTGCGCGGTCGCTACGTTTTTGAATCCTGACGAGGCGAGGCGCATGCTACGATCCGACACAATCGCGCAGCGTAAGGCGCGGGCAGGGGCGCAGGGCGCTGCGTAGTTCGGAGTGCTGCAGACACCTCGCTCACTCGCGCGGCGGTTGCCACGGCCCACGGGAGGGCAGAGGCGGCGGGGCAGGGCAGTGCGATCGCGAAGCAAACCAGAGCACCACCGGTTTTCAGTTGCTATTTCCCGGCCTTTTTCTCCCCTTCACTCACTCACTAACCTCACCTTCCCTCTAGTCTCCCGCCGCGGGAGGCCGGGGGTTGCTTGCTATTCTTAGCCTGACGCGCCTAGCGGCCGGCCGGGCGCGCGCGCGCGCGCGGTTAAGCAGGCGCACACGCGGTTCCATGGCCGGGGCCGCCGCGGCGACGACGACGACGTCCACGGCAACCACAAGCTCCTCCTGCTCGTCCTCCTCCACGACGTCCACCCACCAGCCCCGGCCCGCACCGCAGGCGCCACTAACGACATCGAGCAGCGCGACGACGACTCCTGCTCCTGTTCCTGTTCCTGCTGCGGCACCGGCGGAGGCACCGATCACCACCACCACTTCCTCCACCACGTCGACGACGCCGAGGTGCGGCGGCCACCACGGCCACGGGCACGGCGCCACCACGCCCTGCCGGGCGCTGCTGTTGGCGCGGAGGAAGCGGGCGGCGCCGCCCCGGACGGCCTGGATGAGGGCCGTCGTGCTCTGTCTCCTCGGCCTTGTCGCGGTCATCGGGTTCCTCGGCTCGCACCGCGGCGGTGGACGGCGCGCAGCCACGGGCGCGGGCGGCGGCGATGGCGCCGACGATGCCGGCGGCAGAAGCTCTTGCACAGGGTCGAGGTGGCCGACGCCGACGTCATGGAGTGGACGGAGGAGAACCTGACGGCCCTTGCGCGCCGCTCGCCTGAGCCGCCGGTGAGTACGTGCGCACCTCCCTCCCTCGCCGCTGTGCCGTTGATCGTCGACTCGTTTTATTGCAGCGATCCCATGTCAACTTATTAGTACGCGCGCAACCCGTTTTCTCTTTGGGCAATAACCACTCTTGCACGTACTCGAAATTTGAAAAGTGGCCATTAATTGATGCATTACATGCTCCATTTGAGCACCGAAAAACGATCAAATTTCGGGCAGAGTCATTTTGATTTCTTGGCTCGTCGGTGTTTCATGGTTCCCATTTTTGGGACGTTCGTGTGTCATAATTCATAAGCAGTCGCTGTTCAAATCAGCTTCAGGCATTCCAAGTCAAAATTGCCTAGGTAAAAAAAACGAGTGCCAACAATGTTTACCTTTTTTGCTAGAAAAGTGAAACATGGTAAATTCTGAACACAAAGTGAACTGCTTGACAACTTGATATAGAAATTTAAAAAGGGAGAAGTTTCTCCCACTCTCTGAAAAGAGAGAGGAGCTTTTGGATCACTGCTCGTCGCGGTATGGGGTATTCATATGGGAGAAAATGATTGGTGATAAGGACCCCAATTCTATTTCGGCGGGACAACGATTCCACCAGTACTTGTTGCTAGCGTGAGTCACTCGAACCAAAAAGCACGGTACATGACGTGAGTTCCAGAGTTCACGAGCAAGGCAGCTGTTTATCTCTGTTGCTTTTGTGTTTTTTGTGAAAATGTTTTCATGTTCTTTGCGGTATTTCGACGTCTTTGTATGCAAGATAAATCATTGTATTTCTTCACATCTGATCGTTTTTTAACTATTGAGGTCCAGTTGTACCTGAAAAACAAATGTTTAGAGCGCATTGGGTTGGTGTCATCGAGGATGCTTTCCATTGTAGTTGTCAAACTTTCAAGTGAGATTACAAAGATTAAGCGAATACATAAAAGATATTTCAGCCAACCCTATTTAATTTCTTATTTTAAGAAAAGAATGACGGAAGTCGAATGTCGACGCCCATATATTAGCTAGAAGTTTTGCATATTTATCGATAGGTAGATATGTTTGGTTTTGGAACCTTCGGATAGAGTTTGTAATCCTTATCCCACTGAATGAATGAAGTCAGTGCTCTCCTAACAAAAAGAATGATTCCAACTTCCAATAAAAGTTCTGGAATTTGCTATTTTGCCATGTTAAACCGGTACCATGGTGTCCTTAAAATTCAAGTGTGCCAACAATATTGGAAAAAAAAAACAGAATTTGCACTATTTACATAACATTAATCTTGGAAAGATGGATTAAAATCCAATGAGGCCTGAAGGTGTGGCTTTGCAATACTCATCTCGTAAAGTGCTGACTTAATTTGGTAGGGACAACAAGTTTTTTTTTTAACACAATGACTGGAACTCTACCTTTGAATTAAGTAGGGAGCAAAAGAGTTTATGTACCAGCAAAGAAAGAAGGTGTGAATTTCAAGCCATTTTGGAGAAAAAAACGCATAGAAACACCCTCAAAATGCTAAGCTTGAGCAAAAAGCTCTTTATCTTTGTTCGATGTCGTAATTAATTCTTTGCAGCCACCTGCAGCACTGTCTCTGAGGTGTTGTTGAAAATTCTCCTATTGCGCTTCTTCTAGATGTTATAGAAGGTGTATGTAAATCACCATCTCATCGAGCAGTCTTCGCTCTGAAATTGTGTTGTCTCTTCCCACCATGCTTTGATATGGACAAGATCAGCTGTGACCGCAGCTCTAGGAGGTTCTCCCATGAGATGATCTGATCCCCCAAACCGCCTTTGCAAAAGGGCAATACAAACATAGGTGCAGGCCGGTTTCTAAGGG
Organism: Hyparrhenia diplandra; assembly: GCA_015847255.1. Taxonomy (NCBI): domain Eukaryota; kingdom Viridiplantae; phylum Streptophyta; class Magnoliopsida; order Poales; family Poaceae; genus Hyparrhenia; species Hyparrhenia diplandra. The sequence goes on from JADLZK010008941.1 coordinate 69,900, forward strand.
ACCATTGCAAAGCACGCAATGTTCTTGATGTGGCCCCCCCTCTTTTCTGTAGTAGGGACAACAAGCTTCAGTTCAGGGAAAGTTTTGGGACCCTGGCCTAGTCCGGCAGAAAGCTATCTAGTGTTCATATTCAGCCAAAAATTTACATGCACGATTCATAAAAAGCAGGACATTTATTCATAAGCCATGACATGCTTACCTTGACTTCACTTTATATGTCATAATAAGAACTAGATGTGCTTTGGTGTACTGATGCCCTTTCGAACACGGACAGATACCTGAGATATGGATGAAACCAGACAGTGAGGGTTACAGCCAGTGCATTGAACGGCCGAAGAATCACCGCAGTAATTTTCTCCGGTCCATCTTTTTGCTTTGTTTCCTTTGAGATTCTGATTGAGCTACATTTTTCTTAATCAGGACATGCTTATTTCAGGGAAAAACAATGCAACTGTCGGTTACCTGATCGTTGATGCAAACGGTGGCCTAAATCAGATGAGAATGGGAGTATGTATATATTTGTGCTAACGTGATGGCAATGTCTTTCAGCTAACTCTCATTAATTCCTTCACAATTATTCTTACAGATAAGTGATATGGTTGCAGTGGCGAAGATCATGAACGCATCGCTGGTGATCCCTACTCTGGATCATCAGTCATTCTGGACTGACCCAAGGTCAGAACTCTATATATCTAGCTGCTCTGAATCAATCTGAAGAAGAACCTGCAAGTAGACTGACGATTAGTATTTTTTGATGATATATATAGCGATTTCAAGGATATTTTCGATGTCGGTCACTTCAAGGATACGCTGAAGGAAGACATTGTGATCGTGGATTCCCCTCCCACCAGATTACAGAAGGGTGAAGCCGTACGTGAGAGCACCTACCTCCTGGTCAAGGGTACGAGTCAACAACTTGTTGGTTCTATTGGATTGCATTGCATTGCATTGCAGCAGCTTAGAGAAATTTCAGGCATGTGATGGGTAAGAAATAACTGAATACTGAATAGGCTGATGGATCGTCAGCTCCATTTTCCAGGCTTCCTTCTACAGAGACTTCTCGAAAATCCTGAGGAAGTTCAAAGTGGTGAGGTTTTACACACACGGATTCACGGATCGTGAACAACGGCCTCACTCCTTCCCTGCAAAACTTCGGTGCCGCGCGAATTACAAGGCGCTCCAGTACAGGAAGGAGATCGAAGAGCTCGGCAACACTCTGGTTGATCGGCTGAGAAATGGGTCCGAGCACTACATCGCGCTTCACCTGAGGTACGTAGCTGAAACTTCACTTTCAGAGATGATTATCTGCGGATCAATCAATGAATGAACTTCCATTAATGATTTACCTTAATCGTCAGATACGAGAAGGACATGCTGGCCTTCACCGGGTGCAACCACAACCTGACGCTGGATGAGGCCGCGGAGCTGACGGACATGCGGTTCAAGGTGCGGCACTGGAAGGAGAAGGACATCGACAGCGAGGAGAAGCGGCTGCAGGGGCGGGTGCCCCATGACGCCCCCGCGAGTCGGCCGTGTTCCTCAAGGCCATGGGGTACCCGTCCACCACCAAGATCTACATCGTGGCCGGCGAGATCTACGGGCGCACAGTCTGGACGCGCTCAAGGCCGAGTACCCCAACATCTACACGCACTACAGCCTCGCCACGGTGGACGAGCTGGAGCCGCTGGAGCTGTGCCAGAACAGGCTCGCCGCCGTGGACTACATCGTGGCCCTGCAGAGCGATGTGTTCGTGTACACGTACGACGGCAACATGGCAAGGGCCGTGCAAGGGCACAGGAGATTTGAAGGCTTCAGAAAACCATAAACCCCTGACAGGTCTGGCCTTTCCCCTAGAAATATATAGTTTGCCAATGCAGAAATCTTCCCAAGAATATATAGTTTGCAATGCTGAAATCTACATGATTCAAAGACAACGTTGGATCTTGATTCTAGAACCTGATGAAACATTTTCTTCTGATTGTAGGCTGAAGTTTGTGGAGCTTATTGACAAGCTGGATGAAGGTTCTATGTCCTGGAGTGAGTTCCAGATGGTGGTGAGGAAGCACCATGAGAATAGGCTCGGAGGTCCGTATGAGAGATTGCGTGGTCCAAGTCCAAGGCAAGAGGAATACTTCTACTCAAATCCGATCCCCGGGTGCCTCTGCAAAAGGGTTGACAGTAGTAGATGATATGGATTTATCTGGATTCAATTGAAATTGTTCAGAACATACCGGCAGCTTCAGCAGCTGGAGCATGGATGGAGATGAACCTTCGTCTGCATGGCGGGGATCACCTCGGTGAGGGAGAGCTAGAAAACTGACTGATACTAGCAGTTTCGATTATTTTCCTAGGCTGACAGACAACACATGCAGCTGAGGTCTGGAGAGGGCAGGATGCAGAATGTGAGAAGTGCATTGTCAAAGAACTGTAAAACAAGGAATGCAGATGCAAGTAATAGGACGACTCTGGATTGAAAAATGTTTCACGGCGGCTGCTGTTTTGTAGTTCTTGGTATTTCCGATTAATTCGGTTTAGAAGGTACCGTACCTTTGGAAGTTTGGATGGATTCATCATTACCTCCTCTTCTTAAGAATAATGTATAATGTATAATGCCCTCTCTCTCTCTCTAGGCCTGTTGAAGCAGATGTGTACATTGTAAAGAATGAGAAGTGATAGTTTTGGAATAGTTTAGTTTAGTTCCACGAAAAAATCCATGTAATCCACCAAGGCAACAGAATGTACAGCAGCAGAAAATATTCCCCAAATTTCACAAGAGTATTCCACCTATTAATTTATACCACCTCCTTTGTACCCAGATGCTCGGTCGCACACCAATGCCAGGTTCCTAGTAGTAGTCCTACAATGCCACTCGCGTTCTGGTGTCTGCAGCAACATCCTCGGTTTCTTTGGAGTCCACTCCTTGCCAGGCAGTTGCTCGGATCATCCCCATCGCCACCGTCGGCTACCAGACTGTCACGTTCCAGCCTTCCAGGTGTTTGACGTCTGACAGTGTCAAGCAAGAGGTTGCGTCCATTGACTTGACTCCACCAACCTACCGGTCACGATGCCTGCAAAAGTTTGAGGAAATTGTGGTTGCACCCGTCTCCAGTTCACTACTTTTGAAATTGTTTGAGGAAATTGTTTTGCAGGATTGTCACACGCTTAGCCGAGCCAGGATGAAATTGTTCATGTTACTTGGTTGTTGCAGAGGTGTCGAGATGCCTACTCCTCTGTCCCACGGAGAGTTCGTCGTTTTTGACTTTGAACTTCATGTTTGACCATCCGTCTTATTCAAAAATATTTATGCAAATCATAATCAATATTCAAGTATCTTCATCGATAAAATAAGTCAGTAACAAAATAAATTATATTTGTGAAAAAAAGGGGAAAGGAGGGAAATTTGCGAATAAGACGACGGCGAATAAGATGGCGAAATCAGGGATGACAAAGCTCCCGGTGGGACGGAGGGAGTATGCTACA
>JADLZK010008942.1:0-132845 GCA_015847255.1 Hyparrhenia diplandra
TAGTAATAAGCTAACTAATACCACAAAGCTGCTAGAGCTGCAGTCCAGTCACGATCACAATAAACTAGAACAAAGTTGGCATAAATTACAACAACAAGTAACAGACATGTAGTAATTGAGGCAACATCTCATGCTTCACTCAGAAAGACCAAACAGGAACCACACAAGAAGAAAGAAGCCTCTGCCATACCCTTGTTCTCTAGTTAGTTGCAATGTGACCCATCCCTGCATTTTAATAGAGACAAAGAAAGCATCTGTGAGCATCCTCCTTGAGGATACAACTCAAAGGGAAAAAAATTAATATACATTGAACATTGCTCTGAATCCATACTCTGAACTACAAGAAAATGAAACACATGAAAATGAAACACATAATTGACATGCTAAATAATAGCACTAGTTACATATATGATTCATTTTCTAGTACTGACTGTGTACAACAAGGCATGCTGAGTAGACAATTATCGCTTAAAAGATTGAAAATTGAAATACTGAATGCTACATATTCCGAATAGGTATTGCTTACAGCCAGGTTCAGTTTATACAGGCAACAGCTGAGCATAGGTTCAGTTCCTCCATTGATATTCAGTTTGTAAAGGCAACAAATCAGCATAAGGAACCAAGTAATAATCACAACAAATCAGCAGACTACAGCCTAACAGCAGACCATCTCAAACTGGGAAGAACAATGTATATAGTATTTTAAGTCAAACTGTAACACAACCTCACAAACTGGGAAACACAATGTATATAGTATTTTAATCCCGTTAAATTAACGGGATTAGGCCATTACACCAGTCTGACACACAAGCAGTACAAATACTGGACGGAGGGTTACAGATGAACAACAACTGTAGGGTAAAACTACCATGGACGAGCTACCAGCGTCAGGAAACAAGGACTTGCCTGCAACATACCTTTAATCCAAATTACATGCATCATATGACCCAAGAGTGAAAACTGCGTCCTCAATTAAATATCCAAGTTAGTCCTCTCCATTATTACTTGTATCAATAAGACGGGCACCATAACATGTCCTAATCTTCGTCAACCTGTTCACCACCTCATTCGATCCTTCTATCAGGTGATTGGCTAGAGCACAGTAAGCCCAGTTCCAATACGGACATGATACACTTGTCCAGTGCCTTTGAGGGAGCTTGTATCGCTGCCCACGCCATCTACGTTGTCCTCGTGTAGTAGTAGGGCAGTGTCTACAACGTCGACGAGGCGAGTCGGAAATGCGTCATGAACCCACCGCCTTAGGCTTAACTCTCCAACGAATGCCGGGTCCGTAGGACTTTACCGTGAACACCTCCATGTAACATGATCCCATAGCTGAGAGATATCACTCTTTCGCGACGCTTTTTCCGGTCAATCCAGACTCTGAGCATAATAAGAGAATTTAAATCATATATCACAAGTCTAACACGATTATTTAATGAATCGCGAATGCAGATGTACATGTGCTGCAGATGCCATGTAGCCCGATGGATTTCACCATACGCATGCTAGCAGATACGATGGTGGAGGTGTCATCCACCAGCAGCGAGTCTTCGCGATGCAAAATCGAGCGAGCGCATCGCTCAACTCCCTCGTCAAGCGGGGCGTTGCTTGGTTTTCAAAGTGCGCCGGTGTAAAGATCACATCCAAGTGATGGTGATGCAGATATTCTAGTGCCATTGCCACATCCATCAGTAGTATCTAACCTCTTCCAGAAACGCAAGCGTGACATGCTGCTGCCGTCCGAGTGCACAAAGTGTCTCAGGCTCATTGGGCATGTATTCAAGCACGCAGCTCTGAAGTCTGTGGAGCAGGCGCTCAGTATCCCTCACTGGAGTCACGATTAGTCGAGGCCATGCGCGAGTGCTGGCACTCAATGTCAAAGCTCTTTGGGGTTCTCTCTCGCGTTCCATGTCAAGAGCTTTTAGGTGCAGCAATCAGGGAGTCGTCCCTTAGTTGGCCCTTGAGAAACCTTCCCAAAACTTCCGACTTACCCGATGAGAGTTCTCACTCACTATGAAATTGTTTGTAGCATGGATGATCTGCTTGTTTGGAAACACTAACTTATGTAGTTCATAGGTAGGGAAGGTTCGCGTTTTCCTGCTTTTTGTGTCTTGCGGATCTGCTGAATATTAGTAGTGACAGGCAAAGCTGTAGCAATAACAAGTGCTGCGATACTTGGAAGACATAATATTTTCAGGATATGGATCTTTCTTGATAGAGAGTGCACTGCCCACTTAGCCATGAGTACTTAGAAAATCCTAGGCGTGCCAAACCACAAAGAGGCTCCATTTCCATCAAAGATTGGAGAGATGTTTGAGAAAATGCCTCCCTGTTGGTATCTGGCCTTCTAGCTTGTTGAAAGAAAGAGTTTCGAAGTAGGTAAGGTAGGTGAGCTTTGCAAAAAGGACTTTTGAGTATGGCTCCAGAGAATTTTGGATAGCTCCTATTCTGTCTAGGTTAGTTAAGGTTGCCAGAGTGAGTCTAGTATTGGAATCTTGAAATGGGTTATCAGATCAGGGTAGAGTTTACCATTTGAAGTGGACCCAAATAGATAGGAATGACCCCTGCCAGACTTGATTCATTTGGAAGATCCTATCCAGACCTTCAGCCTAGCATGCTCCAGATGTCAGCTGTGTACCTTACACTCATAGAGTTACCAGACAAGTTAAGGTCAGAGTAGCTTTTGAGTGCCACAAGCTGGTTGGTATATAGAAGACAAGGTCATTTTGGGATGGGACGCAAAAGTTTGGCGATTTGCTAAAGGAATTACCTATTCCGTCAAGGTATTGTTCCAAGCGAGTCTGTTGTGTGCCAAACTGTTCAGTCTAAACAAGACTGCTTAGCAGCATGGAAACTTCACTTGGGATCATCCCAACCGTGAGAGTTATAACTGAGGTCAAGCACGCTGGAGGTTTACCCATTAGCATGTGCTGGGGGATCGACACTTTCCTTAGCTGGTTATGGTCGAGACATGTGCAACAAGGCTACTTAGACGGTACACCGCGATCACAGGAGGCAAAGCCACCGGAGATTTGATTGCTTTGTGCATAAAGAGTTTGGAATTCGTCTGATAAATTCCCCCATATTATTAGGGATACTACCTGTATAAGAGTTAAGCGCTATGTCTAGGGCTTGAGGAGACTCTTACAGTTAGAAAAGAGCATCTAAGAAATCAAGATCCCCAACAAGATTATTTGACAAGAACACTGAGATACCGAGACAATCTAAAGCGGCCAAATGCTGACAGGCACAGTGCCCTCTAAAATGGTTCGCCAAGTTCCAAAGTTCTGAGGCACGGACAGGTTGCCAATTGATGCAGGAATTGGACCCGTTAGTTGGTTTCTTGCAAGATTCAACCATGAGGAGGCTGCCTCAGTTGTCCCAACTCTGCGGAATCCCTCCGGTTAGATGTGGTTCAGGGCAAGGTCCATTGCATTGAGGTGAGTAAGGTTACTCATTCCGGATGGGATTGACCCAACAAGACTGTTGTTGCCCCAAGGCAAGAAAGGTAAGTTGTGACAAGGTTGACAGCCAAGTCGGGATGACATCATCGAAGAAATTGTGTGACAAAGAAAGTCTCTGAAAGGAAATGCACAAAAGACGCAAGGCCTGGAGGGATCTTTCAACTAAATTTGTTCTGAGAGGTAGAAAATGTTTGCAACATTGGTGAGATTGAAGTGTGTCGTTATTGTAAATGATCACGACCACTGGAGTTCATAGTTCTTTTCTAGGGGACAGGACCTGAAGCATAGAATTGTTAAAGATCGCGCAGTCGGCACAGGACCAGACAAGTGTGTTACCTTGTAAGGGAAACAAGTTTTTAGCCTAGACAAAAGAACTGATGCTAGTAGGTATGGGACCTGAGAAGCTATTGTTCCCCAGGCCGAGCACGCTAAGCAGAGGCGTGTTGTTGAACATGCTATCAGGTATTGGACCACTCAAGTAATTGTTATAGAACTCGATGTACCTCAGATCCTGCAGATTTTGCAGCTCAGAGGAATCTCACCGGATAGCTTATTGTCAGACAGACCAAGATGCGAAATTTTTCGTGAGGTTGCTGCTGGCAGCGGAATCGAACCCTGACAAAGCTGTTCTTGCTGAGATTAGAAACCAGAGATGGCTTTAGGCGGCCAAGAGCTGGCAGGATAGGGCCAATGAGACTAGCGTTGGTGAGATCTAGGAAAGATAGGAAGGAGGGTTACCAAGGCTCGGGGCAACTTGTCCTTGGAGAGAGCTACGTTGGGCAGTGCCAAGGCCGTCACGCGCTCCCGTGTGGAGTGTGGCGCCGACTGCTGCACGTCACGCCGACCCAATCACACACGGATGCACCGCTGCTCCAGTTCTGGCGGAGGACGCAAGCGGGTCGGAGAGCATGGCCTTGAATATCAGCAGCGCCGAGCGGTCAGCACGTTGCTGCCGGCCTTGGCTCTGACTCTGAGGCATGCACAAGAAGGCAGGTTGGACGGTAGCGCCACCGCTAGTAGAGCGGCAATCAAGTGTTTTCAAGGGCATGAAAAGCTCTACCTCTGCCTGAACTATGCTTTGGATTGCAACTTAGCTGGGATTATCTTTCATTACCCTCTTTATTTAAACTATCAGCTGCTGAAGCCGAGCTTGTTGCATTGCTGGTCAACGTTGATATGGACTGACTCTATAAGGCAAGTATTGCACGTCAGGAAAAGATGATTTGGCAGAGAGAGATATAGGAGAGAGGATGCGCCGGCGCTTGGTTCTTCGCCGGCTAAATCACAGGTACCAAGACAAAAATTAGTCTACAGGCAGCCTCTCTCCTCAGCGCATACGCTGGCCATACAAACAAATAATAATATCCTTATAGCCGAGCTAGACTATTTTACTCCGTGTGTTTTGGTACTACCGGCTAGGAATGAGCTGGCCTGCTATCCAGTCGGCTACCGACAGAAATTGTTAAACTTGCTCTAATATATTATCTGTCCCTGGGAAACTTTTGACATCAAGCAATAGCATAAATGTACTCATATATACTCCGTATGCAGCGAAAGGGAGCTTACCAAAACACCAACAACTGCATTTCCAGAGCCCCAGGAATTCAACATCTCACCTAAACTTCCAACGCCAACCACTACAGGCTGCCATGCATAGCTATATAACCTTTACATTACCTAAGTATTAAAAAGTCGCATGTGTAAATTAGTACAACTCAAATCAAAGATAAATATCTTAACTCTCTCTATTTGTTTCCTAACATCATACTTTATTTTTGTATACAGCGAGAGGTTGGGTATTCCAAAAGTATAGAGTTCGAGTCAATTTTTACGATTTCATACAAGTGAGCATAACTTGAAATTGTTTAACATATAATTACCAATTGTTCAACATATCAAATGTGCCAACATCTGAAAACATAGAGAGGACATGAACCAACAAAATGCTATAGATTACAAGTTACAGGACAACTTGCTCCAAGTAATTCTCACTTGTTGTAGCCATTCACAACGAGTCATTCATAAATTGACTCCAGTAATAATGCATTGAAATGAGGGCAGAAGGCAATTGAGGTTGATTGAAACTTACCGATTCAACTCACCGGCGCTGGTGGACAAGAAAGGTGGAGTGGTGGGCTGGTGGCTCATTGGCTCTGCTCCAATCGGTAACTGCGCGGTGCGGCCCGGTGCCATTGGCATCTCGGTTCCGCCCAGCGCCCAGCCAGCCGCTGAGGCTCCAATCGGCAGTGGCTCACTTCCTCTGCTCCAATTGGTGGAGTGGCAGACCGCCGGACACCTATTCTGAGCGCTGACTGTCCTCCCTGCACTCTAGGCGCGGCCGCGCGCGACCTTCCCCTGCGGCTGCCCGGAGCCCCCGCCCCATCGGCCAGCACCCAGCCCCTCCTAGCGGTCACCGCCATCAGCCGCAGCCGCCGCGCCGCTATGGGCCTTGTTGGACCAGCGAGTGAGGCAGAGGTATAGGAGAATGACTTTTGTTTTGGACAAGAAGAGAATGATTGTTTTTATCCCTCCAAGAGAGAGAGATTTGTCTGCGTCCATGTTTTTCACACACATACTTGTATACATACTAGCTCTTGTTGCATTGCATCTGTTTTTGTGATGTTATGAATGAATATTTTGGCTTTCATATGTTACTCGTTGTTCCATTATGTTATCCATATATTAAATTTTAACACTAGTTCTTATGGTAGCTTTTGTTAAGGGTGATTGGGTTGTGCAACCAAAATTTGCTTGCAAAGATTTTAAAAGCTAAAGTCATAAAAGTACCATAAGATTGCCAAACCCAAATGTGAGGAGGTTGACAAATTCTTTGTTAACAAAACCAAACAATAGCCAAAACTGATTCTTTGCTACAAATTTTAAAAACCAACCAATCAAGCCCTAAGTTTCTAAGTATCATAGTCATGTTTGTGTGAGCTCGTACATTTTCACTATTATATATTCTCTCTATTTTAAAATTTATAAGTTATTTCAATAATCTTAGGAGTCTGAAGTCTCTTAAATTTAAAGCAAATTTATATGATAATATTTTTAGAAAGTCAATTAAGTATCATTGAATTCTTATTAATTACATTTTCATAACATATCCATTTGATATAACAAATCTTTATAATTTTCTTTACAATTTTAATTAAATTAAGATGTTAATCATTTATAATTTATAAGCCACGTGTCTTCTAGGTAACTATGGGCAAGCAACGTACGGCTACAATACGCGTCGCGCATGCACATGTTAGGTGCCACGCCAATCTCAGAGCTTCTCCCACGCCCCCTCGTCCTCAGCAGCCAGCCAGATCCCGGCCGTCCTCCCATCGCGGTCCGCCGCACTGTTTCGACGAAAGAAGCAGAAGGTCTCCACGATCCGCGACGCCGACGCTGGATTTGCTTTCGTACTTCTGGAATCGGAAAGAGGCTTGCGTGTGCAATACTGCGGTGCTTTTTGTTAGAAATTGATTGGTCAGTCAGTCGAGCGCCACCTCGATCGCCTATCATCCTCGCCGCCATGGACCTTGCCAACGGGGCGAGACGACGCCCTGAATGGAGCGTCGGTGGGAGAGACGAGGAGGAGGAAGGTGGAGCTGGTGCAGGAGGTCATCCATGGCTTCTTGGAGGGAGTAGAAGAGGAGCCATGGCGGGAGAAGAAGAAGCGCTTGACGGCCAGGCAGAGACGAACAGAATCTCCTGTCGTCGTTACTCAAGGTACGCACTATGTTTTCTGTTCCTCGTGTCTCCAACTCTGAATCAGGATTGTTTGCTGATGCTCTGCTGCACGTTGCTCGTTCCACCGGATATAGTTCATGCCTACCGCCGGAGAGTTCAGTTTTGTCAGTGTGCAACGGAATGCTGCGATTTCCACATTTTGTTCACTGAATCTGAACATCTTGGTTTGAAAACCAATGCATGTCATGCCTGATTGCCAGCATTTCTGAAGCTAGCAAACTGAACCGGGCCGCACACTATTTGTTTATGATTATGATCTTTTTCAGCTTTGATAAAAAAGCAAGACTACAGTATTGTAAGTACAGAGTAGAGACCTTTAGTTGCATGATTGCATCTATTTTATCATTCATGTTGCTTAGACTATCCTTTGTAATGCAAATGCTGAAAGGATGTACTGACACTGTTTTTCTAATTGACAGTTAGGTGAAGTAGAAAAAGGCACATTCAGACATCCTGGAACCAAGCTCTTCCCAACCGGATCACCAGCAGCCTGCAGTAAAAAGGCGAGCACAAGAGCAAAGAAGGAAGAGGTGGTGGAGCTCTGCCGACATCGCCAGGGACCTGAACAAGATCAAGAGGCAGAACATGATCACCCACCTGCTCCTCGGCACCGTCATCGTGATGACGGCCGTGTGGCAGGTCAACGCAGGTGTCGTCTCCTCTGGTTGCAGAAGAAGCTGAGCAACCCCTTCAGGTCCCCTGGGGGACATGATCAAGGGCTCTCAAGCTCAGAGGGAGGAGGACCTGTGCTCGAGTCGTCGCCGTTGCCGCTGGCTTTGGCGTCCCCCTGATGTCAGCCATGCTGATCTGCCGACGCTTGTCATCGGCAGCACCGTGGACAGAACAGGGCAGGGAAATGAACAGCTAGTTGGGTGGTGACCTAGGATAGATTGAAAATGCTCAGCAGCTGTTTGTTGCAAATAAACTTCCACTTCGTTTATTCCTTCACTTTGTTGTGTTAGTCAATGTTGAAATTAGCAAATTGTTTGCAATCCATTAGTCGTTCCCCAAGGGCTTGTTCTTTTTGATGAATTAAGGGCATGTTATGTTAATCTTTTTATCCGAGGAGATGAAAGATTTTTGAATTGTAGGTATAAAATCTGCCTCAACTTTCTTAGTTGAAGCTATACCGAAAAAGCTCTAATTGTGCACGAGGGACTGGTTCTTGAATTATGAACTGACACGCTGACATTTACCGGGAGCATAATAATGCCTGGGATCCTCCCAGGTTGAATATTATTTCTGGATGAGTTTCAGACAGTTTGTTCTCCCCAAGCAGTACACTGTCAAGCGTCGACTGCACGATAGTTTTCCGAACTCCCGGTGTTATGAGTAGAGGGTTTCCCGCTTTTGTATTACCAAAAAGCCAAACCATCGTTTTTACAGTACAGTACTAGTGTAACGGCCGCGCCCGCCACATAGCAAAACAAAAACAAGAACATTCTTAAGAGCTAAATGTTCAGCGCATTCAAATCCACATGACTACGATGATCATGATGAGGCCTGGTGGAAACCAGCTGAACATCCGATTGAGCCGACCCTGATGATGAGGCTGCCTCACCCCGTGCGTCCACGTGAGTTTGCTGCAGCACAACTTGCTGCGACTCTCCGGTTGGTGACCCGGCTGTTGGCGAGTTTCGTCGTGAATGATGGATGCCCCGCGTTTGGGATGCTGGAACAAGAGCGCCGACTCTGTCAAAGACAATACCACAACTCAAGTGCGCATCAAGTGGACTCATCTCTACTTGCTTCTTCGTCGATGTGAGAAGATCTAGCGCTTTTCCAATTGCTACGACTTAGGGAGGGGCAGTGTCAGAGTAGCCTCATTTGGGTTTGATGGTTTTACGCTTTCTACGATTTTTCGATCGTATTTGGTCCAACCAGAGCTCGTGACTCTCTAGATTCTTGCACTAACTTGCAATTTGGCGTATGGAGTGAGTGAGGATATACGGGGTAGGTGGGATTTCGGTCTTTTAAAAGGTGGGATTTCGCGAGTGCCAATTTTAGTCATGATATGAAAATGAAGATACTCGGATTAGGCGGGTATTGTTCATCTTGCTCCTCTCACGCTCTTTGTGATCTTCTTTGCCTCCGCTGCCCTCTGCTTTCCGTCGCTGCACCCGCCATGCACCACCACCCGCCCGGGCCAGGTTCTGCCGGATCTCGCCTGCGCAGCGGTGGCCACCATCTTCAGGTATAGTGCGATACAAAACATATATAGCCTGAATCCAGATTTTGATTCCGATATGTACTTGATTTTTAAAGATAACCCAATATATCTCAATATATATATTTCAATCAATAACCCACATAAAAACGTGTAAAACATTTTTAATTAGTACACATAAAACGCCGCCGCTGCAAGTCTGCAACCATAGTCAAAAAGAGTCCTTGTCTCCTCTCCGCTGGTCTCCTCTCCGCTGCGTCTCCAACCCAAACACCCAAAGGTCCCAAACCCTCCTGTAACGCCACCCTCTCCATTGCAACGGAGCGAGCCATGGCGGCGGCGGGATCGACGACGATACGTCAGCAGCAGAACAAACCTTTGGGCGATCTGGGTGAGAAGGGCGGAGGCGGCATCGACTCCGTGCTCCCCGCCGCGGGTCAGTCTTTTGCCCTGACGAGAACGGCGTCAGGAAGGTAATCCGGTACTGGCTTCGACACGAAGGCAACAAGTTCGAGGTCGTCACCACCATCACCCCCGTCGGCAAGCTCGCGCGCGCCCCTACCACCAAGAGCTTCATCAAGCGCAACCCGATGCCCAGTTACGCCGATGCCATGGAGGATGATGCTAAATCGGGGCTTACAAAGCGTCTCCACGAAACGGATCGTCCCCGAGCGTCCAGACTCTCAGGTAACCCATTTCGATTCAGCTCTTTTCCATTGATCTGTTGTATTTTTAGACGTAATTCTGCCAAATGGATTCATGTTTTGTGTTAAGTGTTAGGGAATTAGAATATGAGAATAGAAGAACAATAACACGAGAGCGATAGGATGAATCACTATGAAGATGAATGATTTTGGACTAGAGGGCAAATTAGTAAATACTGGAAACTGACTTTGTTCAAATGTGTCAATTCCTTTCACACCTGGCTGGAAGAGCTAGAGGGACTATAAGATAACTCTAACAGTCATTCTTTGAAAATCTGGTGCTTCACCTTCATCAAAGTTTGCACCAAAAATGCTACAAAATGAAGTGAAATTCATCATACAATGAAGGCTGATGCAGGCAAGGTCAGGACAAATTGATGCACCTTACTTGGTTGAATTCAAAACGTCTACATCTCCTTGCTAGTTTCTTTGAGAAGGATCCATGTCTCTTCTGAAATTTCTCCCAAAACCTCATTAATAGTCCTATATTCCTTATCATCATCACCATGATAAAAGGTATCTACACATTGCATGATCACTACAATTGGATTAGAGAAGATTGCTGAATTGCTATAATAACTATGTAGTAGGGAATCAATAGAAGTTTGTTGAACTGCTATAACTATAATAGGGATTTAGCAGAGAAGACTGCTGAATTGCTATGACTATAATAGAGGATTCAGCATATATGCAGCCATATGAGTGCAGAACCAAATCTATCTTTTTATTTTCTTGTGAACAATAGCCATGAATTCTTCATAGTTCTTTTCCACACTGCCAAATGCCTCCTTGATTTTCCTCTCTGCCTTGGGAAAGTTCTCCATACACAAAAACCCATAGATGGTTTTGCATCCCCATCAACCAAATGTAGAACTTTCACCAAGGGTCAAAGGCCTTCAAACAAAGTGACACATCTTTCCCAAGCGAATGTTCAACATTGTGGCTATAGCATCTGTTCGCTGTCTTGACATCAGGTAAGTCATACTACTTTTGAATCAACCACCATCTTTTCTTAGACAATCTTTTGTTTTCTATCATCCTTTGCATTGTAAGATAGCTGTAGCAAATTTGGTTACCCTGGCCTTATGATTTTTCTCTTCAAGGTGAAGGACCTCGAAACATTCCAAGGTGCAATGGTGGCCATAGACAAAGATATTTAATGCTTTTTCTAGATCAGTTGTCTTCTGAATTTTGGAAGGTTGCCAATACCTTGAAAACATCGCCATACACTTGAAGCATCAGATTAATGGTGCAAGGTATGAGTTGCACCAGAAGTCCAAAGTATGTTTGGCCTAGTTGAGATGCAGTAATGTCTTTGCTCCCCAGGTTGTTAGAAGCATTATCTCGTCACAAGCACCACATTTTCAGCACCTACATCATCGATTGCTTTGTCTGCCAGCTCATACATAACTTCTGAGTGTGTGTGAAACATCTGCACATCCTCTTTTGTATTAATAAAACTTATCTCCTCACTAGAATTTGTGCACGTATGGAGCAGTTCATACTCCTCTTATTATCTGTCCAAGCATCTGTCACGATGGAGCAGTTCTTCTCATCTTCACTATCTTTCAGCAAGCTCTTGGTTTTTGCAAGCTCCTCTTCCAACAATTTTCCCTGAGGATTATGCTGAGCTGGAGGATGTAAACAAGGACCAAAATTGACCAATAGCTTCAACCATTTCCTTTAACTCATCATTGTCTAAGCATTGAATGGAATAGCGAAAAGATTAATTTGTTTGCAACATATTAATGAAGGCTGCAGCATTAAGAATAGAACTATAGAAGTACATATCATGTGTATACACCCATCTAGCAAACATATTGCTGCACTTGGTCTGTTCCCTCTTTCCAAAATGCCTCATTTATGTTTTGTTGCCTGTTAGCTTCAATCTTACTTGCCTTGGACCAATGGGGTGTAAAATTTTTGTCCACGAGGCTTAACATGTGACGGTCTATTTGTACATTCCCCCTAGTCTCTTTATCATGTTGTTTCTTATCCATCTTATTTGTTGTTATAATTCAAAATCTATCTTGCATCTTAGCTTACTTTTGGCACTTCAACACAGATGTGCCAACATGAGTAAGATATGCTTGAGCTTGATAAATTCCTGGTGTTGCTTCAGAGCGTTGACATCCTATAAGTAATAATACTGCAGTACCCGAAGTACTGAATAGAGTAGAATTGTAAAACCAATAATACTCCTCCGTCCCAAAATAAACACAATTCTTTGACTCGTGAGCTGTGTTTGACCTCTCGTCTTATTCAATTTTCTTTTATAAATATTATCACTTTGTTATGACTTGTTCACATCACTAAAAGATATTGTAATTATGTTTTATTTGTTTTTACATAAAAGTAAGATGACACATGTACTACTGAACTACTGAATGGTACAAGGCAGCACATGAACATCAAAATAAGACAACACATATTCACAGCATTTTCAGATTCATACAAAATGGATCCATACAAATGGATCATGTATTCAAGTATAGCCTTCAGGTTCTAGCAGTTTAGGCTTCAGAAATTCAGAGAATCTCAAGATATTCAGAGAATAGCATTTAGCAATCCACAGCCCAATTCAGCTGTTGGACAAAAGCAGTTCAATGTATACAGACTAAGGAGTTAGCATGCATTCAATCACTCAATAACACTCAATAAATGGTTTGTATGCTCTGAAGGGTTAGCACACATTCAATCACAATCCAATTAGGTTTGTGATTGGGTTCCATCTATGGTAATAGTACAATATGGTTTTGTATGCTCTGAAGGTTATGTTGAACTAACTATGAAAATCTAAACATTATTGGTTTGTTGGGATTTATGTTGTTTGCTTGTTTACCAAATCTAGGTGCATTATAGGCAGTACCTCTAATGGGAATTGTATGTATGGTAAATCAGTATTGCGGATAGCTACATTGTATATTGCAAACATTTTTGTTAATGGAGGTGACATTTGTATTTTTAAGTGATGTCTGGGTTTGATCAGAGGACAGCCATGCTGCATGTAGATGTATCTGACAGAAAAATATGTAGTGAAGGAGATACTGCTGTTGAATGTTATTACATTGGTATAGTTGTTTTTAAATTGAATGTCACATGCTAGTTTAACCTTATCTTCACTTGTGATTCTGTTTTCTAACAACCTGCTTAATTTCAGGGAACAATGCTGCGAACGTCGCGTTCCAATAATGGTACCCATGAGTGCTTGATCTGTCGCAGTAAAGGGGCATCACTGGACCATAAAATGTCCCTCCGAGGTCAAGAAAATGGTTACGCTATCGCCGATGGCCCTTCACGCCCAAGAGAAGCCGTTAAGCGAGCATATCCTGTGAGAAATGTTGATAAAATCAGAGATGATGTGAAGAGGATTATGAATGATGACAGATGTGTCCGGGTGACCACTCTCTCGAAGGAGGCTGGCGAAGAACATCTTGTTTGTGGAGTTGAGCTATGTCAAATTTGCTCATAGATGCGAAGCTGAGTCTGCTATCAAAAAGACTCAATGGGTGGGTTTATCAAAACCCCTACCCTCCAAGTTAGGGTGTGGGCAACACCAAAGGCTGAAGTAGTTTTCTACACTATGTACTTGTATATAGTATAAGAAACTGAACTATTTTCTTGATACTGTGTATATACTATGTGTTAGCAACTTAGCATAGCTTATTCCCAGTGCTGTCCATATAGCGTTATTATGTTTGCTGCAGTTATGATGCCAGTGTATTGTTGCGACGATCCAGCTGCTGGTACTGCCCTGCGCTCACATGTAAATCCATGCATCTGAATGGATGTCACACGGACAAGTATCAGCTACCACTGAAGTGGCTGGCGCATGCACTCCGGCAACTGAAAAACGCAGATGCTCATCCATCTGCGGCGTTATGCTACTCTGGCTGACTGGCTGTAGTTTCCGGCCACCAAGCAAACATCCAAGCCTGCCATCCGATCGACATTGCGTTCAGAACTCTTATCACTGGGCTTTCCAAGATTCACTTTTCGCACTGGCTTCCAGATTCACTTGCAGGTAAGCTGCTGCAAGGATCTAGTGCACCAGTGGTATCTTTCGAGGCTCAGGAGGAATTTGTTGCTCTCAACTTCGGGCTACCAACTCTGCACAAAGCAGAACAAAATGCCAATGCAAGCAGGCTCTAGTATTAAGTTTGAAAATGGTCTTGAACACAAGAAGTGCATTAGCAGCACCATTATCCTGTATGTAATGGCAATGTCTGGCAGGGTTATACCTGTCAGATGGATTATTATACCATGGGCAAATGACAGTGATTACCACTCTTATCACCCAGACCCAGTGTAAAATGAAATGCACCAGTCTCTTTTACTACCATGACAGACAGTACCAGAAAACGTCAATGATGATGATGCTCTCTGTAGGGGAGGATGGTGGTAGTACTTAACGTGATGAAAACACAGGGAGGTGGGACCCACCGTCACAAAAAGAGGTTTTTCTAACGCGTACGCCTACGCAACCACACAGGCGCGTGTACTACTGTAGTAGAGTATATGTCACAGAGGAAGGACTTTTTCCTGTTGCCCGTGACGTGATTTAACCCTCTACCTGAAATGCCCAGAATGCCCCCTTCATCCTGCCTGGTTAAGCTAACTGCGACAGTGGGTTGCGCTCAGGCTGGCATCGCTTCACTGAAAATGGACCGAATAAAGTGCCATATACGTACGTACTGTATACAAATACTCTACCATGATTCATACGCCGTGGGTCCCACCCTCATGGGGATATCCCATGAGGCCCACCTCTCCATGCAGGTGCTCTCTGTTAACGTCACACCTCCAGCCAATAATCATTAAGTCTGTTTTGGCAAAAAGAATTATTAAGTTATATATATACATCGTCCAAATTGCTTTAATAATAGCAGTAGTAGTAGTATAATAGTGACTTTGTCAGGTGGCGAAATGACAGCACAGTCCCTGTGCTACTCTAACTGTGGTTAAGTCTGGGGCACCCATAAAAATTAGTATTTGGCATCAAATGAGGGCAAAAGTTAGTTCAAAACTTGCAGGACAGCAAACGGAGTCGATACTCTACCTTGCTGGAAGTCACCTACTCCTACAAGTACGGCACCAAAATGTCGAGTTTGACTGAGTTTGAGCAAAAAGAGGGAGAGAGAAAAGAAAAAGGGCCTGTATTTTAAGCCCTGAGATAAATTTGGGGGAAAAATACGAATTTCGGCGGCGCTCGAGGCTTCGAATCTCCGTCACCCGCTCCAAATCCTCCAACGGATCCACTCAGGTACTTGCACATATCGTTCCTCTCCTTCTCTAGCTTCCGATCGAGCTACGGGTCACGGCTCATGGCGGCGTGGGGCGGCAGATCGAGGCCAGGGTTTGGGGGTCGCCCTGGGATCAGCCTGCGCCGCTTGCCCGGCCGGCGGCCGGAGCTGACGCCTGCTCGCCGGCCGCCGCAGATCTCACCGAAGGGCTCCTCTTCCTCCACTTCGCTGGCCCGCGCCGCCGTAGCTCTCAGTATTCCCCCACTTCCGGTCCAAACGCCCTAAAAATTCGGGATCCCGCCGTCCGTCGCCAACTGCACGCACGGGTAGGTTCGATTCGAGCTGGATTCGTGGGTGGGGTATCTGCTGTCTAGTGTTGATTTCGGATTCAGCTGCTTCTGCTCGTCCTTTCGCGGCCTGGGCCTGCCAAAGTTTGGGGTTCTAGGATTTCTGCTCCTCGTGTGCACCACAGTCCATTTCCGTGCAAATTCTAGCAACTGACGCTTCGTTTCTTTCGTCTGCTCACGGATATTCCTCACGCTGTCACGTTTTGTGCAGGTTGTGGCCAGCTTTGGGATTGATGCGAGTGTAGTAGCTTCTTGCTCGGTGGTTTGGTCTTGGGCTCTTCTGTTTCCAGCTCAGGAGTCCAGACCAGACTAGTTCTGTGCTCTCAAGATGAAAACGAGTGTAGAGCCCAAGTACCCAAGATGTGATGGTGGAGGCAGCCCTCAAGGCAAAGCATGCAGCAGAGCGCAAGTTCCATGCACGTAACATCAAGGGTGCAGGAGGTCGGCGCTCAAGGCTCATAACTTGTGCCATCACTTGAGGGCTTATCTCAGATGATCGCAACACTGCATGTTCACCTTGCATCTGAGTCCAAGATTGATGGGGAGAGTGACTGGTACAGGATACTGTCTCTAGATGCCATGGCTGATGAAGAGGAGGTGAAGAAACAGTACAGGAAGCTAGCTCTCCAGTTGCACCCAGACAAGAACAAGTCGGTTGGTGCAGAAGTTGCCTTCAGACTTATCTCGGAGGCATGGAGTGTATTGTCGACAAGAGCGAGAAAAGATGATTTATGATCAGAAGAGGAGAGATCATGGTGTGCGGCGGAATGTGTCCAATGGTTTTCTATGCTTGTGATACAAAAGGTCAGTAAGCGACAGAAAAATGCCGCGCCACGCGAGCAGCTGCTGCAGCTGCCTCTGCCTCAGCAGCTGTCGAGCGCTACTACTCATCCTGCAGGTAGTACATTCTGGACACTCATGCAACCGCTGCAGGATGCAGTATGAGTACTGGGAATTTATCTGAACACAACCTTCTGTGCCCAAACTGTCACCATGCATTATGGCTGTTTAGAAACTGGGTTTTCCGCAATGGAACAGTTCATCATACCTGGACAAATTAAGCCACAGCAGCAGCAGCAGCAGCAGCAGCAGCAGAACCACAATACTGTTGTTGACCATTCATATCAATCAGCAAGCAGAACATCAAGCATTCCAGGCACTGGACATGGAGCATACCAGCAGGAGAAACACCTATGATTTGTACAATAACCAAGTTTCCAGTTCACTCAATACCCCAAGACGACAGGCTTGCTGCTACAAATAGTTATAGTACACAAGCCTTTAGGAAATCAAAGAGAAAACATGAAGAGAACTACATATACAATTATTTTTCGCTGGCAATGACAATGAGTATCCATCAGTGGACGCCATTCAAAAAGAAGGCGGAATTTTCAATAATGGCTATGCATCTGGAGTGTAGCGGGAGACTCTGGCTGCAACTGCAGGTATGACTGTGATGGCTGATGGAGAAAGAGTTAATGGTACATCAGGGAAAAGTTTAGGATCTGCAGTAAGTACAAGAAAAGCTAATGTCTTGAGGGAGATCTTCAACTTGACACTGCGTGCTCTTCTTCTTGAGAGCCAAATCTGAAGTTCGTGAAAAATTACAAGGCTGGAATATTTAGGCATCTGGCCAGTTTGTCGAGAAGGAAATCAGAAAGAAGAAGCATGTTGAAAACAATATAAAAGGTTAATGGCATCCTCCATGACAATCAATCAATAAAATGCAAGAGTACAGTTCAAAGAAAATGCGAGATATCGAATCCCTGTGACTGATGTAATGAATCCAGAACGAATGCGTGTACCTATGTCCATTGATGTCCCTGACCCGTTTCCATGATTTTTGATAAAGATCGAACAGAAAGATCTCTTGTGGCAATGATCCAGATCTGGGCTACATATGATAGTGAAGATGGCATGCCTCGCCTTTTATGCAATGGTGGTGGTACAGAAAGTTGATATTTCCGTAGAGCCGCTTTCAGGATAAAATATGAGCTTTCTCAATTCTAAAGTCCAACAGAGTGAACTGGGACCATTGTCTAACTGGATTGCCTCTCAGGTTTTACAAAAGACATGCGCGATTTTAGATTGGGAGGTGCCAGATTGCTGAGCACAGTCAACATCTTTTCCCACAGAGTTTGCTGGAGATGCAAAGGTCCCTCGCGGAATTATCAGGATTATTATTCTGAGGTGACACATGGGCTGTGTGATCGGAACTGAGGTCTCCTGCTGAAATGAACTTACACCAGATGATGTGATATATAAGTATGAGATAGCAGAAGTGACTGATGATTTCACTGAAGAGCAAGGTGTGAGTGTTGTCCCATTGCTGAAGGTAGCTGCTTTCAGCAGTTTTTCCACAGGCTCACGGGCCCTGATGTGGCCAGAAGCATACCGGCGAAGCAGAGCTTTTCTCCGCCTTCCTTCATGGGGTTCCTTCTGTCGCTCACTGGTGAAAGAAAGAAATAATGCCCGAAGGCCGCCATGAGTTGGACCCTGCTGCAACTCCAGCTGACTCCTTTCTTAAGATTCTGCAGATGCTGGCGAAGATACCTCACACAGTGAAGCCCGAGTAGAGACCTCAACTTGTCTGTCCTACAGACTTGCAACTGCTGAGCCTGGCATGGCTGAAGTCTCGATACGTGCTTCACTGACTTTGGTAAACTGCGAGCTGGCATGTGGCTGAAGTCTCAATATGTGCTTCACTCACCTGGTCAGCATCACCAAGGCTCACTTGCCTTAAATCTATCATTGAACTGATCTGATGACGATGGGGACTCAATTGGGCATTTCTAACGTAATTTTCATTGTACTATCGATATCGTGAGTAGAGTGAAACATTCATCGAGAGGCTGCATATTGTGATGAGGCCAAATTTCAAAATGGTCATGACTTGCTGTGCGTAGGTGCCGCTAAGCGATTACTCAGTCTGTATGTCAAGTAAGAGCGTAGTTTGGAGACTCGCTGCCAGACTTTACTCTGTACTGTGCACCTCATTTACTTCTTATCCAGTTATTTTCATTAATGCGCCAGCATAAACCCTACTCAAATCTAGCTATCCAGTTACTTCGATTAAATATTATGTCTTCTCTGTGGTGATAATTACCTCTTTGTTTATCCAAAAGATTTATGTACAGATGAGTATTACAAATGGTCTGCTATGTTCAGAGGTTAATCAGCTTCCACATATTTACAGTGTGTAAAGCGGACTGTATCTCATTGTGTTGTGGGAGAAAATGTGGTTCCGTGGAGCTTTGCCTATACGTCTACCATTTCTAGAAGAATGCGCCATGAATTCTAAATCGTAGTAATAGTTGTGTTGTGGGAGAAATATGGTTTCCTGTAGACTTTATACGATATACCATTCTAGATGACGTATGGATTAACTGTAGTACAGTCAAATCTTATGGATACTGATTAGCCTCCATACCACGCCAAATTTGGTTTGTTTGTAATAGTGTAATTGCAGTACAGTGACTATATAATTGTCCTGATTCCAACTCGCTTGAAATACCTCGTGTTCGTTGGAGTGTATGATACATTCCATGCAGTGGAAGGCGGTGTTGTCAGTCCGGTGAGGCTAAAATTTGTCCAATGAATCCAAGAAACTGCAGTGTGACTGTAGCCCGTAAGCTAAATGCTGCACTCAAAGTAGAATCAGCAGCTTGACGTTCAGCGACGGGCTGATGCTCAGGCCAACATCGAGGATCCAACACCTGATAATGATGTCTAATGATTTCACAGTTAGTGTGCCACAGATTGATAATCTCGTATTGAATCACATAGTGCAGATACAGGCATTTCAGTGGGAGACGACAATGGAACCTTAACTCAGCATCGCCTAAAAGGCCCAAATTATCACCAGATATCTTGAGGAGCTTTACAATATGTGGATGGTGTTGTTCATCATGCTATGCTGCTAGAGCTTGTCGAACATGGTTGTCGATGACGACGCAACTCATTTCTGTTCCCCCTCTCTCTTTTGTAATGCTTTCACGATGAAAATAATAATGCTCACAAACAAAGAGTGAAAAGTATGAAACTATCTTAAAGTCTCTCATAAACCTATCAAGTTGCCAAGGCTGGGCCTGCAAAGATGCCAACTGCTTCACCATCAGCACTAACTGGTCTGCAAGGGTACGCTTGGATGTGCTGAGTGTACAGAACTGCATTCAGAAGACTAAGCTATCAGAATTTGCGTGACACCAGATCTCTCAGAATATCCACATCGTATTGTACATAAACCATTATTTCCTCTTATGGAAAGGCGTCACCGTATTTATTCTTTAGCTGACCATTGACGCGTATTCTCTTTTCAGTTTTGCTCCATTGCAATGTTCATGTATCCATCAAGACATGCTCAGAATACCTGATGGATCAAGGAAAACTTTAGTGCCATTGTACAAGCTAAATTGGTTTAACAAATTGCTGCTTCTCAGTTATTCATATAATAGAAATAGAAAAGTTAGAAACAGAAAGCAATATATCAGCATGTAAGCGGGCCTTCATCCATAAATAAGGAGCACTGATTATTGGTCACCATAGAGTATCAAAGTGGAGAGAAATTGAAATGAATCTTCCAGCAAATCCAACACTATTTTGACATAACAGATGTACACCAGCTGACATGGGATCACAAATTTTGCAGAGATCCAAGGCGCTTTACTTTATATTAGGAACTACGCATTCTTCTTCATGTAGAGTCACACCTAGATGATAGATCTCTCGGTGGCCTCTTTTCTTTTGAGAAAGAATATAAGAACATAGGTCAAATATTCACCACGAGAGGTATACAAACATGTAGTAGCAAAGGAAATTAATAATAATAACATGTGACTAAAAACTCCAGTAACTGCATGTATGGCATGTCTGGAGGCTATCAGCATATTTAGAGAAACCCCAACCATATCAGAGTGGGAGGTGAAAATTCTCAGAAGGCTTGTCCTTGAATAAACACTAGATATAGCCCATAGGAGGACTGCATACCGCATTTTCGGCTTGCCCATTCCAGGCACACAAACCAAATCATACCCTATAATACTGAATTGCAAAGGCATTTCCATACTAAGCAATGACAATCTGGAAATCGTAAATACAGAAAACCACACCTGTCTGACTTATCCAATCACCAGTTTTTCACAGGAATATCTCTACCTGCTACTGTCTGAACGCCAATCCTTGTTAGAGCACACACTATATTATCTAGTCATAACACAATCCATGACTTTGAACTGTGTGAAAGTAATCCTACGTGCCAACAACACACAGGACAGGACAGTCACATGCATAAACTTCAAACAACAGGGCTTAAAAACCCTACAGGAGTTTTGTCGATTGTCAAAATCTACAGGTGATTGCTCTGTGGGTTCAATTGAATGTATGAATCTCATCAACCACGTTGAACAAATCACCACAGCACCAACAATACATGTCAATCACGATATCATATTGTATCAAGCACAAGTTGTCTCTGTGGGCGAAGCAATAAAGCTTATTTGCCCCATTGTTGGAGACCACGTAATTATATCCTTCAGCCAAACTTACAAGAAGCGTCGGAGGGTTTGGAACACGGTTATAGATGTGGAGCAGGCACAAAGGGAATAGAAACAGAGCTGCCAGGGCTGAGGTAACCTCGGTGGTCTACGCCGGAGTTGAGCTTGACAACGACGGGCGCCCCCTGATGGACTTCTAGGGAAGTCCGACGGCGTCTTCACCGTCCCGCCGCCGCCCGAGCTGGGCCTGCTGCTGCCGCATGCGCCGCCGCCGCCGCCGCTCGTCTTGCGCCCTGACGCTGCTGTGCCCGGTGTGGTACCCTTGTGTTGCGTTTGCGACCCGTTTGGACCTCGGCGGATCCCCCTGGTCGGTGTCAGGTGCCGTTTACCTGGGTCCTCACGGTAAGTCAGTACCGTCTGGCCCGCAGCTCACAACAACCCGTCGCCATCCACACTCCACAGTCAATCGCGTAGATCCTCTCTTCTTTAAACAGCCCAAATAAGTTTTCTCTGAAACGAGTCCAAAACCACCTTGGACGCACTGTAGTCGCGTGTACCAGCGCGCAGCGGTGGAAACCACGTCTGCAACATACACGCCGACACATGTTCCCGATCTGGCCCCACCAACCATTGAGTAGCGTGTACGTAATCGGGCGACGGACGTGTACGCCGTCGCGTCTCTGCGAAGTGCCGTTCCCATCTGAGGCCACACATCATCCCGGAACAAAACCCGCGATGCGCCTCCGCGCACATCCCTCGTGCCACCCGCTGCCGCCAACCCTCGCGCTGCCTCCGAGACAGCCGCCGCAACCATGGCTACCGCCGCCGCCGCCGCCACCGCCGCGCTCGCACTGGCGCCACTCGCTACCGCTGCGCCCAAGGCGAGGCGCGGGGCGCACCTTCCCTGGGCCGCCTCGGCGCGCCGTCGCCGCGCCCATCGTGCTCCGCGGCGTCACTCCGCCACGCTGACGAGTGACGGCTCCCAGCCACGGCTCCGGCCGTGCAGCGCGAGCCACGCAGGCGCCGACATCAGCCGAGGCCCCCTCGAGCGCCGCGGCGTCCGCGACGTCTTCGCCTACGGCGGCGCGTCCATGGAGATCCACCAGGCGCTCACCCGCTCCCCGTCATCTGCTAACCACCTCTTCCGCCACGAGCAAGGAGGCCTTCGCCGCCTCCGGCTTCGCGCGCCTCGAGCTGCGTCGGCGTCTGCGTCGCCACCTCCGGCGGCGCTACTCGACTTGTCTCCGCGCTCGCCGCGCGCTGCTCGACTCCGTCATGACGGTCGCTAGCCACGTGCGCAGGTGCCGCGCCGCATGATTGGTACGCGGCGCCTTCCAGGGGCAGCCCATCGTCGAGGTCACCCGCTCCATCACCAAGCACAACTACCTCGTCCCCGACGTCGACGACATCCCCCGCGTCGTGCAGGAGGCCTTCTTTCGCTCGCCTCGTCTGGTCGCCTGCCGGTTCCTCGTCGACATCCCTGAGCGACATCCAGGCAGCAGATGGCGGTGTCCGTCTGGGACACGCCCATGAGCCTCGCTCTGGTGCATTGCGCGCCTCCCCAAGCCTCCTGCGACTGAATTGCTTGAGCAGGTGCTGCGTCTGGCGTTGGTGAGTCACGGCGCCCTGTTCTTTATAAGTTGGCGGTGGATGCGCAGCATCTGGCGGAGGAAGTTGCGCTCGTTTTGTGGAGATGGCTGGAATCCCAGTCACGACTACTCTATGGGCCTCGGCAACTTCGCGGCGACTCCGCTGTCTCTGCGCATGCTCGGTATGCCATGGCACAGTGTATGCAAATTATGCAGTGAGATAAGGCCGGATCTGTTGCTTGGCGCTTTGGTGTGCGGTTTGATGATCGTAAGTTCACAGGGAAGATTGAGGCTTTTTGCGCGCAGGGCTGGGCATTGTGCACATTGATATTTGATCCGGCTGAGATTGGCAAGAACAAGCAGCTCAGCCGTGTCCCATCTGCGCAGATGTTAAGCTTGCTCTGCAGGGCATGAATGCTCTCGGAAGCGCCACATCAGAGAAGCAGCTTCTGACTTTGGCCTGCGTGTAACATGATGAGTTGGACTGCAGCAGAAGAAATTCTTGGGTATGACCCTTTGATGAGGAAAATCCAGCCACAATATGCTATCCAGGTTCTTGGATGAGCTGACAAAGAGGCCATTATACGCCACTGGTCAAAGCTGGGCAGCACCAGATGGGCAGCACAGTGCTACACTTACAAGCGGCCAAGGCAGTGGTTGTCTCTCAGCTGGTCTTGGGGCTATGGGATTTGGTTTGCCGGCTGCTGCTGGCGCTGCTGTGGCCAGCAGGTGTCACTGCCATTGCTGATACATCGGCGGGAGATGGTAGCTTCCTCATGAACATTCAGGAGCTGAGCTATGATCCGATTGACCTCCCAGTGAAGGTCTTTGTGCTAAAACAAACTGACAGCCTGGGGATGAGTGATGCAAGCGGGAGGATCAGGTTCTATAAGGCCAACAGAGCACATACCTGCCACTTGGGAAACCGAGAATGAATAGTGAGATATATCCGCAGTTTCGCTGACAATTGCCAAAGGGTTCAACATTCCAGCAGTCCGGTGCTGACCAAAGAAGAGAGCTGAAGTCCGTGCAGCAATCAAGAAGATGCCTCGAGACCTCAGGGCCATTGCACCTCTTGGATATAATCTTCCAAGCACCAGGAGCATGTGTTGCCTATGATCAGTAGTGAGCTTTCAAGGATATGATCCTGGACTGGTGACTGGCAGGACTGTGTATTGATCTAAATTTCAAGTAAAGCAATCGCCTCCTGCCTTTTCTTTGACATGCATGCAGCCAGTACAAAGGGTTATAAGTATGTGTTTCCTATGCGATGCTCCTGCTGTGTTCTATCTTTTTGTAAGCCGTCAGCTATCTGTAGCTGTGCCGTTTGATGTACTCTGTCATGGTAACTCTTAATTAGCTTCCCTACAACGTGGTGGTTGTGTGCAGTCTCGTTGGAGGTCAGTGTAGCGTCTTTTGCCACAAATAAATGAGCAATAATAACAAATGTACTGCTGCATTGGTTCCTGAAGTGGCTTCTGTTGCCAAAGCTTTAGGTGTCGAACTGCTCTTTGCTTTTGCTTTACAGCTCTTTTCCTTGTTTGTGTTATTATTGTTAATTCCAACTGAATATACTGATATATGTAAGGATGTGCATTTGTGCATGAAAAGGGCTACTCATATCCATTTTTCTTTTGAATTAGTATGTTCCATCATGTGAACTCAAATCGGCTCAATGTGTTGTTGCCATTACGACTAGTTCAATCCTGCGCACTGAAATTGGGCTCAACTTCCATTTTTAAAATAAATAAATAAACGCTGGGTCAAGGAGAGCTCAACGCTTTACACGACGCCGATGTGCTGGCTTGGCCTGAGGGATAAACAAGGACCATGGTCGCCGGTGCTGAAGAAGACAGCGGGAGGCTGGGCTTTTTGATTGCATAGCCATACCGTTTGTTTTGAACTTTTGTGATTGACCTTGACAATCCATTTCCCAAAAGATACGGGTCAAAATATCTCAACTTCTTAAAAGTTCCATTTCCATCACCACATAAATAAGCTATTCTCCTAAGACGCTGCTACCGGCAAGACTTGCTTTCTGGTTCAAAGAGCATTCCATCCACTCTGTTATTCCTTGAGCTATAGCATTCCACTATCAGAGAAATACCAGATATAGAGGTAAATGCATGCCACAAAATGAAAAGGTCATGCAATAGTTCACTCTTTTGAAATTTAACTACACATGGAACAAAACATGCTTTCCTTCTCAAGCTGGACCTGACAAAGCTTTTGATCGCATGCCAAGGCTTGTCCCACTTGATCGTGCTTTACCTTTCTATTGACTGTGCAATCAATCAACTGTCCATTCCACTAGGCTGAATCTAGGATGCAAAAATAGCAATCTGACTATCTCTCTAGTAGGTCCCAAACTATACTATTCATTCCATGCTGCAGATGACATAATTTCTTTTATGGAAAGCCTCACTGCTTGGGGCCAATTTTCAAACTTCCAAAGATCAGCCACTCTTTTGCAAAAGAGTTGACAACAACACCAAAGACCATATCAAATCTATCTTCCCGATCTGACCTCCTACCGACTTCATGCAGCTCGGACACCCCATGATCTTCAACCATAGAAGACAGAACCAAAGCCTATGAGTTCATCGTCAACAAATTCAGGCCAAGCTGGATCACAGTCGAAGCAAATAATACACTGAACCAGTGCTATGCGACTCTCCTACATCAAATCTGCTCTTCCATCCATTCCTATAGTTACATGTCAGAAATGTCAGTGTCCTCTTCTCCAAGGCTTTGTGTGGAAAGGCTTAATACCATTATATGAGAAGATTTCGGTAAGGTAGTGTCCAAGATAACAATTATGCTCTTCCCAGTGCCTTTCGCTGTGGAGAAGGACATTATTTGTCAATCCAGATGGAGGCTTGGGAATGCAGAGACCTTTACACTGTCAGCAAAGAGCCTCATCACTCAAGCTGCTTGGAACATATATAACAAGAACAGTTTCCTTACTGCCATCGTTCGCAGCTAAAAATATTTCAAATAATTCTGATAAACCAAATAATTCTTTGTGGACTGCAAAACGCTGCGGACCTTGCTCTGTTTTCTGGGCACTCTATTCTACGAAAGTCAAGAAGGATCTCTGATCAGTGAAAAGCGAAGGCAGAGGGGGCTAACATGTCACAATAATACTGAGTTGTAAGTTTATGATTGTTATTCATATTAAGAGAGAAATTGATAATGTACCTATTAATATTCTCTAGATGATAAATCATGTACAAAAATACAACTAAATAGTACTATGGAGAAGCTTATGAAAAGACTAAGACATGATCTCGAGGTTTAGATTTGTGAAATCACCCCAGTCGCTCTTGCTTTTAAGTTGTCGCCTATTGCTAGAAAAATAACATCATTGATCCCGAGCTACCTGTATCAAGCTGGATGAATTAAGTTGGACTGCAAATCTTTAGTGAAGACCGACTAAGCTGTTATTCATACCCGGCTGTTTGCCACTTAGACGGTCCGTTTGTCAAACCGGGCTCGTAATATATACCAGCTAGGTCGCCTTTTGCCTGTACTCTAAGAACTTATGGTGGAATTGTGTGTTATGCGCATGCGCAAAATTAAAAGATCGTTATTGTTGCACGTACGTAGTGGACATGGAAGGTGTCTAGACAATTAGATTAAGGCCCTCATTTGCATCCCTAAGATAATAGCTATCTACTAATACTTATCTCTTTTTAGACCCAAATAGGTGAAGCTAGCTAATAAAAATAGCTAATTGTTAGCTAGATCTTTAGATAATAACCATGTCACTAGTTGGAACAAAATGAGATAATAGAAGCTAATAATTATCAAAAATGAGATAATACTAGAAGCTAATAATTATCTTAGCAGCTATTATTAGCTCTGACAATACCCTCCAGCTAATGTTAGCTAGCTATAGTATTAGACATGAGCTATTAGTCAGCTAAACTATTAGCAGATAGTGAATCCAAAACACTCAGCTAATGTTAGCTTAGCTATAATATTAGACATGAGCTATTAGCCAGCGAACTATTAGCAGATAGTGAATCCAAACACTCCATCTTTCGCGGCCCATCATGCAGGGCCTTATCTTGTGAGCGCATAGCCTACCATGCTACTTCATGCTGCGACACACGAGGGCCTCCCGCCTTGCAGCCTTCGACCCCGCTGTTTGCCTAGCTATAAACTGCATAACCACTTCTAGGGTGCTTGCTTGATGAATCTGCTTTTCATGTGGGTTTTCGCCTCGAAGTTTCTTCTACATCCGGTCATAAACAATATTCTTTGGATGCCGTCATGTTTTTACCCGCACAGCCGACCCACTCTTAGCCATCGCCTCGCGAGGCCAGCCCATCCCGGTGCACGTGCGTCTTTGATGCCTCTCTGCCTATACCGGCCAACTCGGCAGATGTTCCTCCTTGGTGCCTTAGTCGATGTTGTTTATTTTCCTCGATCACAGAGACTCAATGTAACACAATCCTCTTTTTGAGGATTGCTTTGTAATTTGATGCTTTAATATAATACAAGCCGTTGTTTGTCACAGTACTATAGGGCATGCTTTTGGAATAGAGGGAAAAACATAGAGTTTCTAAATTTTAGTTCCTATACAAACTTTATAACAAGCTTTTTTATATATAACAAATAAATAACTCATTACAAGTCCATTGAAATTCTCTAGGGATAGGGCTATTACAAAGGAATGTGAACGAAACTAACATACGTCCAATAACCTCAGCCTTTTTGCTTTCCTTATATCTTGATGAAACTTTCCTCTTGCTCTAGAATCATATAAGTTTTGAAGTGTCTAGGGCGTTCCAATCCCACATTTTCTATGTCTCTGTTATGTATTCCAAAAGGTAGGCTCAAGGTCCAATTCCAGCGTGATTTTTGCAAGGCACAGTTCAAATCAGTGGAAATCCCTCACACTTCCACATGGTCTCCAAAGGTGAACCATGCATATTTTTGAGCCATGTTAAATAAACATTTAGTTAATACATTAAAATTCACCAGCTGTAACTGTGTAACGTTCTAAAATCGCAGATACCGCACAGCTTTAAAGTACCACAGCTTAACTAAACAAAATATACCGTTTCAAAAAAAGAAGAAGACATATTTTTGACATTTTGTTGTATACTGGAGTATAGTGGTAACCATGACCTGGATCAAAGTCCAGACACAAATATATGGTCCTAGTTTTCACACTCACTCTCACACCTATTTCTCAAGCTCTACTCCAGAGAGAGAGAGAGAAAGAGGGGCAAATCCACATTAAAAATATAGTATTTTTTTTTTTTTGTAAGAAAATTCTA
This sequence comes from Hyparrhenia diplandra, assembly GCA_015847255.1. Lineage (NCBI taxonomy): Eukaryota > Viridiplantae > Streptophyta > Magnoliopsida > Poales > Poaceae > Hyparrhenia > Hyparrhenia diplandra. The sequence continues at coordinate 28,042 of JADLZK010008942.1, forward strand.
GTACTGGTACGGTACCCACAAGATGAGACGAGATGAGCCGGGGACAGGGGGGGGGATTAGTTCCAACGATTTTCCGTGCGGGGCCGTCCGGGCTCCGGCCTGACCCACTGACCTGCCGCACCGTCGTCCCCCAGGCCCTTGCGGCGCGGCGCGCCTGTACAAGTAGCAGCCAGCAGTGGAGTTACAGCCAGCCAAAAAGTTACCTACAGGCTACAGCTCACTCCTCCCAGTCTCCCAACGGGCGCAAGAACCACTCACCTACACGCCAGAGGCGTGATTGACTGAAACTGAACTCTAGTGCGTTGGAGAGCGGAGCAGAGGAGGACTCGGCGAACCATGGGCGAGGTAATGCCTGCGCGCAGCTTCTTGGCAGCGATGTCTGGCTCTGGGAGCGGTGCGGGAAGATCTTGATGTGCTTCGTTTTGTGTGCGGTGGTGCAGGAGGACAAGGTGGCGGCGCCGGCCGACAAGGCCAAGGACGCGGAGCCGAAGAAGGACCAGGGGGCAGGAGGGGACGAGAAGAAGGAGGAGGCCCCGCCTCCGCCGCCGGAGGAGGTGGTCATGCGGGTCTTCATGCACTGCGAGGGTTGTGCGCGCAAGGGGTCAAGAAGATTCTCAAGGGATTTGATGGTAATAGATTTACTTCCTCTCTGTGCCGTTGTGTTCACTGTTTTGGTTTTTGAATAGGAAGTGTTCTTGATAGTTGGCATACTATTACTATTAGTCGTTGTTGTTTTTCGCAAAAAAAAATTTTTTTCCTATCTCTCCGATTTATCAGGACGTCGCATATTGGCAGGCCATTAGTCGTTGTTGTTTTTCGCAAAAAAAAAAAAAAAGTTTTTTTCCCTATCTCTCCGATTTCCCAGGACGTCGCATATTGGCATTGTCAGTTCTGCTCTTTCTTCCATGGTTACAAAATCATGTTGAAATCTGCACGATTTTCTTTGTTTCCCTAGGTTTTATTTGAAATTGAAATCTGGGTTCCCTTTTCTGAATTACTGAGTGATTTCTCCGGCACTTTTGAAAAAAGCGTGGGCAAACTTTGTGGGTTTTCTGGTCATTTGAAATGTAAATCAACTATTGTGTACTGCATCGCTTTAATGGAACGTTTAAGGCGCCTCTTTCGTAAGGTTCGAGTTTGAAAATTTTCTTTTTTTTCATACTGTTTTTCTTTGTACTTGTGTATCACCATAGTACATGTAAGTACTCGCATCATCATATTGCCTTTGAGTTCAGCTGGGTCAAACTTTGAGAGGAATTTTAAGCGAAACCATGTGGGTGTTTTAGTTACATTTGAAAAACGTTAGGTGGGCAAATGCTTGCTTGGAGGAGACAACTCAGAGTCTCACGTGTATCCTGTGTTAGTGGTGAAACAATTTAGATCCCAGCAGCCTCAATGCCCTAATCAGATATCTCATAATGCAAACCACTTCAGTGTGGTATATAATATGCATCTCTGCGCAGCATATGTTCAAAAAAGTTCAGGTTGCCTTTTAAGAAAGATGCAACTCCTCTGTCTGTCATCAGATGATGATGAAGGATTATGCTAAAGAAAATGATGATGAAGGATTATGGCAAAGATTCTGGTCCGCTTATAAGTTCTACTAATCATTGGTATTCCTTTCAACTCGGAAACTGAAGTTCATGAGTTCTTCTGAACTTTTATGCTGTCACTTTGTGCAATTGTTCCAAACTTTCTATTTATTTTCCTGCAAGTGAGTCCTTCAATGGAGCTGGAGAGTCTGAATACAGGTCTTGCGATGTGCAGGTGTTGGAAGATGTTATTGCAGATACGAAGGCACACAAGGTGGTCGTTAAGGGGAAAAGGCAGCTGCTGACCCAACGAAGGTGGTGGAACGCGTGCAGAAGAAGACAGGCCGGTAGGTAGAGCTTCCTCGCCAATGCCACCGCCGAAAAGAAGAGAAGAAGGAAGAGGAGAAAAAGGGAAGAAACCTGAGCCACCAAAAACCTGAAAAAGAAAGAGGAGGTGAATTAGCCTTACTTCCAGATTCTTGAGCACACTGCATTGCCATTTTTACTTCCAATTATGTGTCACATCAATTTTATGTGCATTGTGTTATTGTTTCTAATGATTTGAGACTGAGACATTGATGTTTTGTTTTTGTACTAAAGCCCACTGGTGCTTGCTGTGGTGCTTAAGGTGCATATGCACAGAGGTCGCCGCTAGTGATCAAGAAGAGAATCCTCAAGATGAAAGGTACAAATCTGTTGCCACCTCTCCCCTGTATGATCCATTATAATGTAGCTCATTAGTTCACTAAGGTCCTTTTTCCATCATAACGTAGTTTTCCATTATTCACTAAAGTCTTCTTGTGATGGATGATGCTTTATGTTTCAGCAAATCAGCAAGATACATCAACTTCAATGATTACACCAGTCAATATTCATAGTATGTCTGTGAAACTTGATAAACTGTTACAGTGCCGTAATTTGTGTTTGATACAAGATATACTGTGTTCTTCCTTGTATTAGACTGAGATGCACATTCCTCGGAATATGTAGTTAACATGTCACAAAAACTACAAATAGTTTTTTAATTTTAAGTTCACTAAGCCAGTAAGTACTTGTTTGACAAAAATATCTTTAAATAAGAACAACACAGTATACGTTTAATCTGTTATTTCAGTTTAGGAAACAATGTCAGGTCAAGGCAGACAACTGATTCATGTATTCATCATTAATCCTTGTAATGTGGCCTTGCAGGAGTGCAATCTGTAGAGGCAGACCTGAAGGCTTCTCAAGTCACTGTGAAGGGTGTGTTTGAGGAGGCCTGCTGGCTGGATTATGTGTATAGGCGCACTGGCAAGCATGCTGCTATTGTCAAATCTGAGCTGGTTGCAGCTGAGAATGTTGATGATGGCAATGCCAAGGACGAGAAGAAGGCAGCCGAAGGTGGGGGAGGAGAAGAAGGATGATGACAAGAAGGAAAAAGAAAGACGATGGAGAAGCTGGTGAGATGGGAAAGCAGATAAGCAGAAGGATGATGACAATGCTGGTGCTGAAGAGAAAAGATAGAGACCCTGGCGCCATTGCTAATATGTATATGTGCACTACCCAAGGCTCAATCATCAGACCGATATGGTTATGCCGATCAGTACGCCTCAGCTCTTTAGCGATGAGAACCCAAATGGCTGTTCTTGTGATGTGAGAAAGCCAGAACCAAGTGATGTTAAGTACTAAAATAAGAGGGGATTTAGTTATCCCCCCTGATTTTGGAGGCTTGGGAAATCATAGGGTTGAGCCATTGGCCAGCAAAGTCTAGAACTTCTTCTAAGGTTGAACTTTATCTGGTACAAAGTAAACTCTGACTGGTCTGTGGACATCATATTGTGTAAGCTAATGGTCAGTAGGGATTTGTGTTGTTCCTTTCACCTTGGCTTTTCTTTTTGTACAAAAAGATGTATTATATATGCTAGTTTTGAATAGCTTGCTGCTACTCTGTAGCCTGTTGTCCGGAATAGACGTAACTTCTTCTCAGTTAACATTGCCAATGCCATCATAAAAATCCATATTTTTGGTGTTCTTTCTATATGCTGCTGGAGGAAAAAAAAAAAAAAAAAGCAGGTTCATCTTCTTGTTTAGTTTCAGTCTGGCCAAGTTCAGTGGCATATTTTTCAACAGAGGTCAATTTGTCAGCATTTCAGCATTTTTTCAACAGAGGCCACTAGGCAATGACACTCTCATGTATGTGACTCTGTTGTGGAACTGTGAAAAATTAAGGGTCATACCCGTTGCTGCAAAGGCTAGCTGCAATTTTGAAGTCTCATATGATCTTGTGCAATTTGAGGTCGATGAAAGGTGTGATGAACTAGCAGAATATAGAGGCCACTGCCCACTGGTGCTCTGTGTCAGGGTTCAAAGGCAGAAGAGAAGTGCTTTCATGTGCATGGGTCCATCAATCCACCCATCCATCCAGCCCAGGGCACCATCATGGCTACAAACGCAGAGCACATAGCCCCGGTCGATCCCTTTCACCTTGTTCGTTTTTTTTAACCCAGATAGCTCCATCTCAAAAGCATCTGCTCAAATAAGTGATGGTCAGTCAGATTCAGTCAGCAGCAGCCATGTGGCGTGGTTGCTGTAAACGGCTTCCCTCTGAACCCCAGCCGAAAACAGTGCAGTTTTTGCTGTGAACATCCAGCAGCTGTAGTTGAGCTCTGTGGGCCATGTTTGCTCGACGGTGAAACAGGCAAGTGATGCAGTGACTTGAATCTGCAGCCATGCCATGCCATGCCCATCTGGTGTATGTGGTAGCATCAAAGTCTCGTGATCCCACACGCTCTACAGCTCCGCACTCAATGCGCTTATGCGTCTATAGTGTGTCGTGTCCACCGTACCCCATCCGGCCAGGACTGTGTTGAGCCTTCAGCCATGTTCCTAAAGGATTTTTTTTAGATAATGATGTTCCTAAAGGATAAGGACGGAAAACATTGAACGACGCATCACCCATCATAAAAAGAAATTACCCACAAATAAATCCGAACTCATGTATTGGTCATCTAATTAGGACTCTTACTGTCACATCTACAGGTTTTCAGAAAACTGCAATTGACAGAAGCAACACTAAAGTACATGGATCCCAAGCACTAAAAAGCTATATAAAATTAGTTTTCCCAATAACAGCACTGAAGTTAGCATTTTCAAAGCCTGAACCAATGATTTGAACAGAAAGCATGCCCAGTTAGACCCTTTTTTCTTATGTTGCAATTTCCTACATTATTTACTGGAAATTAAAATCTATTCTCTACAATTTTGTCATTCAACACAAAATTTATTTTGGTTGTACTCTAAGCAACTAAACAAATATGCATAGTTTATGTAGCTTAAATCACAAGACATAGAATTTGTTTTGCTAATCAGAAAATCTTTACCCAAAACTTTACCCACACTACTTTCAGCAGACTAAGTGCAAAAGACAATTCAGGTGCAGCCAGATGATACTATTTTCAGAAAAGACAGCTCAGAGAAATTTCACTCAAACGTGACCAAACAGAGCTGAGCAATGAGATAAGGACTATGCTGACCATCTTGAGGAGATAAGGCCACTACCAACAATTTCTCAATTCAGTTAGTCTAATGTGAATGTTTTTCTAATCCCTGTACTTTTTTTCAGTATTCAGATAAGAGGTAAACCATGTTTTGTACCATTTGCAGTAAACCAATGGTCAAGCATAAATTATATTCTTGTAGATGGTTGAGTAGGTAAAAAGGAGATGCAATTATTTTCTCTCCCTGACATAGGGATTGGTTAATCCTGGAGGTCATAGATGTGAAGTAGATAAGCAATGACTCATGAGTGACAATAACAAGTGGGTTTTTTAGTGGGTCAAAATCAATAGATAATACGTTGCAAGAGAAGACAAAAAAATGGCCTTCCCAGACTGAACCACACACACAAAAAAGAGTGATTAAATAAACTTCAAGAGGGGATCGGATGAGGAGAACAAGGGCTAGCAACATTCAAAGTAAAAGTAGATCAAAGCACACAGATAGCAACATTTAGTAGTCCTCCGAATTTATAGTAGGATTATCAAATACAATCTAAACTGGCCTCCGAATTTATGAAAACTATCCACTCTGCCATTATGATAGACAATTTAAGTTACCCTTAAATTTGCACCAAAATTAATATTTCTACCATTGCTAAACAAACTAAAGTATGCCCTGAATCTCCATTTAATTATCCAACATTAAATATATAGGTTATGCCTATATATATTTCTAGATTACCCAATTCTATTATTATTAATATATGAAAAACTATTTAAAAGGTTGGTCTAATCAGTCATGCATAACCCGATCAGCCCAGGCGGAGCTGGCGAGAAAAAAAGGGGGCTAAAACAAATATTCATCGATTTAAGAATTTTGCAATTATCATAATTTTTTTATTGTCCGTACAAACATACACTAGCTAGTCATGATTTTAGTTGTAGTAATTAATTATGCAATAGAAATACACAAAAATAAATAGCTAGTTTGCAAAAGTGGTAACATACCTTATTTATTTAAATTTCATCGTGCGCTGCTTCATCATTGAAATCTTTAATACTTGATGTGTGTGTATACGTGCAGCTAGCTTCACTGCTCTCATTCTGCCGCTCCTGCTAGCTGCTGCTTTGGCCAGCACACTCCACGAGCGAGCGAGAAAGCAAGAGAGGAATCTAGTACTAATACATGCATAAGTATGTCGATATATACATATATATGTAATGTATGCATGGATGTTAGGGGGCTGTGGCCCCGCCGGCCCCTCCCCAGTTCCGCCACTAGATCAACCCAACTACAACTATCCATGGGTGTTGCACTTTAGCAACCTATACACCAACTCAAATGGCTGGCTAAAGTGTACTACATTGAAAATTGAGAAGTGTTGCACATGCTTGAGTACTGTGTGGAGGGGAAGATCTGAATAACCATTCATAAACCACGTGATGCTAAAATATCCATCCATCAAGCTTAGAGTTACCTGTGTTTGTGTTGTGCTGATATTCACAATTTATTAAGAAGGAATAAACACTTACCAATCTCCTTTTACATTTTGTAACTAGAGGCCAAAAATCTGCTACTGTTGGCTTAGCAATAATGAGGGGCAAACCAAGATATCTAAAAGGTAAGGACCATTTAGAACATCCAAAAGCATTTTTCCAATTCATCAAACCTTTGCTCAGGCATATTTATAGCCATCATGAAAGATTTTCCATAATTTACTTTTAGACCATTGGTGTCCCCAAATTTATTGAATAAATTCCTCAAAAATATTAGTTGACCTATATCTCCTTGCATAAAGATGAGTGTGTTGTCTAGAGAATAGGAAAATCTTGATAATTTCTTAGAGGTATTGGCAATCTCAAATCCCCTTCTGAGCATGCAACATTTAAGAGAGTCTCAAGGAAGTCTGCAGCTAGGACAAAAAAATGCTCCATGCTTAGTGGAGCCATGTATCAAAGAAAGTGGAGTTGACTATAATCTAAGAGATATGGGTCTAAAATTTGAAACCCTCTCATGACCATCCTTTTTAGGAATGAGAGTAATGTTGGAGCCATTTATGCTCTGATGGCAAACTTGTCCACTATGAAAGTCCTCAAAAAGGTTGTAGAAATCTTCGCAAATAATGGGCCAACATTTCTTCAAGAAATCAATATTGAAACCATCGGGGCGGGGGGCTTTATGTGAAGGCGGATTCTTGACTACTTGATCTATCTCATCTTTTGTGAATCTCGGAACCAAATGAGAGATATTTCTTTTTGTTTAGCGAAGTCTGGGAGAGATAAAAAAAGAATTTTACAATAGCTAGTTGTTCCCAGTCTCATCTTTTTGAGTCATGATCATAAACTAGATCTCTGTTGTCATTGGTCAAATAAGTTATCGGGTTCCTTCGTATTTCATAGTGGCATGAGCACAAAAAAGTGTGTGCTAGCATCGCCCAAAGTAACCCATTTAATTTGGCCTCTTTGATTTCAGTATGATCTTTCTTTTAAGGAGAGAAATCAAATTCTCCTCCACTAGATCCCTAAGTTCCTAGATTATAATTGTGTCTTTTGTACCCTCAATTTGGAAGAATACCTCCTTCATATGCTTTTTCATTGCCCCTTTTTGACATGGCTTTTCTTGGTATCATCTTCATATTATAAACCCAAATTCAAGTGACATTTTTGTTATCCAAGAAAGACATAAGATGCCGTTCTTCATGGAGATCATCACCACAATGTGCTTGGCTATATGGATGATGTGCAATGACATAATTTTAGAAATCTAGCTCATTCTATTCGAAGATGCAGGGAAGTATTCAGGCGAGAATTGGCTCTAGTTGTGCTACAAGCAAAGACAAGACCATCCTTTGATTGATCAATGGCTTGGCAATTTTGTGTAATTTGAATTTTAGCTATTTTCTTTCTCACGTTTTATGTTTCTTGATTATATTTTGTAAAGGTTTAAACATTTTGTTTTAATAAAATTCAAGTAGGGTCTCAGCCCCTCCCGGTCCAAAAAAAAAACAGGCCCGGCCTAGCCATACAAAGTAAAAGGAAAGACAAGCACTCACAGATGAACTTCAAGGGGACGATGAATTATTGCCTTCATAAAGAGATAACAATATAGGGTTGTTAATTAGTCTTCGAGCAAAGCATGCTTGTAAAGTTTTGTCATCAGCAGTGTGGCTACGATATGTACCTGATTTTGCTATAAGATTATTTGTAAATGATGTAAAACCATGCATCCCTGATTAATAAAGCTCAGGCTTTTCTGTAAAAAAAAAATGTGGCCCTTGATGAAGAGTTACAAACATGATGTGATCAACTTGTTGGCCCTGGAAACGGGTTTCAAGTGTGCGTGATTTCTGAGTTGAAGTCGCTCTCATGTGGATGTAACTGTAGCGGATCGTGCTACGTACGTGGTGGTCTACACATGTGACAAGCTAGCTAGCCAAATGTACGCTGCGTCCGTCCATGGATGGTATAAGCGTGGGAGGGGTGGACCAGCGCGAAATGCTGGTCCTAGCATCATGTGCTGATGAACGACGACCAAACAGATGAACAAGAAGCACAAGCTAGTACAGGCATGTGTATGCATGCATGAGCAGCCAGCCCAGCCATGTACTGTTGCCCTTTAGGCAACAAAGTAACATGAGGACCAGGATCCGACGGAGTGCATGATGGATAGAGACCAGACCTTCAAATAAATGGCGTGTTAGTTCGCCAAAAGAAAAATGTTGTGTTCATACTGATCTCCATTCCCCACTACACTATATAGCAACAACCAAACACAAACACAGGTAGCAAATGATCATAGTTGGTTTATATATACCCCCTCCGTCCCAAATTGTAAGTCAATAAAAAAAAAATTAGGAGAGTTAAAGCGTTTCAAGTTTGACTAAAATTGTAGAGAGAATTATTAAATATTTTGACATCAAGATAGGTATATATACTATGAAATATAATTGATGAAAATCTAATGTTACTTAGTTAACATCATAAGTATTATTATGTTATTATCATATAAATTTGGTAAAACTTAAGATGTTTTGAGATGGAGAGAGTACTTGCAAGTGAAACCAAAACCACGGCAATTTCCAGGTGCACTGCACTGATTGGTACATATAGCTCCGACTCAGCCACAAATGTACAGCACCTACATACGTTGCAGCAACAGCATGCTAGTTGCTACTCCCTCTTTGTTCCTAAAGAAAGTTATTTTGAGATTGTTTTACGTCAAACATTTTAAATTTGATTGACTTAAAACTTTAAAATGTTGGACCACCGATGAATTTTACTTTCCTAGTTTTTCTTTAGTTAGAGGATGATGTGAGCTCCACGTGTTCCATTTGCTTCAAAATTGATGGGTGCTGCCTCTATATGAAATTAACTTTCGGAGTACACTGGATATAGAGATGTTCGTGCACGTACGTAATCATTTGGAATAGAATATTTCACAGGAGACAAGAGACACCCTCTAGATATATATACATACATCAATCGCTAGCTGTTTCATTCAATTTTGTCGTTGCTTCCCAATCCTAACACGACTAAATGTTTGTGTAGATCGTGCTCGTTGCCATCTCGTACACATACTCCCTCAGTCCCTAAATGTTTGTCTCAGAAACCGTGTTTCGCCATCACAAACACGCTTTAGAGGCGATACACGTAAAGGGACGGAGGGAGTATGGACGTGATATATCACCAGGGCGGCTAAAAATATGACTCTATATGGCTCTTGTCTAAAGGTAGAATGGTTTGAGATGAAACCTCAGAGTACTTTTTCTCACACGTACAGTTGGGACATTTTGCAGTCCGGAACGGCGGTATGATGGCGACGATGCCGGCGGATCGATCGGAACAAGGACGCTACACATCATCATGCTCATGCACGCGATGCCAAACGCGGGCAGCTGTGCCGGACTATCCCTGCACGAGCACGATCGATTGTACGTAAGTACGGAGAGTTTGTGCAACTTGGCTAGCTGGTCCCGTGTGTGTAGATGCATGTTGCTACTCAACTCAATGCTCGTGTCAGGGTAGGCCTAGTGTAGTGTGTACGTAGAAATGACGACACCGTTTGAGAATTTTACAGAGATTCTAATTCCCTGCAGCATTGTTTGTACCTGACGGTTGTGGCGACACGTAGGGCCTGATTGGTTGCCCTGCACCAGGTGAGCCGGGATGAGAGGGGTATCCTGGCCCCCCTAAGCTAGGCCGGTTCCATGCACTCTCCGCTGTTTGGTTGCATTTTGTGTTTTGATACCGGCTGAGGCAACTCTTGTTTGGTTGTCAGTATGGACCGTTTATTTGAATGAAGTGATACAAGTTGGCTTGTTTGGTTGCACATTGAACCAGTTTGTTGAATCATGAAAAGGAGGGTGACCACCATCATTGGTGACCTTACCACCATCATTCTCACTCTCTCAAACACAACTATGCATGAACCAAAGCATGAATCATCCCTCATACCGAACTGAAAACCATGAGTAGGAACAGATTAGCCTCAGATACAATGGGTTCATCACAGTTTATAGTTGGGCTTGGAGCATAAGGAGCAAAATCATATCTCAAGTTTGAAATACGACATCATCGAGGCCATGAAATCATCGGAAGCTTGCAGCCTCGGGCATCAAGGAAATCCATAATGAACTCACAGTTCCTAAGGCATGCAAGTTTCCGACGATTCGATGAACTAAATGAGAAACATTATCCAATTGTACATAGGTGTCCAGTTGGTCACAAGCCCAAGCTCATGGAGACATTATGCATCATCACAGGCACTACTATGGACCGAAAATGATGAACAGAGAATGCAGCAGAACCCAAATCTTATTACAACAGAAAAAATAAAATGAAGGGTTCGATTGGTTGACCAAACAGAGATGAAATGGTGATATCATTGGCCTCAGAATACCATGCCATGTCATATGATCTTTGAAATTGGAGTTTAGGGGTCATAGCATGGCAACAACCAACTAGGACACATGAAGGGGGTGATTGGTTGCCCAAACTCAGATTTTTCATGCCATGTCAAATGCCGTTGGAAAGGGCCATCTGGGCTCATTTGGTACCGGGGCCGGCTGCTTGGTTCCCCCACTCGTACTAAAACGGTGCATTCCTTCGTTCATTTTCGCCCCTCCATCTTCTCAACTCGAGCTTCCCTCTCCGTAATAACAGGCCTCAGCTTAACAGCATTGCATCACAGGCCCATAGAAAGAGGTTTTCAAGAAAGCAACAAACATGGTTTACAAGAAAAACCAACTGTTAGCCACCTTAGATACAATGGCAGCTTATCATACATGCTGGCCTTTTTTGTTTCCCAACTAATCTTACACAGAACTCATGGTGCACATGAAATCATCAAGAAACTTGCAACCTCATGTTTGTACCAGATCATAGTGCAACATAAGACAACAAAAACCGAGGCATGCAAGGTTCTTGATGATCCGATGAACAACATGAAAAACAGGGATTCACCTCATAAATTTTGTCCAGCTACCATTAGTTTCATCATAGGCAATAGTGTTTATGAAAGCAAAAGGCCTCAGCAACCACGTTTTGTTTGGAAATATCATCACAGGTGGCTTCAAAAACCAACTTTCTAGCTCATAGTAGGCATGGAGCCATGGGCACGTCCACTCCCAGCCATCCATAATGGCATTGGCCATTCGGTTGCTTGGGAATGGACGTGTCCCATGCCTTGATGACCACCATGAAATCAGCATAGTACAACCTAGCCACCTCAGATATGTTGAACAAGCATCATAGGTGATTAAAGAAAACTTGGGCCAAAGCAACAGTAGTTCAGAAATAGGTGACTAAAGAAAAGACACAAGTGGATTCATAAATATTTGGCCTCAGCAATTAGATGGAATCAATAAATCAAACCCAGCGTGCAGTATCATCAGCCCATGAGCCATCAACCTAACAGAAAGAATGAACAAATCAAGCCTCTTGCAGTATCATTACTCTAAGGGCCGTCAACCTAACAGAAAGAATGAACAAATCAAGCCTCTTGCAGTATCATTACCCTATGGGCCATCAACCTTTAAAGGAATCATTAATAAATCAAACACATCACTTTGCATCACTGGCCAGAAAACAAACATCATAGGTGCCAAAGAGAAATACAATGCAAATGGAGGGCAAAATGAAGGCTGCTGCTAAAAAGAAGAACATTGAGGAAGGGGCCTCAGCATAAGTTTTTCTCATATCAGCCATGGAGTGTTGAGAAGACCATCCACAGGATGCCATCCTATTAGGCCAGAGGCAGTAATGGATGCAAATCCTGTGGATGATGCCACAACACTTGATGACTAACATGAATCAAGTTTAGGATAGAAATTGTGCATCATAGGCCACATAAACAGAAGGTGCATCCAAACCCAGCCAAATAAACAGAAGGTGCATCATACCTTATAACAAATTTAGGAGAAGTCATGATATCCATGAAGAACGTGGTAGCATCCATACCCAGCCACAACTAAAGTAGAAGGGCATGTCAAGCTTGGTATGGATGTTTCCCACGGTCTCGATGAACACCATGAAAGAAAGCTTAGATATTGCAGTTAATCGGGCGGTTGGTGTACCCGGCTGCATCATATTTGTTTAGTCATACCTGCCATGGAACTCCTGCGGACATCATTCAGTGCCATCTTCTCGAGCTTGTCTAGCTCGGTGTTGCAACTGAATGGTGTCTCACACAAGTTTGATGGCAGACATGAAATGAGGACAAATGGCACAAGAAAGAACACAATGGTAGTCATAACTAGTTCATACATCATTGCTCGAGTGCCTAAAGGTCTCATATTCCATTTCTAAGCATAACGAAATAATACTGAACATGAAACTAGGGCGGTTGCCACACCAAAGGTGCTCCTCCAGCGCCTAGAACAACATTAACTAGCCAATCATCGACCTATTTAGACACCGAGCTCAGTTTAGGATAGAAATTTTGCATCATCAGTGAACCATGGCAAGCACAGGCCAAAATAGCGTCACATATACATAGCATTGCACACGAAATCAACAGATCCAGCCGGGTATACCAACCACGTGAACTTCGCATCTAGCCATGCAACAACTGGATCTACACAGGGAATCCACAAATCCAGCCGGGTATACCAACCACAGGCATTGGATCAGAATCAAAAAATGCAAGAAAACAAAAATACATCCAGCCGGGTATACCAACCGCAGCCACTGGATGAGGAGGAGGGGAGGAGAGGGGATTACCAGCCGCAGCACCAAAGACCCAGCATGGGTCCGCCGGCGGTGAGGGAAGCCGGCGACCAACCGGCAACGAGAGGGAGAAGAGACCGCGCACCAGAGCGGGAGAGGAGGTGGTAGACGGCGAGAAAGGAGGCGGTGACCCCAAAGACCGAAGGCGCGCGCGCCTGCGGGCGCCGAAGGCGACGGCTCCATCTCCCGCCAAGGCCACCCTAGGGTTCCCGCGCGCATTGTGGCAGCTGGGACGGAGAGGGAAGCTCGAGTTGAGAAGACGAGAGGAGCCGGGATGGAGGGGCGAAAATGAACGAAGGGATGCACCGTTTTGGTACGAGTGGGGGAACCAAACAGCCGGCACCAGTACCAAATGAGCCCGGACGGCCCATTGCACCGGCTGGGCAGGGCAACCAATCACCCCCGTACAGAACGCCGGTTTCTTAAGTAGCCAATTGTAAGCACAATACTGAGTTACTACTGACACCCCAATCTGCTAGCTGCACACATTGTGCTCCTCGCGAAACTCATGATGATGCCAAATTCTCTCCGTGTGCCTTTAAAATCAGCATTGCATGTACGTATGCAAAGTTCGTGTGGTCCGGCGGCAAACAGATCCCTGCTGAAATACCTAACTAACCAACCGTTCGTGTAATAATAATAATAATGTAATGATGAGACGCGTGCAGTGATTTCCTGCTACCAACAGCCTTTCGGAGGTTCCAATCATGACCTGCATAGAAAGATGGAGTACTACAGAAACCCAAAAGTTTTTTAACCCATATGGAAAACGGTCGCGTATAGCCCAGGATTTGACTGGGAATCCATGTTCAGAGCCTCAGCCAGAAAGAGATGAGCTGAGTTGGACAGCAGGCCCCGTGGGCGTGGCTATGCGTCGGTGCGTTGGCATTATTTCTTTCTCCCAAAATAACTGTTGTTTATGTTTTTTGATAAATAATTTATTAAAAATAATAATATTTATTGTACTTAATTAGTATCATAGGAAATATCTTTAAATTTAGTTTTTTTAATAAATTTATTCAAAAATATAAATGTTATACATATTTTTTTATAAATCGAGTCAAATTTATAGAACGAAAACCGAAAAGAACACATAATTTAGGAAAGAGGGAGACTCTTTAAGTTGGCTGATTGGCCTGTCTGTTTTTTTTTTCGAAGCGTCTTTTTGCACGTCTTTGCATTAAGAGAAGTGGGAATAAAGTTACAAAGCCCGTGTGGCCAACGGCGAGTCACCATTGGCGAGACAGGTTGAACACTACAAACGTCACCGGCTTTAACGGTGGAGCTTAGAGGTTTGTGCTAACTGAGTAAACTAAATTGCGACTTAATGCGACGCGTACAACCGTTTAAGGCTCGTGCAATCCCTCCGGTTCTTGTCTCGCCAAGGCCCGCTTCCGGCGAGCCGCGAGCATGGGGAAGGCCGCGCGCATCACCTCCCGCCCAGCAGACTGTACCTCAGCACCGAAGTAGTGGTGGAACTTGGTGGCGATCGTGGTGTCCGGAGTATTAGTCACCGCATGGTCGGGGACGCCCCTCCAACTTGTTCAAGAATACACGTTGCTTTGCTTCACCGGATCGAGGAACGCGTTTGGCGATTTTGGCGGCCAACCGGTCGGCCGCGGCGTAGGGACCAATGATCGTCAATGGCCCTAGAAGTCCGGAGTCAAGGCGGAGACATGATCGAGGCACTTCCAACGGCAGCGGCCAAGGAGTCGATGAAAGCGATCACCGAAGCCAGCGTGGGCGCACAAGCCAACGCGCAGGAGGAGTGGGCATCCGGCACGCCATGGTCGGTCTCCTCCTCACGTGAGGAGAAGCCGAACCACCAACAACCGCAGCAAATGCGGTAAGCGCTAGCACATTGTCGAGCCCCCAGATTGTCGAGGACTTCATCTCCGACGGCTTGATCGGCCGGTGGCATGGCCGAGACGTCCACGCGTTCTCGACGCCGGCCCTTTGCAAAGTTGAGGTTGACCATAAGCGGCGATGGAGGCTCCAACTCCACGACAGCGGACGCAGCGAGGGAGGCCGCAAGCTCGTCAAGCATGGGGTCCACCCGAGAGGGGATGCTCCACGGCCAGCCATGGCTCGAACACAAGCGAGTCGGTGGGTGTGCGGCGTTGCTCACCACCCTCGATGGCATGGCGCCACTCCCCCAGCTGGGGCAAGGCCGATGTCGAGGGGGCCGAACAAAGAATCTGTCCGACGAAGAAAGGGAGGCACCGGCGGCCCGGCCGCCCCTTGAGCGACACGGTCACCGCCACGGTTGTCGACGATGCGGCGGTCCTGATCACAGGGTCGAGGCTCCTCGGTGCGGTGTCGGGGCTCTGCGCACGACTTGAGGAGGGGCGCAGGTGGGCGCATGTCGATGCTGCGGTTCCTCGCCGGTGCACCGTCGTGGCCGAGGCGTAAGAGCGGCCGGGACGGAGATGAGCATCGGCGCGGCGTGATCCCCGGCCAGGCGGCTTGAAGCGAGAGCCCAGCAAGGGACGGCGCACAGCGCCGGCGACGAGGGCTGGGCGAGGCATGCCGACGCCCTCGGCTGCGCCTCGAACGAGTGAAGCCGTCATCGTCGGCGACGGGGCAAGCGTTGACGACGGCCGTGGGCCCTGGCAGGCCGGGCTCGCGGCGGCGATGACGGCGGCCACCAGCGGCGGAGCCCGATGGCTATGACCAAGCGGCCGGTGTGCGGGGACCGGCCGGTTTGTCGGCCGAGTCGTTGGTGTGCCGGCACTTTAGCCGAAAAGGGTGAGAAGCGCCGCAAGATAGTCGAGGTCGCCCGCGCCCGCGGCCGACGATGGTGATGACGAGTGCGACGCCGTCCTGCGCTTGAGCGGCCGGCTCCGGTGCCCGGAGCCCCCTGGTCCGAGGCCCGGGAGGATCGACCGGCCCCGACGCAGCGGACGAGGGCAAGGTCAATGGACGGTCCGGTGGCGTCGATCACGGCGGCCCGAGATGGCGACACGCAGCGGCGAGGTACCGCGGGGGAGGGCTCGTAGTCCACCTCGTCCTCGAGTCGACGCCCTCGACGCCCCCCCTTCCAGCGCTCCTCCTTGGACCTACCGGCAGAGGGCATGAAGGGATCGGCGTCGGGGGAGAGGGTTTCGGCGGCCCCCAAAGCCGCCGGCGGCATGGGGAGGAGGCCCGGGGACCGTGGTGGATGGAGACGACGAAGAACTTGGAGCAGATGGGCGCACGAGAATGACGTCGGGATTCGGCCGACCCAACGAGCACGAGGTCGGGGAGGTGGATTCGGGGCGGGCCGCGGGGTCCTCGACGAGCCCCCGGCTCATCTCGACGGCATCCCCCTCCACCTCGCACTGAGGAGGTTCCTCGACGGCGGGCCGATGTGGGCGCCGAGGCTGTGTCCCGGCGGCGGGGGGCAGGGCAGCATGACGCCGATGCCCAGCCCGCGCCGCAGCGAGGTGGCCGTCGGAGACGCCGGGGCGGAGGTGGATCTGCGCGGGGAGGGGGCCGGGTGCCGAGCTCGACGGGGCGGACGCCCGGGAGGCTCGCAGGGGCCCTCGCCGGATCCGCAAGCACCGCCTGATCCGCCGCCGCTGGCCGGCACGACGACGGCAATGGCGGCCGCCGACCTCCATCCGCAGCAGCTTGACCGGCCGGGGAGGGCGCGCGGCACGAGTTCACCACGCAAGGCAGCGAAGAAGCAGGTTGCGGGGGGAGGGAGGGGAGTGGAGGCGGGTGGGGAGGGATGGCGGGTAGGGGCGGGCGCCGATGCCGGTGGGGTAGCCGGCGGCGGCGGAGGCGCCCGGAGGTCCGCCAAACTCCCTACGGGAGCGTCGCCCCCAACGGCTCCATCATTTCCTACTTCATTGATTGGCCTGTCTGTCATTGCAAGAAAAAGATGTCCACACCAAGATAAGATCTGCATATCTTGCGAAGTTGATAGCCACATGGTATCCATGATTGTCTCAGGAGACGGTGAGGACACTCAGGGGGCTAATATATATGTCCACACCTACGCTGATGAGCAACCGTGTGCTCTCTTCAATGCATGTTTTGGAGAGCATCAGCTCAAGATAAATTAACACATCTTTAGGTCTATTTTTTCAAGTCATTCGCTTCTATAGATAATTACTATGGAGCAGCTCTATAAAAATTTGAATTTGCTCCAGATCCATAAATTGCATGGAGCACCTCAAGGGGTGCCATGAAAACCATAACACTCATGAAGCTAAATAAAATTAACCACAATGTCACTAATTAGACAAAAAAGGATATGTTGCTTTCCTCGTCCTCTCCCCGTTGCAATTGAGCAAAACACTCGCACCTCCGTTCACACTGCCCGCTCTATCACCACACATACACTCCATCCTGTCGGCATCCTAGACTACGGTAGGGACCTCGACGGGAGGAAGAAGCCATCATTATTTTATTATTTTTCATTATACCTCCTAAATATTCGTTTAAAATTGTATATTAGTCTACACCAACGGTGGAGCTCTTTACCAAACACATTGTTGGTGTTGAAAGCCAAAAAAAAAAAAAATGTAGTATCAAAATAAGTGGCTACTAATTAAACAAACAAATATCGTTGGAAATACTCTTAGTTCTTTAGCTTTGTGACTTGATCACACGCTCCACTTTGCTAGAGAAGAAGTATGAAATTTAAATTTTCTAATTAAAAGGTATAGTTTACTAACTAAGCTAAATTAAAATTTGATTGTATCACTATATTCATTATAATAAACTGTTCAAAACTAGATCCCACATAGATATATTTATATAATCTTTTTGATAATTTTCTATTTCATGAAAATATAACATTTTCTTTTGTTCAGTACTTGCGACATTCTAGGTCCAAGAAAAAATATCTCACCTTGAAAAGACAAATGCTCTAGGTTAAGATGAACAATATTTCTAATTTAGGATAAAAAAATTAGGTTCACGTGAAGGTAGTGTAATATCCATGAAAATGAATAAACGATCGACAAAAGCTATGAAATATATATAGAAATAGATAAAATAACATAAATAGAACAACAATAAAAGGTACAACAAAGCATAAACATAAATAATACAAGACATAAGAAAAACAAAAAAATAATACAAGGCATAAAATGTATAGAGAAATAAACAAATGAATAACTTAAATATCAAAACAAAAACTAAAACATAGAACAAGACATAAGAAAAAAATGAAAACAAAAAATACAAGAAATAAAAAAAGTGTGACACGTGGATATACTACTCAAACAACTTAAAGTATATCATAGAATAAAAAATATCTCAGCGATGCTATTTGAATAATCAAAGAAGCATTGTGGAACGTCCTAGTTATACAACATGAACATCTCTAAATATAACATGAAATTTCTGATTGGTATATGGTATAAATAAAAAAATATATTTCTTAGAATATCACATGTATATGAAATATAAACATCATATGTACATTACATGAATATCACTTGTTCCTCATGAAATACAAAAATAAGAAATTAATATAAATTAATTTTTAAAATAAAAAATATAAATATAAATGGAACTCAAAATATAAAAATGTAAGAAAATATATAAAGAGAAATTAAGAGGTGGGAAAAGAAATAGAAGAAAAAAAGAAAAGGGGAAAATAAAAATAGAATATAAAGAAAAAAAAAAAAATAAAAGATAAAGTTAATGAAATTAAAAAGGATAGGAAAAGGAAAAAGGAGAAACGCACTTACTTGGACATCGGTGCTGATGTTTGCCCCTCACTGAATCCTGTATTCTCGTGTGTGTCACTGCTTTGGCTGATCGTGGGCTGCCACACTCACTACTCCCGGCCCAATATCAGACAGTAAGGTCAAATTACAATTTAGAAAGAGGCATTATTGGTTGCTGGAGACACCGTCCGACTGATGGGACGCGAAAGTTTTTGCACCTATATTCTCACTGAACTCCTCGACTGTAGCATAACTACTCGATAGCATGCATGTTAAGACGATGGTGGTTAGACCTTCCTTACTGTGTTTAGTTAGACCTTTGGTGGACAAAGCTTGTTTATACACTTGATCAAAGAGATCATAGCTCTAATCAAAATATCTATTGTTACAACGACAAATTGAACCATCTATTTTAGGTGGCTCTAATTAAACATCTTGATATAACCTTTTACATTCGTCACATCTTGATATAACCTTTTACTACTTAATCATTGTATGATGTGAAAGCTTGATCATTATTGATAGTGACATCGTCTAAACTGGTTGACCCACGCTATTCCTACTTGCAAATATTGAACTATCAATGAGCACCTATAAAAAGCTATCAATATACTTAACCCTCCTGTATACTCCATGAATTTTAAATGTAAGTATTTTAGTTTTATTTTAAGTCATACTTCTCTAATTTTGATCAAATTTACTAAAAAATTTGTTGATCTATGAATTATATTTTTATTTTTTGGCTTAAGTATACTCCTATTAGTTTGTTTGAAACACGAGAATACCTCATGTATGAAGCCGGCCGTGTTGCCGGCCAGCCGGTTTACAGGCGCCTTTGCTGTCAAAATTTATAATTTGAACAGGTCCAGTGCTTACTTTAATGGCCACTGGCCGCGTATCCAAGCTGTCCGGACTTGGCACCCCGAGCTAACCATGCTGCAGTTTTAAGTACTACAAGTGTGCATAAATCACACGCTTTTGCACGGCATCATCACCATCTCTCATTCTCTCCCACCTTGCATTGTTCCTCATGGATCTTTATCTTGTTTTCCATAGCGTGGTGATGCATATCTCTGCTGCAATTGTCATCTTGATATACATCCCTCTCTCTATACCGGTGAAGCTGTTCATGTGGGGGTTGGTGAAACCGCTGAGGAAGGAGGACCTGAGAGGCAAGGTCGTGCTCATCACCGGCGCCTCCTCCGGCATCGGCGAGGTCAGTTATCAGTGCTAGCTACTGCTCATTGTCAATTCCTATGCATGAATTTAATTGTGTGAGCGCGCACACACAGGCAGTCAATTGATCCGGCTCAATCATGCCCAAATGCTCATTCGATTTATTAGACTCAGAGAGATTGCAGTTTGTTCTTTCTTTCTAAAATTTCATTACTACAAAAACGATTCGTAGGAATGCTAGTTTTTTAGGAGCAGCTCACTGTGCTGCTCCAGGGGCCCTACAAATAGCACAGTATAGGCTGGTAATAATAACCATCCCTTCAAATCGACACATTTGTAGGGAGTGATTCAATCACCAACCGCCTCTACTGGAACTATTTTTAGGGTTGTTGGTGATTGAGCCACCCCTAAAATGGCAACTCGTATAAATGTTGCAGCCACCACCTTTTTCCTTCTCGGGTCATTCATTCCAACCCGAGCAAAAAGGTTGGGGGCTTAGGCATCTGCCAAAAATTGCTCTACTAAGTGGTAGAGGTTTTGTTCTCATTTACTTTGGTGAAGAGGTTGTAGTAGGTAAGAAAATGCTATCCCAAACATTTTTTTTTAGTTTTAATGCTTAGTTAGTGAGTAATTAGATTTGTTTTTCTCTCTCATCTATGGTGCTTGAGCTATACAATGAGCAAATTAGACCCTAGTTTTGAAGGTAGTAGGGCAGATTAGTTTGAGGATTGGATTACACTTCTTTATTGGTCGATCTTGTATGATTTTAGTGGAGTATTAGTAAGTTTCATGAATGTTTCATGTACATCTAGATCTGGATTCAGGGTTTGTTTTACATTAATTTTATTTTGTGTAAAAACATTTAAAACGAAATGGGACCAAGTTTACATGAAGGTTAGTGGGGAAATATTAATTGTTGCAAATTATTGTTTTTGAAATTGTTTATTACAATTAAGAAATGCATATTTTTAATTAGTTATGAATAAATAGGTCATTAATTAATTATTCTATAGCATTGCGTTCGATATCAAATTTGAATTTTTCTTATTCGTGCTTTTTTGCATGAAGAAAAGAGAAGGTGCTCTTGGTAGCACTAGAATCTCCGGCCGGTACGGTCCAAAATCCTTGAGAATAGCTCGACTTCTCGTTATCATAATTATATGTAAAAAAAATCACCCACAGACACACGCATCTCACAATATATGCATGCATGTACAACGACTCTGGTCACCTATTGATCGACGATGATGATGAGCCAACAGATATTCAAGTTGACAAAGTCGCTACTACTTATATATGAACATCATGGTCTATTTGTTAATAATTAACGTTACCTGCCACTTAAAGAAAGATAACGGAACTAACGAAAGTACACAGGCTGAGACTCCGGCATTTTACAAATGCCATTAATAAAAAGTACGTGTATAGTTAGCTAGGTTTAGTGGACCTATATGTTACAGAACAGTGGGTATTAGAATTACTCTAGAATTTGTTTGATATTATACGGTCGACACTTGAGTATCGACTTCTGTTTGTCGTCATTTAAGGAAACCCGACGTCTGGAAACCACACATCTCACGACAAACATTCCATGAACCGTGCAGGGACAGAGTTAGGTATATTGTAACTCAGTAGTCAGTAGTCAGTACGGGATGAATTGTGCCTGCAGGAGCTTGCGTACCAGTACGCGAAGAAAGGCGCGTGCCTTTCGCTGGTGGCACGGAGGAAACAAGCGCTGGAGGGCGTCGCGGCGACCGCCCTGGAGCGTGGCGCGCCGGACGTTCTAGTCATTCCGGCCGACGTCTCCGACGCGGAGCAATCAAGGCGCGCCGTCGAGGCCACCGTCGCTCACTTCGGCAAACGTACGAGACCGACTCTGTATTGCCACTCTAGAAATCTCTCCATCCTGCTCATGGTCCGTCTGATTTTCATGTCTGCGTCACTGTATGTGTGTGTGGTTCAGTGAACCATCTAGTCGCCAATGCCGGGATCTGGTCCAGCTGCTTCTTCGACGAAGTCACCAACATAACTGGGTTCCACAAAATGATGGTAAACCAATCAACATTAAGCAACTACAATCTATGTAATATGAGATTCAAAGTGGGTGAAGTTTCTGACATGTATGCATATGTGTGTCCATATATATATCCTGCAGGATGTGAACTTCTGGGGCTCTGTCTACCCAACCTACTACGCCTTGCCACACCTCAAGGCCAGCAAAGGAAAACTCATCGTGTCTTCCTCCACAGCCGCGACGGCGCCAACATCCAGGTTGAGCTTGTACAATGTAAGCAACGAAGCAGTACATATACACATAGACACCTATATATATAGCTAATTAAGAAAACAGAGAAACTCTATGTGGGTGCAACACAGTTGTTTCTTTCACCTAAATCCAAATGGCTTCTGAATATCGATTAAATCTTATATGTCTGCAAACACAACAGGCTACCAAGGCAGCGCAGCTGAGGTTCTACGAGACACTGAGATCTGAGCTTGGCTCGGAGGTTGGGGTGACTATACTGACGGCCGGATTCGTAGAATCTGAGATGACCAAAGGCAAGGTGATCCAAAATGACGGCGACGTCGCCGTTGACCTGGAGGCCAGAGATGTAAGTTGCAACAAACTAAGCAGCTGTATATTTAGTTATCTCAAGTAGCAAAACTTCCAACGTGAGGGACATGTCGTTTGCAGGTGCAGATTGGGGTGTTCCCAGTGGCCCGTGTGGACAAACTGTGCGAGGTAGCCTTGGACGGCATCCAGAGAGGGGACTGGTACGTGACATGGCCGTCGCTGTACCGGCCGATACCACTCATTGCCTGCCTCGCCCCCGAGGTCCTCAGCTGGCAGTCCTACGCCTTGTACAACTCCAAAGAGGGAGGCCGCCGCTGAGCCAGAGAATGCTGGACGCCACCGGAGCCAAGCGCTTCTACCCACGGTCGCTTCGGCATCATCCGGATATCAAGACGGATGGGGCTCATCACAAACAAGATATCGATGCAGCGTCAAATGTGTAGCAAGGGCTGATCACAAGTGTTGTCCTAGGGTAGGCGGTGGTACCCAAGTTTATGTAATTCATTCAAGAGTGAGTGTGATGGCTTGTGGCCAAGGAGAGATCCTTAACTACTTTGGTCGTTGTTGTAGCTGTTTATGTAATTTATAATTCTTATAAAGCAAAACCCTACTATCCATGTTGCTCTTGCTCGCCATGAGGTTAGCTGCCGTACATTTGAGGCTTGCCCATGCCATAGTTTAGCTTGGATGTGTCCATAGTCCAAGTTAGGAATTATCACAGCCCAAGCGAGAGAACAACAAAAGGCAATGTGGCCCAGCCCAGGTGTTAACGAACCTTCAAGGCCAGAACCACCATAGTCAAGCCGAAAGCAGTTCATGGCCTCTTAAATCGGTATAGTTGTTCAATCGCGATCTAACTTGTTAGAAAGGGCTGCTTTGCGCCAGTGGGCTTGGGGCCTGGCCTAGTGCACACATGGGCTGCCACAATTAATGTGTATTAGGTTGTGTGGCGTTTCCATCATACTTGGAGTGGTTGGAAGGTTTGAACTTATGAGGCAGTCAGATTGAAAGAAGTCGTCTCGCAATACAGGGGAACCTATTTGTGCTCCTGTTTGTCCGTACTTGGACCTGTCGGGTACTCTGGTCTCTCTGAAGTTAGACTCACCTCTGCTTTCTCTCTAGTTAGGCATGCGAGTTGGCCTCCAGGTTGTTGGAGTTGGATATCGGTTCCTAAGTTCCTTTGGACGCTCTTCTTTGTAGCTTTGATGTTGGTTGTGTCTACTTCTTGAATTACTACTCTCGATCGGTCCAAGTCTTTCGATGTTGATCTCCGGTTATGGCATTGGTGTTCTTCGTTAGGGTTGGATAGGGCATCGAATTCTTGGGCTAGTTATTTGATCTCGTCGTACGTCGTTCCGCACTTGTCTTCGGCCTCTCTTTCGGCTTTCTTTTTGTTGTATTCAGCCAAGTCCTTTGGATATTTATCTAAGCTTCTTTGCGTTGGATGGCACGGTTCCCCTGCCCCTGCCTTAACATGTTCCTCTTTTCCCTAGCTTGTCATTGGTTTTCTGTTTCTTCATCGTGCTTTCACGTATCAAGTGATATATTGGACTCAAATTCATCGAAGGATCTAAATCAGGTGCTTCTAGAGGGATCAACGTTGGTTGAGGTTGTTGAATCATGAGTACCTCCTGGACGTGCTTAACCCTGTGCCTAGATGTTGTCTCTTATCCGTCAGAGCTACTGGAAATTCCTGTAGATGTGTCGGGTGTGTAAAAATAGGGTGCCCGCTCACCCTCTAAAAACGCACCCAGGCCCACAACCCAAGTGGCCGCCAGGACCAGAATGGCCGTAAAGGTTTGGAGGTCTAGCCCAGATGAGACCAATAGGGCCCACCTCGAGGGACTCTCGGGAAACTTCACATAGGATCGGGCTAAGGGGGAGTCCCCCTCGAGGTTCCCTTTCCGCCTCGTCCAACCCATAGGTGGCGCTGTCGGGCAAGTGCCCAAGCCGACACATGGGCGCATCGGCCTGTGTGCGTACGGGCATCTAGGAATATGGATTGACTATCGCATCCCCAACCCTCTGTTATATATATTCTAAAGGACGAACATGGAGTGGATGTGCACGCCATGAACGAAAGGCAAGTAAGGTAGCCACGACGCCGCCTAACCCTGTTCTTCCCTTGACTTCGGCCACCATGGCCATGGTAAGAAGATAACCGGGGTACAAGGTAAAGCCACCGTCCATCCAGGTGGTCATTCTTCGATTCGATGGGGCAGAGGCCAGGTACGACAATGGAACGTACTAGTTCATTTGTTCCCGGGATTCCCGCCATGGTAACAAAGGCCAAGTTTACCCATTTCTTAGCCTCAACGACAAGGTAAAATGGGACATGGTATGGTGGGACGAATCTCCTTTGTGTGTTCCACCTGATCCATTCTTCTTCCCCAATCATCGATTGGACAAACCCCTAGGGGAGCCAAGGGTGGACGCCCAACTCTTGCACCGAGTGATTCATGTCATGAAGCACCTAGACCCTCCCTTGGGAAATAAATGGGGAGAAACCAGCTTCGAGCCGCAAGAGGCCGAAGAGGCCAAGACTCACACTCGACGCCCCAGGTAACGTGCCCACACACACACACACACACACACACACACACACACACACACACACACACACACACACACACACACACACACACCCAAATCCACTCAAATCACTAAGCTCGCCGGAGCTCCACCAGTAAGCATAGCCTTCCTAGCTCCCCACGAGCACCATGGCACGAGTTCCATCTCCAACAACCTCGCCATGCTCGCCACCACCTCTACCATAGATGTTGGCACTAGGCTCAATCATACGTAGGGTTGTTTTTAGGTGCTAGTGTAGGGGCGTACGAGCTCCTTGGAGAGGGACGGATCCCAAGTCCTAGTACAAATACAAGATAGTGTCTCCCCCTCTTTTCTTCTATGTAGCCACTCTAGCTTTAAAGCATGTCGCCGATGCTCTCTTCACTTGTCGAGTCCCTTAGGGACACCCCCGGTTTTGGGAACCGACAAGACGTATCGCAAATATTGCTTCCTTTTTGGAATGGTAGAGATGTTGTTATGTCCGAGAGCCAAGTTCTCTCATTGAAAAAGAATCTATCCAGTTGACCACACAGTCTTGAGGAGTTACTGTCAGTAAGAGGCCTTCATGAGTTCCTACCAGAGGTATGCTTCGTACAAAGTTGATCAAATCTTAGAGTAGTACTTGATAGGATGTTGCAGAGTTGCGCATCCCCATTAACTTCTTGTAAGAACCAAATCTTATTCTAAGTTGTATTCCTGCATGATGAATGCTGCATTTCAAAGTCCTAGCGAAAAAGAACCTAGAAAGCTAGATAGAGAGCCTGAATGGGTTTCTTAGTCAGTTTTGATAGTCGAGTTGGAATCGTAGTGGATTGGTTCCATCTTCCAAGTTGGATCAGAAGTTGAACATCGTGCAAACTTATCATTGAGTTGGTCTTCCCTACTTATCGAAATGATCGAGTTGCCTTTCAGATTTGAATCTTGGAGAAGGCAACTTCAGAACTTGCCATCATCGCTTGCCTCACAGATCCAGGATCCAAAAATAAAGGTTGATTCCGTTAGAAAACTCGTGAAGACGAGATTTGTTGAGGTCTTGCAAGTGAATCCATCAAAATCCCCTACCTTGCATGCTAGTTGTTGTGTTTCACCACCAATAGCTTGCCATGACGGAATCGGGACAATTGTTTAGACTTTGGCGGACTTTGGAACTTGTTGGTTAACATAAGAGACAAATGATTTTATATTAGTTCCGACCATCGTAGTCGAGTAAAAGCCTTCATGTCCAGTTCAACGTGAGCCTTTGTGTTGGATTGATTGTATCGTATTGTTCGTCTTACTAGAGGTTCCCTACCTGCCCTTTATATGGAGGTAAGGCACTCAGGGGGCGGAGCTACGTTAGCCACAGGGGGTGCCCAGGCACCCCCCAAAATTCAAAAAATCATTTATAAAAATAGATTTTCACCATTGTTTTAAACTAAACTTTCATATCTATAAGAGCAAGGCACCCCCACTATTTTGCTCTAGCTTCGCCCCCTAGGGGTAGTTCTAGTCCTACTTAGATGCAAAGAAGGTTCCCCGAGCCGAACTCGGGAGGTACTTTTATACAAAGTCCGGTGGGTTGTCTTAGTTCTTCGAGAGTCATCATAGCATTGCTCAGTTCCTCCATCATCATTGGGCCGGGACCAGGCCCACTACCAATAGATACCTCAATGGGGTACCCTATCGGCCCTGTATCGACAAGGACATCCACTCCTATGTTTAGATCCTTGTTAAATAGCCTAAGTTCCACCATATTTAGGGGCCATTTGTGGTATGTAGTGGCATCTTTTGTAAATACAAGCCATGTATTTGTAAGTCATAATGGTATTTCTGTACATATAAGCCCCGTTGAGGGCATGAAGATAACCTCCTCTCCCACCTCCCCTATAAATGGTGAGAGGGGATGGTGGGGTGGATCGATTAGCTCTCCATCTTCTCCATTTTGTTCTCTCTGTTCGTAATTTCTCCCTATTCGTCCCACAAATATTTGCTCCCTAAAAAGCGTAGGAAATTAGAAAACTTGAAACAACATCAATTTGAACGATGATCAATCCGAAAATGGCGGGTTGCTAGCAAACTTGAAACAAAAACAATTTGAACCGGATGGAGTATAAAGTCGCACGATGCTTTCCTTCATATTCCCACCTACTCTTATAATTATCATAGAGTCCATATCTTCAATATTCCTAGGAAGGTGCTTTCTAGAATTGACTCAAGGCAATTCAACTTCAAAATTGGTCATTAAGCTCAACATATGAGTGTCAATTATGGGACGACATGTTTTACGCACCGAGAAACATGAGGATTTTTTTCTCTAAACAAATGATGAATATTACAAGAATGAAGAGTTGAGGTCTTCATGACAACTCACACACATAGGTCTCCAATTAGCTTACTTTAGATAAGCCTACAAATAGTGGGTTTTAGAAATTCTAGATGCCCATCACACGGTTCATACCTAAAAACATGACTAGCTTAGAACAAACTAAAGAGAACTAAAAGAATCAAACATTTTAATATTGGAACCCAAAATTTCTATTTAATAATAGTTGCACTTTTTTTTGGTCCATGGGTTAATGTAGCCATTATGTTCACTTAAAATGAGAGCTAGAACATTTTATGGCGAGACTAGAATTAATTTTGTTCGAACATGACACTAACATATGGGCCAAATCCCCTAGAAGAGGGCCCAAGTAGTGTTAGTAGAGTGACTTGTAAATCAAACCCCCACCAAGGTGTCGCTTGTAAGACATCGTTGTCCATATATAAAGCCAAGAGCAATGAGAGAAGGGGGTGCTTTTCTTTCCGATACCCAAATGAAAACCTATACGCCTCTCTCGTCACCCCCTCCTATCTTGTTCGAATCGAGGTTCAAACATTCATGGGTTTTTAAATGAGCAACCCCGTGAAACCTTTCGCAGACGCTAACCAAATCACCTTGCAAGTTTTTGTCCTCGACGATGTATGTGCATGTCATTCTAATGACATCCGAAGGACATGTCCTTGATGCTGCACTG
The DNA here is from genome assembly GCA_015847255.1 of Hyparrhenia diplandra. NCBI lineage: Eukaryota > Viridiplantae > Streptophyta > Magnoliopsida > Poales > Poaceae > Hyparrhenia > Hyparrhenia diplandra. Next base: position 56,260 of record JADLZK010008942.1, read on the forward strand.
GTCGAAGGCCAGACACACACAGAAAAGGGAAGGCCAACACCCTTTCTAAGCTATATTTCTGAGAGAAGCGAAGGTTTGGTCGAGGGTGTGTCCGGCTCCCGGTTTTCAACTTGAATGTCTCGATCTCCCAAGATGACCTCCGCCCAATAGCCCGAGTCCAACTCGTGACATCGAACTTCGAAATTGCAAGAAGGTCCAATCTCGTCAAGTTTGGAGGGGCGAGGCACATCTCGGCTCCATGCATTTGCAACCTAGGCACCCTTCGGATTTGTGCCAACACCACTTCTTCTCGATTTTAGTCTCGACAATCTCGGCTACCTCTCTCACGAAGATGTGTGTAACACACAACTCCATGAAAGGTTTGACGCAAATCTCTCCAAGATAATAATGTTATATTTATGTTGTCGTGCTAACAAAATGGGATTGAATTGAGCCTCTGTATGCTCTCTATCATCCTATAAACCTTCTCTCAAAATATAATTTTTTGAGACTTTTGTACACTAAAACCTCGGCTCTAATTTTTAATCTTGCAAGAAGTCGGAAAGTGCACGCAAATTTAAAGAGTATACGTAATGTGTTGATGAAAGAAGAACCGTATCGAGATAAAAGTTGGGTGCATCAACACGTTACGGATACTATAAATTACAATATGAATATCCAGAAATTGATTTTCATCTAAATTGTACCCACGCTGTGAATAGCTCCAGATCTCAAAACCAAACATGTACGATGCTTTGCAGTATGGATGACCTTAGAGGCAAACACATGGCAAAAGGCCTTAGAACAGATGCCTAACGAACGATGGCCAACATTCATGCAGACGGACTTGAGAAACTTCTTCTTTCTGGTGTCTGCCTTCTTCTTTCTACCACTGAAGAATGAGGAAGACTAATTTCAAGCTTTTTCTCCCAAGTCCTTCATCATGGCCAGATCTAACCACAATAAAAGGGAGAACAGACTGGAGAAAATTATCACATGACGACGACATAATCTCCACCTTGATGTTGCCATCCGGAAATAAAAATCTCCATGTTGTCATGTCAATGAGGATCTTAATGCCACAGTTATCATCCTTATCTTCAATGTAGTCGGATTCGAGAAAACAATTCCACCTTACCCTCACCGTTGCTAGAGAGGAGGAGATAAATCACCAGAACCAAGAACCTTGGCATGGAGAGACCCTAACCCTAAAGACTCAATTTATTGAAAAAACAACTTACTGAAAAGTGATGGATCCCCACTCCCTCCGGCCTCTTGAAGATCTCTAGATTGGTTTTGGCTAATTAGTGACATCTTTAGGACTAATCTCTCTATGCTAAGTGTTTGTTTTAGTTGGAGATTGGTCAAGCCAAGGTTGGTGCATGATGGTCATGGTCGATGGATCGAGATGATTCAAATGATGATCAAGTGCATGACTTGGAGTGGATCGAGGATCAAAATGGGCTCAAGGCAAAGGTATATCCATAGGGCCATTTTGATTTCACACTCAAGACACCATAGAGGGTGTGAGTGATTATAGGATCGATAAGCCGTACTATAAAGAGGGGAAAACTATCGTACATATCGGTACTCATGTGCCTCTAGGTTCAAAATCATTTGCATGCATTCTAACCTAGAGAGCTAACCCGTCCTTCAAAATTGTTTGTGAAAATGCTAACACATGAGCACATGGTGATGTACACATGGTGGTGTTGGCACTTTTGCGAGGAGGCGGTGATGGTTGCGGGGGGTTGAGATGGGTTTGGGTACCGCTTTCGAGAAAATGAAACGTCTATTTTTCTATTGCGCCGGATGCATCGTGGTGGTGAAAACATGCTAACTCTCATGCTCAAGTTGGTATACTTGTTGAGTAGCATGTCGAGTCGAGGCGACGCAAAACGGAAACCTCGGCGCAAAAGTGACTGCGGCCGGACGCGGCATACGCTGGCGCTGGCGCGTCCGGCGTAGTGTTGAGGGGCTGGCTGGGACGCCGACGCGACGCCCGGCGCCTCACGCCCGACGCGGGCTTGATGAGTCCAGTGTCCGGCACACACGGCGAGGGTTCTCGACGTGGTTCGATCCGACGGGCGCCGACGCTTCGCGGGCGCCACCGGGCTGGCCGGACGCGGTCCCAGAGCATGTCACGGAGGAGTCGCCTCGAAGCGGGCGCCGACAGCGTCTGGCGCGCGCTGCGCTGGGCGCGTCCGGCGACGTTGTCGTCCTTGCGGTGCCGGGTCCGGTTGGCACGGCACCGGGCGTGTCCGGCGCTAGACACGTTTTCGGCGTGTTTGAATGTAACGGCTCTATTTCGAATGGGGGCTTGTAAATATGTGTTTGGCCGGCCATGGGAAGGTCTCTTGGTCATTCTTACACATTCTAACACCCTTTGAGCTGAGCAAACATCCTCCTCCTCACACCCCTTGCTTGTAAGCATCATTCTAGTGAGTTGAGGTGATTCAAGTGCACTTTGCTTTGATCTTTGCATCTAGTGGCACTTGGGGATCGTTGTGAGCCGGTGGTTTTTCTTGTTGCTCTTGGAGAGCACCACTCCTAGCCGGCTTGGTGATTGGTGGAGGCGTTGGCAAGAGAAGGTGAATGTTCTTGGCCACCTCCGGTGATTTGTGAGAGGACCGTGCATCCTCATCGGGACGACGAATTGCAAGATAATACATTGCTCGTGTTGGTGAGTACCTCTCATTTGCTTTGAGTTCAAGAAGCCTAAAGGCAATTGGCTTGGAGTGAGCTCCACCTTGACCCACACGTGAGAAGGTCGACACAACGGAGACGTAGCTTGACGGGTGCTCAAGTGAACTTCGGGGTAAATCGTTGTGTCTCCATTTGTCTCTTGTCATCTGTTGGTGATTGGCTCCATTGTTCACATTGATATTCATCCTACGGTGATTGGTTGACTTACCTCGACACTTGGGTATAAAACCTCCTCTCTACCTTTTTGCTTTGATATATATTTTGTGCTAGTGTAGCTTGTGTAGAATTGCTTAGTTGCTAGAGTAAGTTAGCTCTTTCACCTAGTGGTAAAGTAGAGACTTAGCCCTTGTGTGTGATTTAGAGACTATAGCAACTAGAATTGTCAATAGGAGGCTTGCCGACAAGTAGAGCTAGAGCAAACGCATTTACGCTTTGTTATTTACTAATAAGTTGCTCTAGTGATTTTGTAGAAAATTTTATTAGGCTATTCACCCCCCTCTAGCCATTTAGGACCTTTCACCTCTAGGCGAAAAGCCGAAGGAAGGAGGGAGGGGCACCAACGGTGGTGCCTTGGGGGGGGGCGGTGTGGCATGAAGTCTCGTGAGGGATGGCGGCCGAGTCACGGCCCCTTCACTAATTATTTCAAAAAAAAAACCTTCTCATACAACTTGTCACTTTGTGACCAAGAAAGTTGTGATGGCCTTCACCATGTCAAAATCATGGCTGAGTGGCTACACATGCTTGACCTCAACCGACAAGCTTAAAATACATTTTTGGAACCTCTATTTTATTCCACTGTAAGTATTACTTTCACCTTAGAGTATGTTTTTCATGTTACCAAACCAAATCAAGCAATACTCTTCATCGCCTAGTTGTTCCTATTAAGTGTTCAACCTCGGTCATGTATCGTCCAACAACTTTTGAGTTTGAATCGGTGAGTACATTCGCCGCCCATCGGTTCTCATGGAATGTTCAACCTTCATCGATACCTCAAAAATCTTTCACTAATTAGTGGTTTTATCTGTCAACATCATCATTTGTCAATGGCCTTCATCTATTATTGCCTTTCAACAACCAACAGTCTTTCATAGTCACCACCTTCATTAGTTATGGGTTCTCATTAGTTAGTGGCCTAAGTATGTGAAAGGTCCTAAATGGCTAGAGGGGGGGGTGTGTTGAATAGCCTAATAAAAAAATTCTACAAAACCACTAGAACAACTTGTTAGTAAATAACAAAGCGTAAATGCGCGTTTGCTCTAGCTTTACTTGTCTAAGCAAGCCTCCTAGTAACAATTCTAGTTGTTTGTAGTCTCTAATTGACACAAATTGCTAAGTCACTACTCTACAACTAGGTGAACAAGCTAACAACACTAATAAACTAAACAACTAGCACTACACAAGTATAAGATATATAATCAAAGTAATGCAAGGTAGAGAGGAGGTGTTATACCACCATGTAGAGGTGAGTCACCCAACCACCGGAGATGATATCACAATATATATATATGAATAAGCCAATCACCGGGAGACAAACGATCACACAAACGAGAGACACACGATTTAACCTGAAGTTCACTTGAGCACCCTCAAACTAGTCTCCATTGTGCCGACCGTCTCACGTGTGGGTCAAGGTAGAGCTCACTCCTAGCCAATCACTAGGCTACTTGCACCCAAGAAAATGAGGGGAAACTCAAAGGCACGAGAAATCCACTAGAGTATCAACTTTGGCACACCGCCGGGGAAGATAAAAAAACCCCTCACAAATCAAACGGAAGTGGGAAAGAACAATCTCTTTTTCTTCCCAACACTTCCACCAATCACCAAGCCTACTAGGAGTGGTGCTCTCCAAGAGAAACAAGAAATCCACCGGCAACAATGACCCTCAAGTGCCTCTAAATGCAACTCACAAAGCAATGCACTTGATTCTCACCCAATCTCTCAAGAATGTGCTCACAAGAAAGATAGGAGAGTGGGGAGAGGTTTTTTTCCTCAGCTCAAAGTGTATGGAATGAGTGAAAATGTCCAAGAGAGTGAGCAAGAGCCAGCCACACAAGTATATATAGTGGTGGGGGCAAACCCCACTTCAAACCGTCAAAACTGGTGTGCGCCGGACGCTGCACAGTGGCGTCTGGTGCTCCTCGAGCTCTGCCACATGTCCCGACTATTGGATTCGAACGTTCAAACACGAGACGATTTCACAATACGGACGCGACGCGTGCTCCGGACGCGATCCGCAGAGCATGTAAAAATGTCCCACCACCGGACGCCAGCCGAGAGAGGCGTCGAACGCTACTCGAAAGTGTCCGACGCGACGCGCACCTACGCCACAAAGTGCCACTTTCGTGCAATTCCATGCTTCGCACATCGGAGCCCGGTGCCCGGCGTCGACGCTAACAAGATGGACGCCCGACGCACCACCTCGGCGCCAAGCATTCCACAATGCGCCGGATCTTCTTTGTTGGCGGTCGTTATCGACCATTTTATACCGCCAACTTATGTCTTTTTCAAGGGAAACTTGCTAACCTATGACACATATACCTTTACTATTGACCCGGTTCCACTTGTTTCTCGAGAAAACATGTTTTGCAGGATAAACGCCGGAAACAAGTGGAAATGCACAAAGTAAAGAACAAAGCGCAAAGCATAATACACATTTCAGAAATGCGCAACCAAAGGGGAATAGAGAAAACCCAACTCGGGGAATGAACTGGACCAAAGCACCCCACAACTAACGGTCAAGATCGCCCAGAGCCCACACGTGAAAGGCCGTCGCGAACGTGCCCGAGCCCGATCCGGCGGGATCGGTGCAATGGTCCGCCGGCCCGGGCACCGAGGCGGTTCACGCCCAAATTTGGCAGGCAACCTCCTACCGACGTTGCTATGGCGGTTTCGTGGGTGCTTTGGTGAATATTTTATTCAAACCTTTGTAGGAGGTCGGTTTTGTACCTTCCAAGTGGGGAGAGACATTTTCCATGGAGCCCCTCTCCTCTACCTATAAAAGGAGATGCTCTCCCCCTTCATTAGACACACCACACAAGAGCCATTCTCCTCCACTTGTATCTTTTTACCTTTTAGTAGTTTGTAGTAGGAGCTTGGCAAGGCTTGTACATGGAGATCAAGAACATCTTTGAAGTATTCGGTATGATCAATATTGAGTTCTTCATCTTGTTCTTGTTCTTGTTCTTTATTTATCAATATAGTTATGCTTATGAACTAGAGTATAGTTCTTATGATATGATCTTAGCATATGAACTAGTATATAGTTTTCATGTTATGATCTTGTCGTATAGAACTTTATGCTTAATATGCTATACATACATGTTTAGACCAAGAGCTAAGTTGAGATGTTGAGTTCTACTTTGAGTTAGTCTTGGTCGTTGTTGGGTCTTGGGGTTCGTTGTCCGCCCTTGTGGTGGATGCTCTAGTAGAAGGACCTTGCCGGTCGAGCTCTCCTTGCTAGCATGCTAGAGTAGTAGTCAAAGCTTAGGCGTGGTGTCTAGGTTTGGGGCTACCTTCGTTTGCCTCGTACTCGCACGCGAGGCGGGGGATGGCGGCGGTGGTGGCGCCCCTGTCCGTCCCTTGTATTCCCCCACGTTCGGGTATGGCGTAGAGTCGTAGGGCCAAGCAACGCTTGGCGGACCAAGTGTTATCCGGTGCCGAAGTAAGTTAACAAAGTGACCATGGCTATCTTAACTTAGAGTCTCTAACATTATAAAAGCATGTATGTATACCTACTCTCTTAACATAGCTATATAGGATATGCCTACTCCATGTTAGGTTTATTCTTTTATTCTTTCTTTTTCCTTTATCCTTGAGATTGGTTCAAGTGTGTGTGTCAAGTTATCCTTTACTTATTCTGTTTCATCCCTGTTATGAACTTTGGTCTATTACATAGTCATGTTATTATGTCTATGTTCATATTAGAGACCATTTACACCATGCCTTCCCCTGTGGAAATACGATACCCCGAATACTCCGGGTGAAAGCTACAATGGCATTTCCGTGCGCTTGCGGAACCCTTTTCTGCTTTGCGTTAAGAAACGCCAACACCGCTGCCAGGCGTCGATGCTCGTGAGTGCGGCGCCCGGCACATGTAAAACCCGCGTTTTTATAGCCCATCGACGCCGCTAACTTCTCCACCATGCTTCCCAACAAGTATACCAACTTGAGCACAAGAGTTAGCATGTTTTCACCACCAAGATGCATCCCGTGCAATAGAAAATAGGCATTTCATTTTCTGAAAAGCGTTGAATCCCATCTCAACCCTGCAAACACTACCGCCTTTGCAAATGTGCCAACACCACCACGTGTGCATCACTATGTGCTCGTGTGTTAGCATTTTCACAATCAATTTTGAAGGTTGGGTTAGCTCTCTAGGTTAGAATGCATGCATATGATTGTTAAACCTAGAGGCACATGAGGATTGATGTTCCCAAGGTTTTCCCCTCTTTATAGTACGGCTTATCGATCCTAAGTCACTCACACCCTCTATGGTGTCTTGAGTGCAAAATCAAAATGGCCCTATGGATATACCTTTGCCTTGAGCCCATTTTGATCCTCGATCCACTCCAAGTTAAGCACTTGATCATCTTTTGCATCACCGCGATCCTTCCACCATGACCACCGTGCACCACACTTGAGTTGACCAACCTCAACTAATCAAACACTTAGCATAGAGAGATTAGTCCTAGGGTGTCATCAATTATCCAAAACCAAACTAGAGATCTTCAGTATGGTATATACCTTCGACACACAGTGGCCTTCATCGTTAGTGAACTTTATCTATAATTGGCTTTCATCACCCATCATTCTTCACTCAGGCATTGGCCTGCATCATCTATTAGTGGATTCATCTATCATTGGTTCTTAGAAACTCTCGTCATTTATTAGCCTTCGGCAGTCAGCAACCCTAGCTAGTCGTTGGTCTTCATCAATCATCAACCATCATCAGTCAATGACCTTCATAAGAAATAGACCTTTAGCAATGAACAAACCTTTAAACCCTCTAATGCTAACACTTTCTTCTCATTTATTGTAGGTTGAAATGTTGAATATTTTTAGGTTGTTATAATATGAATTGACCAAATGTTACCTTCGCATTGAACTGATCCATTTTATATTCAATGTTATAATTGACATCTATACCCATGCAGGTTCTTGAATGATAGCCTTCGCTAGCCACCCAAAATTAAAACCCTCTATTTCGTGGACATTATTTCTTATACATAGAGCTTATTTTTTTTTTTTCAATTATAACCATAATTTTTGCGGGGTGTGTGATATATTTACCCCTTTCAATATTCTCATGTAAATGCACTAATTTTCACCATCACTTACATAAATTTATTGCATAAATATATTTCAATGCATGGCCAAGGCCACTGGAAGAAGTCCCAAATGGTTACGAACACCGAGGACTCTATGGATCAAAATCCTAAAAGAAGTACAAGAATTGACATAGGCACCAAGTCATGAAGCTTAGGATTTTGTGCTACCTTCACATACCATATAAAATAAATAATCATATTTTGCGGCAAGTAGGAAAGTTGATGTCTTTCTAAGTGTCGAGCAAGTTGACATTCAATGAAGCTATAACGCCAACCCTAAGCCCTTAGCAAATGCAAGAGATTAACTTAGGTGCATTTTCACGCAACTCCTCTGTCCTTCAGTCCGCGGCATCGGTGTCTACACCGGCATCGCCTTCACCAAGCTCTTCAAGTATGAGGGGCTTCGACACCACCTTTGATTACTTCACCAACATCATCTCCGCTAAAAACGCCATTTTTCTTAGGAGGGCTTTTTGCGGGGAGGGCCTTCGACAAAATCATGGTCTTGCCTGCGCCAATGCAATGACATGAGGGGCTTCATTGACAACTTCGTCATCTACACCAACATCGCTTCTCGCCAAACACCTTTTTGCAGGAGGGTCTTTTCGCTTGAGGGACTTTGCCATTGTTGACATAGTTAAACAACCATTCTAAACTGTTAACCAAACATAGAAATGGGCAAAAAAAAATGAAAATCAACATAGATTTAGGTCTTGATTGTAACAAGTTTCCCGATTTTCGGTGTTCTCACTTGTCTTCTTGAGGTTTGTTGATATTTCACTGAATAAAAAAAGTATCTCAAATGATGATTTAAAGTACACCATTGCAACAAGCTCATCAAGACGATTGAAACAGGACATATATTGTTTGCTATATTTGGAGTATAGAAGTAAAAGATATCAAATTTGTAGCTGTAGGAGCAGAGTCCACTAAAATGACCATAACTTCCTCATCCAAACTGTGTTATTAGTGCAACATACCTTTTTGGAAAGCTTACTCAGAGGCCTACACACCCAATAAAGCTTGGCTAAAGGTACATAGGGAGCACACTGTACCAAGTCAAATAGAAGGAGGCCGAGCCTGAGGGTCCACCTGTCAGCCCTGTCTTCGTAGGTTGGTTTCCCACTGCCTTTGAGATTGAATCTACACCATCCATCGTGGTCGATTTGATATTGGGGATATGATGCATCCAAGGTCCCCTGTATAAGCAAGACCGTCGACCCATGGGCTATGCATACTCTCATTTCTTCAATTCATTATTATCTATTGAGAATCAAGAGGGGTCCCTTGAATAGACAACCTCCTAGGATTAGCTATCAGGAGAAGACTAGTCCTCAATAGGATCTAGTATTTAGAATTAGAGAGGTAGAGAGAGGGAAGCTCTCGTATGGGGTGCCAGCCTATCGGTGCATCCTCTATGCCTTGTAAATCGGTGGAAGTTAATCTACACATGGTATTAATCTAGTAATTTACTTCATTTAGTAAGCAACATTATTTATATTGTTCTTCTAATCTATGAGTCTCTTTTGAGTATTTTAATCTAGCGCTTTTGACTAAAGTAGTATTCATAGTGTAAGCATGGTTCTTAGACTCGAGTATCTCGTTAGATTCACCCCCCGCATTTTGTATAGGTGGTAGCTAATGGGCATGATCTCTTGGGCCGTTAATCCTATGTAGTCCACCTCCCATCTATAGGGGTAGTGGGACCGGTTGCTAGGGAAGCATCCTCATTGGTGTCTTTCCCAAGTAATTCCATAGATAGAACAATAGAGACATAGCTAACCAAGATTGGAACTAGATATCTTAGTGATCACGCCCTGCACTCTCAACCTTTATAAGTCTTGTGCTGCTCCGGGTTAAGTTAGACCATAGTTAACCTCACACGTTTTTGTGTGGATATGATATTTAAAACCCTATTGGTGAAAGCTACATTGGTATCCATATGCATGTAGATCTTATCTATGTGTGTCTTAAATCTACCAACAACCATCATCCTCACCAACTACAATGGCTAGAGAGCCTTCGTTGACACCTCCGATGTCTATGATGACTTCGCACCACCGTCAAGCTCAAGTAGCTACATAAACTCTTTTAAAACCAAAGTCTACCATGCCCTCATCAACCTCTTCAATTTGAAGGGTTCATTGACAACAACCGGCCCGAACATCTACATCAACTACTTCGATCTAATACGCCGACTACACCAAGCATCAACTAAGTATTCAATCATGAGCGTTGGCCAAGAGGGGCTAAGGGAGCACACCAAGGATCAACCGCGTGAGTATTAAGTCCTTTATCCAACACTCATGAGCAAAAAATTGGTGACCTCATGACAACTTTTGGCAAGAACTACTTTGACTAACTCGAGATGACACTAGAGGTCGAGGCCTTGGAGGCAGAAATCTACGTGCAAAGATGACACCAGAAGGTGGAGGCCTTAGAGGCAGATACCTATGCACCTCAGTGACAACAGCAGTTGAGGCCTTGGAGGCGCAGACCTGTGCGCCAAGATGATGCTAGAGGTGGAGGACAAGGGATGAAGTCTAGCACCCTAAGAAGACGGGGATGAAGACCCACGCATTAGGAAGGTCTAAGATATCAAGACCTGCATGATGAACATAAGCAGCTAAAGATCAAAAATGCAGACATCTAAAAAGATTGCCCTTAGTACTTAGAACATGTATAGGATAGAGTCGTGGACGTGCTCTTTTCTGCATGACCTTTTTTCCCACAAAGTTTTTGGGATGGAATTTTTAGCGAGGCATGCATGTGTGGTTGCGAAGGGCAATCCTCGCAACCAAGTCTGAGTTCTATTGTGCCTCTTCTAGTATGTGCATCTACTAGGTCGTGTAGTACCTGGCATAACCTAGTAGATGAGGGCTATTGTCGGACATGGCATTTTCATATGGGCCAAATCCCATAGAAGAGGCCTAACTAGTGTTAGTGAAGTGACTTATAAATCCAACCCCAACCGAGCGGGTTGCTTGTAAAATGTTATTCTCCATATATAAAGCCAAGAGCAAGAGGACAATGGGGGCTCTCTTCCTTTTCGATACCCGAAAGTGAATACCTAGTTGTCTCTCTCCTCGCTCTCTCTCCTATCTTGTTTGGAACTGAGGTTCCAACAAATATGCTCACAATATTTATTCTCAGATTACGGGCCTCAAAGATGAATATTCAACTTGTCATTTATCATACCCACCCTAGCAAACACACACGCATACCAACAAAACAAAATTATTACTTCACAATTCAAGGTGTTTGGATCAAATGGATATGGATCTTATTGTTATAAGGAAAATAACTAACTTGAGTTAGAACTCGATTTCCATATAGTTCCACAATCCAAACAAATAATAAAAGCACATGCAAATCTTAGGTCGCACAACATTTATAAAATATACAATCAAACAATACCAATGAAACATTTAGCATAAACGGGAAGGGCAAACATAAGTTACGAGTTGGGGCTTTTGGTAGTTCAAGGTAGTTCTCGGCTAGTGGATGCACAATGTGTTCTCCATTTATCAAATCATAGCCCCCATGTGCTTTTTTTTTTTTTCCGACGCATCATGTTGAAATAGCATGCAAACGTTGATAGAAAAATTCTCTCTCGGGATCGCCAAGCCTACACAACTAATGAAATAAATGTAGTTACACAAACATAAGAAAATAGGTGAGAATTTAGAGATAGGGATGGAGGAAGGGGTAGGGGAGATATACCAAACTAGCACTTGCAATTGCTTAACATCTCTATCAAGATTTTTTTTTTCCACAACGGTTACCCGAATTTCATTACGCTTGTAACGAAATTACAAAGTTCGATTTGCTTTTTGCAGCAAAATATCCAGAAAACCACCCCCACCTACGACGCCCTAGGAACGTAGAATGGGGGCCAAAAGACGCTAAGGACCCTACAAGCGCTTAGCAAGTAACGCAGATTACAATTTGTGAAGCAATGCTTCGGGTGGCACAATGGCCGATTTAAAACTATTAATAGACATTACACAGATTCGATGACACCATCATGGAGTTTGTAACGCCAAAAGATATGCGTTGTGGTGCTCCCCTGTCTTTCGACTTGCAAACGGGACTAGCCGATGCTCTTGAAGATCTTGATGGTTGCCTTGGGTATCGAAGGAAAGTGCACCGCCTTGATCACTTCCGCTCCGCATATTATTACTTGAAGTCCGAGCTCCTCCTTCATCAACCCCGCCCAATATGTAATGAAGACATATATCAAACAAACAATCTCAGTAGGGAGATTGCATCTTTTTATTTTCAAAGCATATCGATTTCTAATATGCCGGATAGCCCAAAGAAACCGACCAATCCAAACATGTATATATTTGGTGCTTGTGGCAAAATCAAATGCATCCATGGCCAAAATTGATCAAAAGATGTAGGTGCGTGCCTAGCTCCAAAAGAGTGGGCAATCAAGCTCCACACATATTTTGTGGAGGCACACTCAAAGAAAATATGACCGACACTTTCCCGCTCATTACGTAAAGAACACACGGGAGACCCTTCCACTTTCGTTTTAGCAAATTATCCTTAGTGAGAATAACATTTTGGAAAACAACCCACATAAAGATTTTGATTTTCAAAGGAATCTTAGCTTTCCAAATAGTTTTGAAATTGTTTCCACTTTCTCCAAAGACTTAGATACTTGTAAGTGGACTTGACATGAATTTCCCCGATTTTTCAAACTCCCATTTTGCTTTGTCTTTCGTAAGTAGTGACACAACGATAGGTTATGTCATACGTCTTCCGAGTTGTATCCGATTCTCCTCATATAACCACCTTCTAAATGTCAATCTCCAATTTCTTTGCTGCAGTTCAGCTATAGATAAATTTTGTTCTTTATTAATATCATAGAGCTCAAGAAATTTTTTTAGCAAAGGTCACCCCGACCACACCACTTGTCATGCCGAAGCTTGTATTTTTTGCCATTTCCCACTATCATAGTCCTTCCTTTCAAATAGATAGGTCCGACTTTTAGCCGATCATTCCAATAATGTAGGGGAATTATTGGGGCTATGTTTCAAAACACTAACCATTCCTTTTTTTTTGAGGTATTTTTTATTAATAATCTTATTCCAAATTCCACTGCCATTTTCCACTCTCCACCACCACTTGCACAGCAGGCTCATGTTCATTCTTCTCAAATCTTTAATCCCCAAACCTCCTTTTGACTTAGCTTTAGTTAGAATAGTCCATTTCATTAAATGGTATTTTCTCTTCATACTTCCTCCCCGCCGAGAAAAATCTTCTTCTAGCAGAATCCATCTTGTTAATGACTCCGACACAGGCAGCCAAAACATGGACATGACATAAATTGGTAAATTGTTGAGACAGGCATTAATCAAAGTGAGTCTACCACCAAAACTCAAAGCACGCCCTTCCATCCTTCCAATCTTTTCAAAATTCTTTTCATATATTGGGATCCAAATCCACTACATGTAATCTAGACCTAGGAGAGACGGGGACACCCGGATATTTTATAGGCCAGCCTTCCAATGGCACAATTGAACATGTCAGCATAGAATACATTTTTATTGTCATCATGATTGACCATCATTGCCTCACTTTTGGCAAAATTAATTTTCAAGCCCGACATGTTTTCATACAAATAAAGCAACAGTTTCAAGTGTGTTGCCCGGTCTACATTATCTTATCTTGCATTACACAAAATAGTATCATCTGCATATTGCAACACAACCACCCCATTCTCAATGTACTCGGGTACTAAACCTTGACCAGCTTTTATTTTTCTGTGCTTTAGGGATATCATCTTTGCCAAAGAATCAGCAGACTACATTAAACAAGAGGGGAGACAGAGGGTCCCCTTGCCTTGCTCCTCTTCCGACTTAAAATATCTCGCCCACATTGTTATTTACTTTCACACTAACGGTCCAAAGACTCATTACGGCTTGAACCCAATCGCACCATTTATCTCCAAAGCCTCTATTCTTTAAGCAAGAAAAAGAGGAAACTCCAATTTATTTTGTCATATGCCTTCTCAAAGTCCTGCTTTAACACTAGGCCATCTTTCTTTTTTTATCTTTTGTGTCATGTAAAATCTCATGTAAGGTCAAAATTCCTTCCATGATGTTTTTCTATTTTTATGAAGCAAGACCGACACCTATTAATCATTCTCTCCATCACCTTCTCCATTCTCAAAGTCATTGCCTTAGTAAAAATCTTGTATATCACATTCAGTAAGCAAATGGGCATGTATTGTTTAATACTATTGGCTTCTTTTCACTTTTGGAAGTAGTGAAATTGCCCCATAACTGAATCTCCCAATTTGAAGCTCACCTTTATGAAAAATCTCAAAAAGGTTTAGTAAATCTCCCATGAGGAATTCCCAACAATGTTGGTAGAACTCAATAGGAAAGTGGTATGGCCCAGAGTTGTGTTTTTTTCCATGGAGAACACAACTCTTTTAATTTCATCTTCAGTAAATGTTTTTCCCAGTTCAATATTCTCCTCGCTATGACACTCTTTTCACTGTCATCCCAACAAATGCGGGTCAATATCAAAATTTGCTTGGTCGAAGGGACCAAAGAGCTCTTTATAGAAGTCAGTAGCATGTTCTACCAGGCCTCATCTCCTCAATTCTCTCCGCCATTATGTGTTAAAGAGAAGATAGTATTCTTTCTTTTTTGCCATTAGCCACTCTGTGAAAAAAATACAAGATACAATCACCTTCAAGCGACCAATTAGTATTTGATCTTTTTATGCCAATATAACTCCTCTTCCAAAATTCTCATGAGTTCTTTTTGGATAAAAGACTTTCTATCCAGATTTTCTTGAGACAAAATCTCCTTCTCTTCTTTCTTCTCTAGAGTTTCTAGTTCTTCCTTCAAAATCTTCTTGTACTTCCTTGTATGTCCCTTTGAGGCTTTGTCCCCAACCTTTTTAGGAATTTTTTGACTCTGTCCATCTTAATGCACCACGGATCTATTCCAACTTTATTTTGCACCTTTTTATTCCAAATTTCCTTCACTTTTTTCCACAAAATCGTGGTGTTTCAACCAAGATGTTTCAAAGCAAAATGGTCTTGACCCAATATGTTGCTCTAGATCAGTCCTCACAATCAAAGGATTGTGATCGACATGTATCTAGGGATTTTCCTAACATTGCACAGTGGAAACTCATTCTCCCAGGAGCTGGAAATTAGGATTCTGTCCAATTTTTCCAGAGTTGGGTCAGATCTATTATTAGACCAAGTGTATTTGCCACCTACCAAAGGCAACTCTCTCAACTCATAGGAGTTGATAATGAGATTGAAAACATGAGAATGATTGTTTTCCATGAACACCTTATTTTTATCAAAGCTAAATCTTATTGTTTTCCATGAACATCTCTATCAAGATATTCTAAAAGAGAATTACCCTATGTTGGGTCCTTGGGCGTAAAGGTGGCATCTACCATTATGGCAGCCATTGTGCCTAAATAAGAAGCATCCATTGGATCGCTAGGTAATCTGTGTAGTTAATTAAGAAAGCCCAGGGAAAGTGAATGCACTACAAACTACCCAACATCATAAATTTTTGCATGATCATAAAATGTGAACTGAGTGATGTATATAAAAGGGCAGATGACATTGTACATTATCCGAATACTAGTAACCATCCCTTTTCATTTACTGTTTCGTTGATGCTCTCCTACTAAGATTTATACGTATTATGTAAGCAATCCAAATATTCACATACAACCAACTGTCCAATACATGTTTTGAGATCTAAGCAACCTTAAAAAACAAAGATAACTATATGGGTTGAATAATGCATGACAAGAACTTACATAATCCAACAAAGAAATGCCTGTATCGCCAAAGTCACCATGGTCAAATGGAATGCATAACATTAGTGGCTGAAGTTCAATCTGTATGCATTCAAAAAATGACATTTATAAATGAGTAAATTTCATCAGTACGGGGAACTATACGTGTGGGTGCAAATTACCCCCAACAACTTGTAATCTGCTCTATTAGGGATAATAACTTATCGTGTTGGTGCATAGACGGTCCAAAAGCCAATATGTCGCGTTCTTGGCCATATGGGCTACGACCGGACTCGTACACGGCTCGTCAATGCACATACATGGCTCGTCAACGCACGTATACAGCTCGTCTACACGGCTCGTGCTCGCTTGTTGAGTCTTCCTACACTTGTTGAAAATTAATGAAGTAGTCTGAAATTTCGTCAACTTCCTTCTTGCTTCTTGTACTAAATTGTTTGACAGACAAAAGAGTACGATGCATCTTCTTTCTTCCTCTTTTGGTTGCAAAGAATCATGAAAAAACATATACAACTTGTTTTACTACACACGTAGGGAAAGCGCAGACTTGCAAGGCTGAGACCCTTGGGAGGACGCCACAGAGCTCGTCCCTCGCCGCATGCGCGCATTCGATAATGACGTGCACGAGCTCTAGCCGTGGGTATATCATATAGCACAAGCCATGTATGTGTCCGAAGCTTGAGCTGCTGTGCACGACTAGTCGCGTTGACGAAGTCGTGTATGTGCATTGACGAGCCGCGGTAACGAGTCCGATCGTAGCCCATACAGCCAAGAACGTGACATATTGGTTTTTGACTTTCAATGCACCAATACAACAAGTTACTATCCCTAATAGAGCACATTACAAGTTGTTGGGGTAATTTGCACCCACGCGTTTAGATCTTGTACTCTAGATGCAATTTACTCGTATAAATATGATAAAGAACTACAAATAAGAGAGTCAAAATTTGTCATATTTGGCATGCCCCAAAAATCTGTTGCAAGACGTATATCGCTGAAAACATAAAGTCGAACAAATGGTAACAAATGGAATATATGTGCAATTATAACTAAGAAGTTGAAATGGCCATTTTTTTCATAAAAGCACATATGTGTAAAAATTCATAGTGATTAAAACAAAGCACACAAAAGAAAGCAATCTCTCACACTAATTAGGGTAATGTAACATAGGATAGTGACCATATCCGAGGGACATGGCTATATGTGTAGATTATAAATCCTACAGTAGTGTGTGCATCTTGAAAATCCCACACAAACTTCCCATAGAGTGGTAGCTAGTCAGCTAAGGAGCACAATGGCCAAACTTAGACTTGTCGTAATGGCACCATCCTATCTCTCTCAGGCTGAAGCACTAGATCTCCACTGGGTACCTAAAGCGTTGAATCCAAACCAACCGAGCCGCTGGTGGCCGAAGTCTTGGGATGGTGTGAGCCCCTCATGCTCACCCTCCCTAACAATATCTCGCTACCTCCTACAATAATGGTGCCATCCTAAGCAACAAGCCTAGGACCCCTCCCATGGAGCATATGGTGTGAATGTAAAGTGATGTGAAGCATGATCACACCAACATTTTAGTCCTTACATGATCAGAGCAACCATCTCCTCGAATGGGTCACGCAAGACCCATGCCCTCAATGGCAAAATCACTACCCTAGATTGTCACATATACTATTGTTGGTTCAAAACCCCCATCACTGTCGGTTCTTCAAAACCGTGAGAGGCCCCTAGGGATTAGATCAAGAATCCGCCCGCCTCGCCAAAGTTGCAAGCACGACATTTTTTGTCGAAAAATCGCATGCTTTCGTGATCGGTGGGATTCAAACCCATGATCTCCACACGCACCTCTCGTGACTTGTGTCTATATTCCATTTTGGTTCCCTACAAACTATTACAAACTGAGTTTAAATACATTGTTTGAGGCCTAAATGAAATCAAAAGAAAACCTTATGAACTAGAAAGTTCCATAACTTTTCGAGATCTACAACTTTCATTTTGGTAGTTTCTCCATCCGAGGTCGTTTGAAAACTTCAAACATATTTTGCCTTAATGGGATGATTTCAAATCAAAAAGTTGCCAACAATTAACAAAATTTCATAACTCCTTGAGATCTACATCTCTTATTTTGATTGTTTTTCCATCCGAGGTCATTAGAAAAGTTTGAATTTCAAATTGTAGAAAATTCGGACATACTTTTCCATGACAAGATGATTCCTAATGAAAAAGTTGTCAACTACAAAGTTTCATAATTTCTTGAGATCTACAACTCTCGTTTTTTGTTATTCTTTCATCCGACAAAACGATAGTATCTTTGTTCACAAATTTTTCATCTCTCTTATATGGTTATAGAGTTACATAAACTATTAGAGAGATTTGTAAATTTTGGGAACAATGTTACTTTCACTTTGTCATATGAAAAAATGACCAAACAAAAGTTATAAATCTTGATGTGTTCTCGCAACTCTTATGTTCATGACTTCTTCAGTCAAAATCATTTGATGTTTCAAAATGTTCTTTTGAACATGTCATTTTTAAATTCAAATTTGAAAATGTTCAGAAGTAAATATGACAAAAATAATAGAACATAATAACTTGATAGACCACCGTTTTTAGAAAATTTTAGAAAAATGAACTATCACATTTGGAGTTAGTATGATGGAGAAAGGCTCGTTACAAGTTTTAGCCACGATTTTTTTTTTACCAAGAACAAACGATTCTATTACTTAACAACACGATGCTTTGTTAGAACCATTATATTGTTCATGGTTACATTTTGGAGTGCCACAACGAAAAGGGCACTCATGATCATGACCTCGATTAACACATAAGCTATCAAGTTCACCGGCTACTATCCCGAGTAGAAGTTAAGGCATGTCTAGCAAGGGAGTCCGCCATTTGATTACATTCCCTTCGATCCCGTGGCGCCGCTATTTTGTTCCCCGTAAGGGCCGAGAAAACAAGCTCAGATAGGGCTCAATTCTCCAAATCCCGCGTGCTTGAAAGGTCGGCGGTGTTGATATAGTTGATGAGGACTTGATTGTGCGCTAGCAATGTTGCCCCCTCCGTGATGTTCATCCTGCGAAGAAGAGAAGCCCCTAGGGCTAGTGCCGCAGCCTTCCGCCATGAGAACGAGAGGTTGCATCCCTGCATGGTCGCTTTTGATGAAGACATTGGTTAGGGGCGAGGTTGAGGTGTTGGACGATGAAGACTCCTGCACCTGCCGTCTTGGTGGGGCGCCAGCGCATCCGGAGGAATGGAGGCATCCGTATAACACCGAAACCATTTAGCGAAGGAGTTTGAAAGCGGTACTGGCCACTAGCAAGTGAGTGGGAAGTGGCCGGTGAGAGATTTTCCTCCCGCATGGATGTAGTGGCCGGTTGTAGGTCTCCAATCCCGTGTTGATCATGATGACCAGCCACGCTCCTCGTAACGCCTGGAGGTAGTTTTCCATGTGTGCTTGCGCCGCTTTCTAAACCTGTATTGGACTCCATCTTCTTCCTTTGAACCTGAGGTCATTTCGAGCTTTCCAAATATACCACATAATAAATAACGTAGAGCAAAGAGTGTGATCTGACGGATTGGTTGTGATTAAGGTAGGTAAAGCAATTTGAATACCATCTTCGGGAGCATTAATGTTATGAGTAGGAAGAGGAGTAGCGGCGATAGCCCATACCTGCCTTGGTAAATCACATAGGAAAAACAAGTGATTGTCATCTTCAATAGCTCCACGGTGGCTGCAATGTTTACTAATATGTGCCGAGTATCTCCCTGCACGCTCCCCTGTTGCAATGGCTCTTCTAATGACCCTCCAAGCAAAGGTTTTGAGGAGGGGAGGGATAGTCTTACTTTTCCAAGTTCTTTGAAGGATATTGTTAGCATCAGCCGAAATGCTTCTAGACCCTTGTTCAGGTAGAGTGTGGACCTGCTGGGACCGGAGGTGGGTGTAAATGGACTTGGTGGTGCAAGCCCCATTAGTTGCTGGAATCCATCGGAAGAAAAACTCATGTTCTTCGACAATTTGAAATTAACTTTTCAAACATCATTGTGCAGTAGTAAAATATGTTAAATTAAAACATGGTCAACTACAAAGTGAATAACTTGGACTTTTTTCCATATCAGGTTATTTGAAAAATTTAAATTTTAAGTTTTAAATATTTGGACATCCAAATGATCTCAAATTTAAAAATTTTGAACTACCAAATTGTATATCTCATCGAGTACAACTACTTTGATATAAAGTGTGTATTATTCCAACATAACATGACAAACTTATAGAGTTTTCTTTTTCACTATCCGTGCAAGGCACGAACCGAATGTGACACTATTAGTGTCGGTCCATAGCTAAAACATGTAGTGATGACCCAATATCATCGGCGATACATGGCTAAAACCGACAGTGAAAAAAATGAGTATCACTATCGGTTTGTCCTATCATTGCCAGTTTTGGCCAAAAATCGGTAGTGATGTGTCGAGAGGCACCATCACTGCCAGTTTTCTAAAATCCAGTAGTGTGATGATGCCACACATGTATAGTAGTGAACCACCACACCACCTTTGTATCCACAAGTTGTACCCACCATAAGTACCTTCAAGAAGCCCCAAGTACTCCCCCAGCATGTTACGTAAGTCACTCCAGCCCTCACCCTCATACTTCAACTCCCACCACTACTACTGGTCTATTTAACCGTGGTGATTGTTTTATTAAACGGTGGTGGCTTTTGTAACCGCCACGGAGTTAAGGCCATAATGGATTAATCGTGATGGTTTTCTAATAAAAAATGAAAAAGCCTATCCCAAACCCTAATGGGGTGGGATCTAGGTCTAGCTACCACAGCGCCACCGCCTTCACCATGTCATTGCCAGATCTAGAGGGGCTCTCCATGGCCGTCAGAGGAGAGGGAGGGTAGGAGGAGTTGTCGCCATCGGAGGAAGGGGCTCGCCGTCGTCACCAAATCTTGGTTGTCCTCGTGGGCTGTTCTTGCAAGATCCAAGCCATTTAGAGCGCTAAAGGAGAGGCCGGGCCACCCACGTCACGCTCCTGCGCTTGCGCCACCGAGGTAGAGGATGGAAGGGAGAAGAGGTGAGGGTGGGATGGAGTCCAACTAGGGAAGAGCATCAGGTAGAGGTAGTGGGCGTCGTCGACCTTAGAGGATGAGAGACAAGTGGGAGTGGAAGAGGGTAGTGGGGGAGGAAAACCCTTAGTGTTGCATATATAATAACCTTATAAGGTAGAGTGGGCTTGGCTAGTCCTAAGCCCATTAACGGAGGCGTGACCTCGTAAATTGCCTGCCACTATTAATTGATTTTACGTGGTGATTTTTTAACCATCACAGTTAATAAAAAAATAACCGCCACTATGAATCGAGGTGTTAACTGTGGCAGTTTCCACCACGGTTAAGATTTTGGAAATGCCACACAAAAGAAATCCTGCAGTAGTGCACACCTCACTCTTAAGGAAAGGGGAATCACTCATCCCAAGTGTCACTACACAAAGTATTAGCTCAAAAGCCTCCAATCACAGCCACCATCCAACATTCATCATGTCTCGATAATCAAAGAAGGTAATTGCAAGCATAAGCATGCGTGGATGTAAATAGGAGCGAGTATGCCAGGGTAAATGAGTTTCAATCAAGTCAAGGGCTCAATCGATGCAATCAAGTAGCAAGCAAGCAAAAAAACTAAAAGTGCTAGTATAACTACTGAAATGTCTAAATAGGTTAACTTATAGAATGGTGCATCTATGACACCTGCGATGTCTGGTGGGTAAGATTCGGGGGTGTTTGGTTTAGGGATTTTTTTGGTGTTAGGACTAAAAAATATCCCTTTTAGCCTCTACCAAACCAAACAGGGGTGAGATTTTTTACTACTTTAAGTTAAAAGAAGTCCCTCTTGGAGAGTCTTTTTTAAAAAAAAAATCCCAGGGGACTAAAAAGTCCTAGGACTTCTAAATCAAACACCCCCTCAATTTGTTGATGTAGTCATACTCAGCGCGTTCTGTCTCGTTATTCAAGAGCTTTCTCAGATCCAAAGCTACAAAATAGAAATAAATACTAACGACTAGCATACAATAAACAACAATAAAACCTAGTTCATCTAAACCAGAGAACGGCAGTAAGAGGTAGGCTAGAATTTTAGAAAAATATGAAACTGGTTTCATAATTTTTGGGAGTTGGGATGAATTTGATATGAATTTTTGAAAGTGAAGTGGCATTCTGAATCAAACTAAAGGAAATGTTTAAGGGTATCCGTGGGCTGGCTAGTTCTAGACCATTTAGTGTTTGGGAACATATCCTGTGCAAACTAGGATTTTGTGAAAACCCATGCAAACCACGACAAAAAGGTCATCTAAATTCACTAAAAAAAATCACACATATATATGTCATGATGATGCACAGCCTTGTAAATGTCATGTCCAAACTCGACTTTTTATTTGTGAGATATAAAAATAACAAATTTCTAACAAATCATCCGAACAACTTTCTAGCTTGAAATTTATTATTTTTATATCTCACAAACGAAGTCGAATTTGAACAAGATATTGTGCAAGATTGTGTATCATTGTATCATCTACATGTGTGATTTTTTTAGTGAATTTAGAAAAAAAATTTGCCGTGGTTTGCATAGGTTTTCATGAAGGGGTTAGTTTGCATATGATACGTTGCCTTAGTGTTTCAGGCGAACAGACTTGGGTCGGCTTCCGCAGTTGGGCTAGGTAGCGAGAGACCGAGGCCTGGATGCTCGCTGGTCAAAAAGCGTAGTAATGACATACTTATATTAGCACTCATGACAATATATTTTGGAAGTGGTTGTCCATAAATTTTTTTGAACGTTTCAATTTAAACATTGTATGATATGAATATTAAAAACTTAATTTTAAGGATTATTTATTTAGTGAAAATTTACTAATACCATACAGTAATTTCAACATCTTCAGTGCCATGGTGCATGCTGAAACAACTCTTTATGGTGTTGTCAAAACTAAGATCTTAGCCGATGACTTGAATATTCTTATTTCTTAACAAAAAAGAAAATTTTAAATAAACGATACAATCAACATTAAAATTTTAAATTATTACATATAAAATATATTTCAACAACTAGATCAGAAGTTAAAGGTTAAGATATAGAATTTCAAGATATCACATATAAAGGGTTGATATAAGATTTTATTCACTTTAAGTTTATTTATGTTTCAACTAAATATATATGGTGCTACAAAATATTAAAAATAGAAATTAGTATGCACGAAATTGGTACAAGTAAAAAAAAAAAGATTCTAAAATTCTTACAAAAGGCTAAAACATTTTGCCATCAAATTCACCGGTAGGCTATAATCACCATTGTAAATAATAGCTATTGTATCTTAGGAGTTAATAAGGTAAAGATTTAGGAAAAATGAAAATTGAAGTTCATGTCATCAAAATATAGACTGCATCACCTTGACAAAAAAAATATAGACCGTGGCTAAAACTACCAAGGTTTAAGTAAATGTATCAACTAAATGTATACTGAAGATACATATACGTGCTATGCAAAGAAACAAAACATATGGAAAATATCAATAAATATTTGATAAACTATAGATAAATACTATAGAGTACATATTAGTGGAGATAAGAAGATATTTGATATAAGTAATTCTTATTAGTTAGTATCTCATAAATCGGCCTGTGGGCTTGCAATCTACACAGCAGAGAAGCGTCGTCGTTCCCTAATAGTAGAGAGAGGAGACGCACTGGCGAATTTCTCAATTCCCCACTGGATCTACTCCTTTCCCTCACCGTCGGTGACCTTTTTTTTGCACCGATGTACTCGGGGAACGGTGGATGATCCGATGGGTAATAATGTATATATACTGTTCTAATAGAGTAGTTTTACCTAGAATAAGGTTGGATTCTTACCGTTGGAGAAATCATTGGTAAGCTTTTGCCCCTTCAAAGTTTATATGCTATTGCCTGTGTTCATGGTAAGCGAGTCCTGGTGCTATCTGAGATGCATGTGGCGATTGATGGTGATATCTTTTATGGGGGTCTCAACATCAATGAGTATGTCATCGATCTTGTCTTCTGCGTCGGTGTTTGTTTCTCTGTATTTTTTGGTGTCGTTGGTGCCCATGGTGCTAACGATAGCGTTGGACATGTAATCCAGAATACGGTAATGCGTGTATGGAGAAATTTTGAAAGTTACCAACACACAGAGACCGGGCTGAGTTTGGATCTATACCTGAGCATTTTTCAGGCCAGGTCGGGTTCGGGCCGGGCCGAAAAAAAAAACCTAGTTATTTTAGGCCGAAAAAATCTTGCCCATGACGTCCCACTGGGCAAGTCGGGCCTAGCTTTTTCGGGCGGGGCCCGGGCGGGTTATCCGTGCATTTTACATCGTAAAATAGCTAGAAATGTATTTCGGGCCAGGTTCGGGCCAAGAAAAATTTTACCGGGCTTCAAAATCTCTACCCGGCCCCCGTCCAAGAAGGTTCGTGGGCGGGCCAAAACCCGTCGGGCTCGGGCCGGGCTAATTTTGCTCAGGTATATTTGGATCCCACCTTCTTTGGTGGTTTTATTTCCCTTTGGGTTATCTTTCTCCGGTAAGTCTGAGTAGCTGGTAGCCTTAAGGCGCCAGATTCCTTCTTTTACCGTAGATGTGATGGTCATCGGCTATCTTCAGCCAGGGCATTTACGAGCTTACATCATGACATCGAAAAATTGTGAAGAGCTATCGTCTGGAAGGGGGTTGGCTTCAAGCTGCAGATTGCTCGATCACCGACGACGAGGTCTACCGGGAGGACCATGATCTTGCAAGGAGTGTGTTTTACTTTTATTTTCTTTGAGAGGGTCTTTGTAAGATTTAGTATTGTGGGTTTCCCAAAAAAAGCAGAGAAGGGGTGGGTAGTGTCTCAAAATGGCAACGGTACCTGAAACCCGAGTACCCGACGGGTTTACTTCGATAAAGATGCGGGTGTGGAATGATTTTTTTCTACCCGCTGGACGTTATTGGAAGAAATCTTCTACCCATCGGGTTCGCTGGCGAATGGGTGCGGGTGTATGCTACCCATACCCGTCTACCCGTGGGTAATAAATACCCGCATATATCACTAACAATCCTAATAAATTTAGCCCATATAACACTAGAATTTGAGCCAATTCAACTAAAGTCTACATATATAACACTAGTATTGTTGCTAATTGATGTTAGATTTGCTTTTGTGCACATATATTGACGTAATATTTATTAGATATTTGAATTTATAAAGCATTTCATATGTCATACTCGGGTATGTTCGCGGGTGCGGGTTACCCGACGGGTAGAATTTACCCGCGCGTCTGGTATGGAATGATTTTCCTACCCCGCATGCGGATACGGGTAACCCGACGGGTAAGATTTACTCCTAGCGGTGCGGCATGCGGGTGGGCACTACCCGTCGGGTATTTACCCGCTGCCATCTTGAGTAGTGTCTCGAGGGTCCAGCGGAAGCAAGGGGGCCGGTTGTGGCGAAATATGGCATTGTATGGCGACATCGGAGGCGAAGTCTACGACACGCGTGCATATGCTAACACTATCCGCACTTACGTTTCTCTATTTTCTTCCTCTATACATTTTAGTCATCAAAATTCTTTTCTTTACAGCACTCTCTCCCACACTCATCTCTTCTTTATATCTCTACTCTATACTAATTACCTTCAGTGAGGTCCACTTGTAATTTTATCTAAATATATCCATGTGACATCTAGTTTTGAAGGATTAATTGAAACGAATCCAATGATGTAATTAGAATTTAATTTAGACTTTTAGTTTGTGAGTTATAACATTTTTTAGATAGTTAAAATGGTGGGAACCACTGCTGCATCCTCTCTCTCTCCTTTTTTTTCCCCCTCCTCTCTCGTGCGCAAGGACAAGCCTGGGCCCGCGCATGCTGTCCAGAACTTCCCTCTATGCCGCTATTCTCCCCGTGTGCGCGTGCTTCCAGGAGCCTGTACAGCACACCGCTGCAGCTGATTTTTACACGCGTGAGCACTCGTGGCGCCGTCGTGGCATTTACCGTGGGTGGTGACGAACGCCAGTGCACTCAGGCCATGTTTAGTTTGTGAAAAGGTAACCCAAAAAGAGGTACGAGATTGTCACATCAAATCTTTTTATCACATGCACAAAGACCAAATGTAGATAAATAAAAAAACAAATTGCACAGTTTGGTTGAAAAGTTCGAGACGAATCTTTTAAGCCTAGTTAGTCCACGATAGAACAATAATTATCAAATACAAACGAAAATTGCTACAGTAGCCCAACCCAAAACATTTCACCAACTAAACACACCCTCGTCTAAGGCATCCGCAAGCTCGCTAGCGCTGGGTGGATAGGCCGATGCAGATTCAAGGTCGTGGCGCCCCGCGTGCGTGGCTCGAACGGCTAGGGCAGAGGAAGCTAGAACGCCACGTCGCGGCAACTCTACATCATGCCGGTGACGACGGACATGAAAGTTTTCGGTCTTGGTTACAGCGACATGGCTCGCGGCGGATCATGGTTGCGTGCTTCCGCCACAAGCGAGATGCGATGCCGCACTCGCGTGCTCGTGGGTCGGCGTGCATGCGGTGTTCTCGCTTTTTGTGTGTGTGGACGTTTCCGTCCCATACTACATTAAGAGAAGTGAAAATGTTTTTACATCCCGCTGAGCCCCCTTAGCGAGGTGCCCGAGAGCTCACAAGGCTAAACACATTGACACAAGGCACAAGCTTAAACGGTAGGAGTGGTGTACTAAGGAATGAAACTAATGTGTGACTAAAGCGACTCAGACAACTGATCAAGACACCCCGGCGAACATCCCATAGAACCTGATATCGATGGCGGGGTCTAGAGAATCCATCAGACTAGGCTCCCACTTGTTGAGGAGGACGCGCTTCGCCGGCCTCTCCGGAATTGGATCGTGGAATGGCGCTTTGGTGGCTAGCCGGCACTGCAGCGTGGGGTCTCGATGTCATGGGTCCTGGTAACCTAGAGCCTCGGAGCAGTCTTAATTAGAGGCTTCTCTAGTGGCAGCTTGAAGGGGTCAACGAACGCTGCTACTGAGTCCACTATAGGGTCAGTCGTCGCGCACAGTGCCACTGCATCCCCATCATTTGCCCTCTGCGCTATGATAGCAGGGATAGCCGACCGAGGGGAGCCCGCTGCGATGACATCACCAACCTTCCCGGCCGGGTGCCTTACCACCATTGGATCCAGCCGCCGATAACCTGGAGACAAAGGATGGCCCCCACACTTCCAAGCTCGCCTGCAGCAAGATCTTCACGCGTCGGCGACATAGGCAGCTCGAGGCCCTGGAGGCTGAACTAGGCGATGTGGCACCAGGATGAAGAGTCGCAAATTCAAGCTCAATGTCAGCCAAACCTGCCCACCAATCCTCTGAGGCCGCCGACACCACCTAGGCCACCCCGACGCCTCCACTCGATTACCATGGGATCAAAATCACAAATTAGCCCCTCCAGCCACAAACACCGCATGGCCGTGCAAGCAGCAAGCGTGGTGCGGTCACTACGCAAAAGCGCGGGGTCGATGGAATCGGCGACCGGTGGACATGAGGAGGCGGTGTTGTCAAACCGACAACGCCCAACGCCCCTCCGAAGCCAGCCAAGGCCCGGGCATGTCCCCGAAGCATCGTGGCCCACCATGGCATCCTACACGGCTACCTCCTGGGTCGGAGGGCTGCAAGCTGCACGCTCGCGCTTGCATGCCCTTGCGCGATGTCCGCCCTTTTTGCCACGAAGGCAACGCGACGGCGAGTGACATTGAGCAACGATGTGGCCACACACTAGGCAGTTGAAGCAATGTCCGACAAGTTCCGATGCGACTGGACGGCGTCCCTTGGGTGCCGCTTCCCTTGGACGGCGTCGTTGGCGACGACTCATGACAGTCTGAAAATTTTCGTTGTCGACGTCAGGCATGGACACCCACCGCAGGCCAAGCCACGGGAACACCGGAATATTTGTAGCCCTTCTTTGAGGCAAAGTCGATGTTGCGTACGCACGCACTGCGCGGGCTGCGGTGGCGGTGGGTCACAAGGTCTATGCCGCCACGCCGTCGCCGATGCCGCATACCCACCTTGAGCCTCCAAGGGTCACCCTCAATGGTGGCAGCTCCACGCCGTCATGGACACATCCCCAACCGAAGGCGTGTGCATTGCCCGGAGATCCCGGGAATGACATCGAGGTACAATGGGCACGAGGTAGCGCAGAGGCGGACTCGTTGTTGGAGGTGTCGGTGAGGTCCACCCAACGCCTAGCCTTCGAGCGCCCAATCGATCGCCCCGGGGGTGGAAGGGGACAACATGAGGGGAAAGGGTTGGCGACCTCGCGAGGGGCCGCCGCCAGATGTCGCGACAACGGAGACGCCGGCCACCCATGCTAGAGTCGCATCGCCAACACCACCTTCATCCTCATCCTCGCCGAAGACGTCATCGACGATGCCCTACACCTCGCGGGCGTCGTGGGTGCACCCACCACGCCTGGGAATGCAGGGTACCCGACGAAGTCCAGATCACGGGACCTCCCGGCCCGCCGTGTCCACATTGAGGCAACCATTGAAAGTGCATCTAGCCCTTTAGTGGGTTTTGGTGAATTGAATGACAACATAATTAAAGATCTAATAAGTTTGCTAAGTGTTGAACAGAAACCGAGTCTATTGCATATACTTGTGGATTGTGTATTAATAAGTATATCCAATGTTCAACAAGTAATTAAGCAAACTTGATGGTATTCCACATAGTGTTAAAGCAAAGGCCAAAATTGGATATTGTTGTATTGGAAGATTGTGAAAACAATCTAGTTCAAGCAAATGACAACAATGTAAATGGAATCAATGAAATAACTTATATGTTGTGGAATATCATAGCATCATATGAAAGCAAGCATACTTGGCAAAAGGCAAATGAGACAAGAGTTGATGATTTTGGATTGGTCTCTATAATGGCTTGTTTCCCATGAATAGAAGATTGAAATAAGTGTTGGAGTGTCAAGCCAAAATGGATAGAATACAAGGAACCGTGAATTGGCTTGACCATATTGATGTTGATCCATGTATGTCTCTATGTGAGTCAAACGGAAGCTTGATTGGTCTCAACATTCATATCTACAAGATAATCAAGCTTGGATCATGAAGAAATTGTTATTCAATGGATGCTTAATGTGATGTGACTTGAATATGCCTTGATAAGGTGAAGATAGCAAGGAAAGGGCTTTGAGGTACTAAGCGAAGGTGAAGGGCAAGCGATGGCTTGGGACCGAGGTACCATGGCTAAGGTGAAGAAGAAAGTACTTGCATTTAGTCGAGGAACTAATTAAGCTATGATGAGTCATATTGTGTTAAGGATCAAATCATTAGTGGAAGTGACTTGAAGCCATGAGTTGAACTCATATTTGTGGAAATGGTTCAAGTCACATGCTCAAGGTATATTTGCTCTAAGAGATGAGACAAAGATGATAGAGGATGATGTACAGGTTCAAGGACTTCCCGGTTGCATTTTGGTGGTGTTTCTAACTCTCAGCGATTTAAATTCATTTCTCTTTTGAATCTTGAGTTTAGGAAATGCCGTACTATTAAGAGGGATCCTAGGACCCTTGGCTACATGTGAACTAAATGCTCAAACCTCTAGCTCAGCCAAAAACATCACCCTCACGGCTAAAAACGGCCCGGTCGAGACACTTTTTACACTTTGTTGTTCAGATGCGGCAAGGCGGTGCGCGTGTTTAGTGAGGTGCCACACTTAACCGACCATTGGGGCGGTCGGGGTATAAATACCCCTTCAGCCCCTCCCCAATGGTCACCTCTTCTTCCCCAACGTTCATTTCATGGAAGAAAACAGAACCAAAACTCTTCTCTCTCTCCTCCATTGTTGCTCCTCCACTCCCCAAGCTAGATTTCGATTCCCACCATCAAATTTTGAGGGACAAGGCAGCAAACTTCGATTGAAGACCGGATCTACAAGTTCCCCATCTTGAAAGAGCATTTGGTTCACATTTGGCCGGCGGTTCTAGGGTTTGTTACTCTTGGAGCTTGCTCCTAGCCGGCTAGGCATCGCCCTTGAGCTGCCAACTTGTGTGGCAGCCTTGGGAGGTTTGTAACCTCACTCAAAATCAACAAATCACCCCTCATCTCAAGGGTTCACTCTCTTGACTTGAGAATGAGGGAAGGGACAACCTTTGTGGCGAATTCCAATCCTTTTGTGGATACCTCAACAACGTGGACATAACTCAACCTTAGTGGCGACGGTCAACCACAGGGAAAAATCCTTGTCTCATGCGTGCTTTTTACATTCTTGCATTCATTTGTTGTGAGCTAGGGTTTCATCCCGATCTACTTTGTTGTGAGTTTCTGGTACTTTCTATTGGATATATGTGATATATTTGGGTGCAGGAACCACGAGAAATTCACTTTCGATCTAAGTTTCGTTGCTTAGATTTCAAACCGCAGCTTGTGTTTGTCTCCGCGTGAGGCAGGCGGTCCGCACCGAGGCGACGATGCCGCGCGTTGTTCTAAAAACCGCTTGAGTTGTGTTTTTACAGGTGCTTTTAAGGTACCGGCTTATTCACCCCTCTAGGCCTCCTAGGCGACATCAAGGTCCTTACAAACACCCACGGCGGATGGTGGTGGGGAAGGTGTGGAGGCCGGACGAAGACCCAAGGGATGGCCTGGGGGGCACAAGTGTTGAGGACCAACCTTCTAGACGGCGAGGGGGGACGGGCGCACAAGGATGACGTCGGCCAAGCCGGAACAAATTGCTGGAGGAGGCGGCGTGGATCCGCCTTGAGAGCCTTGCACGTGCCATGGACGCAGTGGCAAAGGCGTCGGACACCGCGCGGGAGCCGCATCGTCAACACCATCTTCATCCTCGACGACGCCCTCCACCTCGGGCTACAACTCCGCGTTGCGGGCACGCCCACCTCGCCTCGGGTAGGAGCGGGATCCGCTCGGCCGCGGCCAGGGGACCGCACGGTCCACATCGGGACCTCCCGCCCGCCGCGCCCAACGGGGCGACCACCCGCAGCGGGGGTGGCGGGCGGAGGTGCGGAGGCCGGACAAAGACCCGGGGGACAGCGTCGGGCCCCGCCCGTCGGGCGAAGTTGCGGCGTCGGGGTTGGGGAGGTAGCCGTCGCGACTCCACATGGGGTCGGAACGAGCAGAACGGGCGCAGCCTACGTTGGCGAAGATGGCGACAATGCCCAAGACGCCAGAGGGTGCCTCAGCACCGCTCCCGCCGGGGAGGCCACGCAGCCGCGGCCGCGGGGGCGGAGACCGGACCAGCCCATCGGGCGGAGGTGGCGGCCCCAAGGGCAGCGGCTGCGATCCTCGCGAGCGCCAGGGCGGCTGCCGGATCCACCGGGACCCTCGGGCCTCCAGAGACGGCACGCCAGCCGGGCGGGCGGCGGCGGCAGCCAGATCCACAACCTTGCGAGGTCCCGTGGCCGGAGGGAGCAGCGGACGGAAGGCATTTGGTGGCTGGGTACGTAGAGGCGCGCGAGTGGCAATGTAAGGCCAGACAAAATAGAAAGGCGACCGGTTGGATTGTCCGTTTGATGACATGGGTGTGCCGAGTGCGGTGCACCTACACCATGTACGTGATAAGCTCGCCGCCGTGGCGGGAGGCGTTCTGGGCGTTCGTGATTGCCATCAAAGGAGCCTTTGGCCTCGTGCATGTGTGTGCCTGAGAATGTGGTCGCGGCAGAGGCCAGTGAGAACATGGCTGCCGTTCGCACAACGCAGAGCACGGTTGGAGACATTTCTGTTTAGCATGAAAAGTAGAAGTTATAATAGGAATATTTTTCAAATTAATTCAAATGACGCCATGTGTTTTTGAATTTGTGGGCTGGGCCCATATTTTATTTAATTAAACAAAACAAATTCTAAGGTCATATTGATACTAGGTGCAATTAAATTGTGGAGTGAATGTAGTTGCGGGTTGAACTTGTAACGACCAAAAACAGTTATGAGTGCTGGTACTAGTAGCTCTGATCCCATGGTTATGGTTGTAGTTACTAGTAACCCCATGTTATGGTAGTGGTTACTGGTGATCGACTGATGCTTCATGACGCCCAAGGTTCATCCTCTACAACTTTTCACCTTTCGCGTTTATAAGAACGCGGCGCTTACCTTCAGTAGTCACGCAGAAGAGACACATACACCGCACTCTCTTGTCTATGTTGAGTTGCTCCCATGTTTTTCCCGTTCGCGATCCTTTGCGCGCATTTAGGATTCAAGGCATGCATACCCTTCGAACCATATCTGAGTCTGTGACACCTACATGGATGTGTCGGCGATCAGGTTTTTAAGGAGTGTCTAACGCGATTGCTTGTTGTCGATCCAATCGACGACTATACCTTTCCTTGGTGGATGTTTATCATAATTGCCATTGGTAGTTCCCACGCGCACATGTTTACTCTCACGAATGTACTATTATTTTTCTAGATTAAATTGGACATGAAAACGTCTAAGTTCCTAACATTTTTACCTAGGTAACAATTAACAAACTAGATGGGCGAGATAAGTATAATAACCTTCCATTGGAACCAGCAAAGTGGTTAATTCAGAGTTTGAACACAGTGGTCGTCTGGATCCACAAGATGTGGGGTCATTTAGGATTTTGTGGCCACTTTGACCAAAAGTCAGAGTCCCCTTTCTCCCAACTCACTCGAAAGAGAAACCGCGTTTAATCTCTGTACGTCCATGTTCCAGTAGATCACTAAAAGTCGCTCCCGTTTTGGCGCGTACGGCATCGACCTTGCTACAAGTTGCCATGCATGATGGAGACCTCAATTACACGATGCCCAGTGTCCGTTTATATCAAGTTTTAACTCGCTCTATATATATATATCATGTGAATGAGGATGGATTAATAAGCTTCTCGTTGATGCCTAAATGCTGGGCCATGCCGTAGTCGTAGCTTATCACTGTTACTCTGGCTAGCTTAGCTGCGTGATCACAATATAGCACACACACGAGCGCAAATGGTAGGTGATAAAACTCAAACTAATGGTAGAATTCAACCTAGATGCATACATATATTCGTAGGAGTATATCGTAATTAATACGTATAGTACTCGACCAAGTAAGTTTGCTTGCATTGCCCGGCCGACGACAAACTGGCGAAAATCTTGCAATGCAAGTGATCGAGTTGGCATCAATCCACTAATCTCCCTTGGCGATGGCGATGAATTATAATATAAGAGCGAAAGCATGCAGCATGTTTAGTGGACGACGGCGAGCGAGGCACAGGAGTATAACTTGCATCACATGAAACTCAGCTGGTATAGACACTGGAGACGACGGCTGGATGGACCAACTTGCGCCCGTGGAAAACATACGCAACAAGACAACCTGATTACATTATTAATTACTAGGGTTCTGTAGTATCGATATATATAAACAACACGTGTACGGGGACGTGTTGAGTAGAGTATATATATATATACACAAGGGATGACCGTTTATTTCCAAATCCGGCCCAAAGCTGTGTTTTCTTCTACATTACCTCACATACAAGATTCAAGAGTCAAGACTCAGACATCTAAATCATCGAGACCACTAAACCACAAGCCATATAACAAAACAAACTTAAGACCTAATTCTAAATAGTTAATGAAAGCCATCTGAAGGGCGCAAATAGGCTCAATGTTGAAATCTCCAAAGTACGGCAAAACCCCAACATGAGTACTTGTCGATCTTTAGACTGTAGTAAATACGCCCCATAAACCAAGCCAACTCATGTAATATTCCTTTGAATAGAACATGCAAAAGAGATTTGGGTCAGCATTTGTCAAAAACAACTTCATTCTCAGATCCAAATTGACCATAAAAATGGTCATTACACTAGTAAAAATGGATTAAAATTAAAAAGTCTTGAGAAAACCAATCATTAAATATGTTTTACATATTCGAGGTGACTTACGTCCTAACACCATATGTTTATATATATTTCCAAATCCTAAAGTTGTGTTTTTTCTACATTACCTCCCATACAAGATTCAAGAGTCAAGACTCAAACATGCCGGCGATGTCTACATCTAAATCATCGAGACCACTAAACGCCCACAAGCCATATAATGGATAGAAGTATCTAGTTTCATCCCCGCTACAACCCAACAATTCGAGCAAAGAAAATTTTAACAAAACAATCTTAAGACATAATTCTAAATAGTTAATGAAGGCCATCTGAAGGGCGCAGAGAGGCTCAATGTTGAAGTCTCCAAAGTACGGCAAAACCCCAGCATTAGTGTTTGTCGATCTTTATACTGCAGTAATATATTACGCCCATAAACGAAGCCAACTCATGTGCATTCATGAAAAAGAGATTTGGGTCAGTATTTGTCAAAAACAACTTCATTCTCAGAGCCAAATTGACCATACAAATGGTCATTGCACTTGTAAAAATGGATTAAAAAGTCTTGAGATAACCAATCATTAAATGTGTTTTGCGTATTCTGAGGTGACTTACGTCCTAACACCATATGGACTCATCTCCACAAGAAAACATAGCACATGCGAGCAAAAAAGAGAAGATGTTGAATAGTTTCAGGTTTGCTGCGAAAGCAACATGATTTATGTCCATTTAAATTTCTCTTTGCTAAATTATATCATTGTTGAGAATAACCACTCTTTTAAAAGAACAAAAAAAAATTAGGGCTATTTGGCTAATGGTTTCTACTG
Organism: Hyparrhenia diplandra; assembly: GCA_015847255.1. Lineage (NCBI taxonomy): Eukaryota > Viridiplantae > Streptophyta > Magnoliopsida > Poales > Poaceae > Hyparrhenia > Hyparrhenia diplandra. The sequence goes on from JADLZK010008942.1 coordinate 90,762, forward strand.
CCGATAAGCCGACTGATGTTGTTTTGTTTTGAGAGAAAAACATTGTACCATCATGGCGGGCTGATAAGTTCAAGCGAACATGGATTTGTACACCGATAAGCCAATTTTTCTGAAACTTTTAACCCATGACTGATTAGGTATTTGTACATTGAGTTTACTATGAACAAACCTGTTTTCTCTAATCGCCACAGTAAAAAAACAGTGTTACCATGTTGCAAATAAATATTAGTGTTGACACCCAAAATATGTCCGAATAAAAAGTTCCTCAAAAGTAATAACGGACTTCACCATTGCATTCCTCTCGTCACGATAATCGAGAAACATATATGGTTTGCCTCATTTGAAGTCCGGATGAATTAATTATGAATTTTGGGAGATTAACCAATTAGACCCCACACATGTCTTGGGTGTCCAGCGATTTTCATTTCTACCCTCCAACAAGGACCTCAAAAAGGTCTTGGGTGTCGAAATTTCCGTCTCTACCGTCCAAATGAGTTGGAAAACTCTAATTCGAACCGATTTGATTCCTAATCGGTTTTTGGGAAGTTTTATGATTGGAAACGTATCTAAGACGGTTTCCTAAGGGGATATAAGACCACCCCTCTCTATATAATGAGAGGTTTATGACCGATTTGTTCCCATCTACATCCAATCATCACAACACATCTACCAAACCCTATTCTTCTCTCTTCTTCCTCTCTTCTTCTTCGTTGCCGCTGCCATGAACAGGTAATCGGCGACGACAACGCCCTAGAGCGGTCAGGTCGGCTAGGGCAGCCCAATGCTGTCGCACGTCCTCATGGGGTCTGTCCCGGACGTGTGGGGTTTCGGGTTTCAAGAGACTTCACCGGCGTGTCTTGCGTATCGTGCTCCCGACGAGGCTTCTCCGACGACGTGTCTTGCGCATCGCGCTCCCGACGAGGCTCCTCCGACGACGTGTCTTGCGCATCGAGCTCATCGTTGGAGGCACACGGTCCAGGTGTGGATATCCCTAGGCGCTTGCCGATCCTCGATTTCGGCTTGCCCCACGAGAGCGATCTAGCTCTTGTTTTGGTGTGTTACCGATTTTTATCGTCAACAATTAGCCATATTTACAACTAGGTGTTTCCATTCTAGTAGCTTGTTTCCTACTAGTAGTGCCCTTCTAAGCTCTACATTAAGAAACTGAGCTTAATACACCTACAACCTTTGCTTGTTTCTTGCAGACAGTATTAAGCATCGTTGGGTATTATGGGTTTTCAATCGTCGAATTTCTAACCAAAGTATCTATTCATCCATGTTATGACACTTGGGTGTGTTCACGACTATGTGAAACCTAAAGTTGGCACAACCCATTAGCAACTTGTTTATTCAAAGCACACACACGTACATAGTGGAGGTTTTATTTGTCATTGACCCTCTAGTTTAGAAAAAATGGTTACTTTCTTTTAAAAAAAATCTAAAAAACTAGCAATAGATTTTTTTTAACAAAAAAGAGGTGGGGATTTTCCTGAACCTGCTACAGCCATCTTTATATATAGCACATAGCTCATCCACCATTGTTTAAACCTTTTGTGTTAGCACATCCTTCTCAACAATCTTTGGCACTTGATGCTATAATCGATCTCTATATTGTTCGCTACAACACCATTCTACCACCCAACACTAACCTTTGGAAACCCAACCTAATGGGATGGGAGCAGAGAGATGCAGTATCATATAAGACACATGGAAATTGAAGGTGAAAATGGATGACAATAGAGAGCACACATATCTTGGAGGGAATTCTGGAGGCACAGAATTGGATATGGCAATATTCGCTGACTTTTGTTTCAAAAAAAAAAAAGAAAACGTGCCATCTTGGTTGTTAGCACCGCTCTGATATATATATGTTTGCACGGTCAACCCATTTTGCCAGCAACCTAAGGTTGCACATGGATCCAGCGCATAATTGTTCCCATATGCCCATTTAGCTAGAATCGCTAGTGGATATGATGTGATCCTTTCTATCGTTTTTTAAGAGTGCAAAAGACCAGATTCAAAGGAGATAGAACCAATAATGTAATCAAGGCTCCACACAGTCGACGACAGGATCACTTTTTTTATTCAAAAACAGCACGTATACACGATTGGTAGGGACGAAATTTCGTGTTGCCACTGATTGGACACTGAACGATGGTGAGTATATTGTCAAGAGCTGTTGGTGCAACTCCTCTACTCGCAATATCGTTGTTCTACCGTACGTCGTTGTAAGCATGGTCACCGGCTGGACAGGCGGACACAAACGCACAAAGCGAACCGTCGTTGTAAGCATGATTGAGCTGCACGTTCTGGCGCGTCATTTGGTCAACACTGATCCTGTTTTTTTGTTTAGCGCCTAAAAGTCAATGCATGCATGCATGGATATCGAAAATGACAAGCAACGTATGCCTAAGCCTAACCTACCAGAGCTTGCATTCTGCATGCAAAGCCAATCAGGCCGCTCACCCCTCAGCAACGTTGGGTAGTGCATCTATAAATACCCTCGGCTACAAGCTTCATTCCACGCACACACAACACCACCAACTCGCTCTCCATCGCCTAGCTAGACACCTCAAACCATTCTAGCGCTAGCGTCTAGGAGTAGATCGAGGACATGGCGAAGCTCAACACCACCGTCGCTGCTTTGCTCTCTCTGTCCGTGCTGCTCGCCTTCCTCGCCGGGCAGTCGGCTGCCGGGCGCTACTACCGTGACAAAGTCCAGGACAAGGTGAGGAAGGAAGTGGAGAAGGCCATGGCATACAACCCCAGCATCGGCCCTGCCCTTGTTCGCTTGGTGTTCCATGACTGCTGGGTCAATGTAAGTATACACACATTGCTTGCTTGAATGTATTCGTACGACGACATCGTCACTGCATATTGCACGATTATATTAGCTACGATCCAAAAACACAAGATTCACTCGATATATAATGTCACATATTACTAGGGTTGCGATGGCTCCGTGCTCCTAGACGAGACGCCCACCGACGGCGCCAACACCGAGAAGAAGGCGGCCAACAACATCGGCCTCGCGGGCTTCGACGTGATCGACGACATCAAGCAGAAGGTCGGCACGGACGCCTCCTGCGCCGACATCCTCGTCTTCGCGGCGCGCGACGCGGCCGAAATCCTCAGCGGCGGCAACATCAACTACACGCGCTCGAGGGCGGCCGCAAGGACGGCGTTGTCTCGTCCGCCGCGGCCGCGGACGACAACCTCCCGCACCCCAACTTCGACTTCGGCCAGCTCAGGGACAACTTCAACAACACCGGCCGAGGCAGGGACTTCGACGTCGAGGAGCTCGTCGTGATGTCCGGCGCGCACTCCATCGGCGTCGCTCACCTCTCGTCCTACCAGGACCGCCTGGGGGGCCAACTCCACGCCCATCGACCCCAACTACCAGGCGGCGCTCAACAAGGCCACGCCTCCGGAGCTGCTCAAGAGTGGGCAGAACCCGACGGTGACCAACAACGTCCGCGACGAGACCGACGAGTTCCAGAAGGACGCTGCCTACAACCCCGTGGCCATGGGGGTGAACCCGACGAGGGGCGTCCTCGACAACAGCTACTACCACAACAACCTCGTCAACAAGGTGCTCTTCAAGTCCGACTGGGTGCTGCGCACGGACAGCTTCGCCGCCAGCAAGCTGGATGAGTACAAGAACAACCCGGCGGAGTGGAACTCTGACTTCGCTGCGGCCATGGTCAAGCTCAGCAGCTTGTTGCCAGCCCAGGGAAACAAGTTGGAGATCAGGAAGAACTGCAGGTTCACCAACCAGCAGCACGACGACTAGACGAGGCAGTTACTTTCACTTCAGCGCCTTCAGCGACGACATATGTACTGTACGGATGAAGACCTCTACAAGCTACATTTTTTTTAGATAATGCTCTACAAGCTACATGTATCAACTATATTGTATTTTTGGTGTATCCCTTTAAATTAATTCCTAAATTGAATTTAACTAGTCGTTTACTAGCTACTTACGGGAGGTGTGTACGTTACTATAAAATCTTATCACAATAACAATGATGATGTGATGATATACTCTAACTACTATACTAACTTTGTTTCAAAATATAAGGCGTTAGACATTTTTAATCCTAAATTTGACTGCTCGTCTTTAGTCAAAAAATTATTGTGCGATTGTAAATTTTGTAAACGTCAGTCAGTGAGTGATACAAAAGGTTGACGTGCGTCTGGAACCAAACCGTCCAAAGATAATCTTGAATATTGCTCTCCCTCCATCTCCATTTATCCACAGTCAGAAATTTCGACAAGAGACAAGACCGGAAGTCTCAAGATTATATTCCGATTGGAGTTGGACTGTTGGAGCTTTCACAACCGATCGATCGACGCCCCGCACCCCGCCACAGTACTGCCCCGCCACACGGCACCGCTGCTGCCAGCGCCCAACCAGGACCCAGCCTGCCACTGCCGGAGGTCGCAGGCTCGCTGACCTCCCCAGCTCCCACAGTGCCCGCCGGCTCCTGCGTCCGCCGTCGGCTGACCACCCGTCCACCACCGCCACGACACGAACGAACTGCCAGACACCAGCCACAACCGCAAATTTCCTTTGGTGCCGTCGAAGGAGTCGAAGGGGAGAACCGGTTCCTGCTGTCTGCTGGGCTGCGTACACTCCAAATTCTGAGGCCCATAAGACAGCTAACGACAGCCCAAACATACACATTTGGCCCTTCCCAGCGCTGAGTTTGTCTTCTCCGGCTCAACAAACAAGCCACTGCCTGGGTTTTAGAGACTTTCCCGAAGCTACAGGAGAGAGCGAAGACTCCAGGCGAAGGAGCTTCCCACCGTCTGCTGAAGTGCTGATGCTCCTCACTAGTTCGTTTGTACATCTACTACTTCGTTCAACGCCATGGAGGGGATTTACGTCTCGCCCGACCCCTCAAAATCGAACTCCGCCTCGTCCGATGGTATTATGCAAATAAACCCTCAGATGAGGCAGACGTGTCGCACGGGGCCTGATCATTTTCCAACCACTCCGGACAAAATTGCACGCCCTAGAGTGACGCGGAATAGTGATGGACTGGACTGGACTGAACTTGGACCCTATGATGGCCTATGACGCAGCAGAGGGTGGCATTGCTCTACCTAACCCTCATACGGCCCCATTTTAATAGTGGGCACCTCGCCCAGGTTTGTCGGAGCCACACAACGGCACTAGGACCAGGGCATGGCGCTCGTCACTGTCACTACCGACCCCATGCCCCGTGGGACCTGCATAGAGGAAGAGGAGACGACGCCATATATTGACCACCTTTTTTTGTTTTCCTCTTTCTTCTTTTCCTCCTTGCTCTCCTATTTCTCTCTTTTTTTTTTCGTCTGTAACCTGCCCTCCCATTCGACTAAGTAGGACACCCCATGCAACTCACATGAATATAGCCCATCAAACTCACACACACTCACTGGCACACAGACATCTAAGAGTTTTCACTCTCTCATTCGTTTGTACACCCCTACTGCAAACATTTAGTGTTAGTAGCACGAGTAGCGTTGGATATTTAGTGGTTGGATATAGTGGCTGGATATTAAGGGGAGGGTTCATGGGAATATTTGGTGGGGATATCAAGGAAATATCATTTCACGATGCCGAAATAAATTCTAGCGAGAACAAGCAAAAGCATACATTCAAACATATAATCTAAATAAATATATATGGTGAGTTGATGCAAGGTTTTCGAAAACAGGTTTTGGGTTGTCGGAAAATAAATTAACTTTTATTTTCCATTAGAAGGGTCCTTGAATTTCAGTACGATATTTAGCGCACCAAAAGCTTTACATTGGCAGTATCATCATTTTGTAAGGCAAGATGGGTATCGCACACGAGGTCATGCCTGGCCTGAGATAACTTCAGAGCCTATGATTCAATATGAAATCAATGTACCATGGTTTCAAAAGATCTTGAGCTTTCATTCCATCAATCTCACCCTTTACCTCTGCCACAAAAGCGGTAAATCTTCATCCTTGACAGGCTCTTGTCGTTCTTCCGACTTGTGGCAGTCTAGGTAGGGTAAAAAATTGTTCAATACGTGATGGATGTCTTTTTTTCTCTCTGAAAACCGCTGTTCTGGGTCGCCTGATAGTCTGGTAGGCTTTTTGGCGATCCCAAACTGATTGTTGTCCAGCATAAACATATTATTTACAGTAAAATCGTCATTCCATGTTCTTCCCGGTGAGTGTACATAGAAGATATAAGACAGGAAACCCACTAAAAGGCAACATGCTAACTCAGTCAATGTGTATGCTTGGTGACCCTCGCCAAAAATGTCAGCAAATTTTTCCACCAAACTATCTGGGTTTTAAAAAACTCTGTCAGGCAGGTAATGCACTTTGGAATGTCCAGAAATGTGACCTTTCCTTTCCGGTTTACTTGGTTTACTTCTTCACTTAGACTTGGCCAAAACCTACTTCAATTAGAAACTCCTTCACCACAGGTAACAAACAACATCTGAAAAAATGGATACCATTTAGAACTGGATTTGCTTGTTTCCCTTAGAATCTAATGTCAAATTTCAGCATATAACCACATGCATTTATATGACAATATGTGGGCATGCTATTAGTCTATACAAGGAATTCTTACCTGTCGCCGTTCACAATATCAATAGCAAGCTGTAGGTCAAACTTCAGAATATCCTCAAAATCAACTTTAAGATTGAATTCACGAATATCCTTCATAAAACCCACCATCTTTTTGTGGGTGCGACGGGACGGCTCCGATGAGGTCGCGGAGCGCCGCCCACAGCCTGTCCTCCATCGCTGAGTTCTCCCACACCAGATCGTGTATGTGCGCCTGCATCTCCGCAACCAACTGCCCCGCCTTGAAGGTGAGCGCCCACGCCGTGTGCGGTCCGGAGAGCCCACGGGCAGCCGCGACGTCGCAGATCGGCGAGGCGGAATATTTCTTGTCCTCGAACTTGTCCACCTACGCGAGCCGGTAGCTGTGGAGCCAGCTGATGGCGCCGTCGATGGCATCCTCGATGCGCTTGGTCGTAGTAGGTGGCGACGTGGGCGAGTGCGGCGTCCACGTGCGGCACTAGCGTGTTGCTCCTGCGCCGCGGTGAGGCTGGCCACGATCAGTTTGTCACGGCACACCCAGGCGTCGAAGTTGGGTAGGCCGCCGCAGGGAGGGGCAGCGTTGTGAGCTCCGGTGGCTGGTGATCTCATGGCTGCGCTCGGAGGTCGTACATCTACACCTGCGTTGCCGCAGCTGGTTCTCACCATGGGCGGAGGAGATCCATCTCTCTGGAAGCAAACAAGGAAAAGGAGGGAAAAATTCCTCATAACTATTATTTTGCTTGGGATTTCAAAAGGGGGAGGAAGAGGGGAATCAGGAACAGAAAAGGGTCGACCCCCTACCTCGTCTCCGGCGATCTCGGCGGGGAGGAGGCAGGGGGCGGTGGAGGTAGAAAGGTTGGGGAAGAGAGGAGGAAAGAAGAGGAAAGGTTAGATATGGCGTACTACCGAGTGCGGCTCTCGATAGAGCCTCTACCGAACGCTATTAGCGCTTCACTAAGCATTGCTGGCACTCGGTAGAGGCTCAACCTCCAATAGTGAATTTAATTAGTGGGATAGGAATCTAAGAGAAAGAGTACGATAGGAACGGGATACTAATTACAGGAGAGAAATTGGAAGATGAGCAGCACCATAAAGAGCATAGATGTTTGAATCATTTATAATATATATACATATTGTAAAGTTATAATTGATTCAAACATCTTGAAACTGGAAGACGAGCAGCACCATAATGAGCATTGGGGAGGATTGGACACTACTGGAAACCCAAAAATTCCTATGAGAAAAACACCAAAATCCGACAAAGTAAATCTATTTTATTTGGGAGGGTTGGCGCTTGAAATCAGGGGGTGTGATGGCTAGTGAGGGAGCCTAGGAGGCACGCATGTGCACAATGTCAGGAAAACGCAAGCTATGCATAGCGGTGATTGTGCGACGATTGCGTTGGACTGAGTTAGATTCACTGACGTGGCTTGCTGAGATGCCAGGAAAATAGGCTAGTGGGGGCTCCTATTTAGGTATAGTAGATAATAAAAGTAAGTGGAAGATCGTCTTGGTGGAGAAATCGTGTGTTTGGTTGGAGTGCTGGAGCCAACTCGGCTGGGTTCGACCATTTTTTTGGTTGTTTCGATGGAGAACGAGTGGGTTGGAGCGGTCATGTGGGTGGTATATTCCGCGAAGATGCGGGTTCGCCCCGTCCCTTTGAATCCGCGCAGACGGAGCCGACCTCTTTTTCCTCCCGCCGGGAGCGTCGTTGGAGCGACGGAGCGAACCTCTTTCCCATCGCGGGCCGACACCCTTGAACTTGAACCTCTTTCCCGTCGTGGCTGCCGCCGCGCCCGCATGGAGACTCTTTGGGGTGACCTCCTCGGGTCGCGTTCGTCGCGGATGCGCGCTCCCACGACTCTGGGACCTCCTCCGCTCCCCGCCGAGTCCCCACCGGCGTGGGTCGGGCATCCCGCTCCAACCTCATGGCTCTGCGGGCGGCGGCACTCCACCACCGTCCACCCAGGCGCGACGTCCTTGGTGGAAATTACTAGGGTTCCTTAGGTAAAATTACTAGGAGAAGGAATTTAGATCCGCCCTTGGTGGATTTCAATAAACTATAGGGGTCCTAATGCAAAATGTCGTGACGTTGACGTTGTTATCTTTTCGTCCCCACTGTATTCTCAATTCCTTCAACCAAACATGAGATAGTTTCACTCCATCCCAAAATCGGAGGTGCAACCAAACAACGAGATGAGTTCAACCCAACCCAGTTTTTTACGAGTTGATCTAACCTAACCCACCCAACCCTCAACCAAACACACGGGAAGAGTCTTTTTCATTTCGGCGCAAGATCCACCAACAACATGCGGCTTTCACTAAAATGACCATAACTTCAAAAGATGCACAATTAGTTGTGTTGGAAAATAAACTTCGTATATCTTTCCAATACTATAGTATATATGAATGCTAAAACCATAAATATTAATACCAGGATGTCACGAAATACAAGAGTAATTTTACATGCTTTCCATGGCGTAGCTTATCAATTGATTAGACTTCCACGTGCCAATCTCCGGTCGGCGTGGTACTCCCTCCGTTCCACAATACTTGTAATTCTTTGACTCATATAAAGCTGTGTTTAACTGCCGTCTTATTCAAATTTTTATGTAAATTATAAAACAAACAAAAACGTCATTACAATATCTTTAGTGATGTAATAAGTCATAACAAAAGTGGTAATATTTATTAAAAAAGTTGAATATGGCGAGGAGGTCAAACACAGATTTATATGAAATCAAAGAATCGCAAAAGTATAATGAAACGGAGGGAGTACATACGGACAGCGTGCCCCTCGGACCTGCTGGGACTGCTAGAAGCCTAGAACCATTCATAAAAACCTGGTGTTGACAGTAGTTAAATTTCCGCAGACAACAAAGTCAACCTTTGAGCTCTGTAAATTTCTGGATGGATGAATGAAGAATCGTTTTGAGTTTTGAAAATCTGACTTACGCATTAATCGATGGATCATTTATCTAGAGCTCTCTAAATTTGCTTTGGCGTGATATTCATTTGAATCTTTTGCAACCGTTATCATTTTTTATTTTTGAAAAGAACCATTACTATTTTCGTGTCATTCCTTATCCGTTGGTAACAATAATCATCTGTGCGAGTGTACTGCTATGTTTGACACAAGTGAAATTTAATTTAATTGATTTTGATTGAAAAAACGTGTGGAAACCTATGGTTAAATCTGAAATAAGATCCACGCAAAAAAATGATACGAGAAGAATTATCATCACAAGCAGGCCACGGAAATACAAGGGCCCAAGTGGGACGCAAAAGAGTAAAGAAGGCGGCCCACAGCGGAACTGAGAGCGCGCGGGAAAACGCCCCACCGCCTTCAACTTTTTGGCGCTCATTTCTCCCCTCCTTCCGCAAAACCCAAATCTAGGGTTCACTCTTCCCTTCCCCATTCCCGGCGTGCAACGGCAATCAAAAGTATCCAAGAGGGCACTGGGCCAGCGAGTCTTCCCTTCCCGCTCAGCGGAGCGCACTTGCCAGCATGAGCGGGCGGCGTGGTACAGGTGCCAGAGGTGGCGGAGGTGGAGGCGGCGGGAACTGGCGGCGGAGCGGGTCGGCGAAGGCGAAGGAGCAGCGGCTGCGCCTGGGCGCGGAGGAGCTCCTCGAGAGCCGGTTGGGATTCGCGCCGTACACTGACGGGGAGCGGCGCCTCGGGTGGCTTCTCACCTTCTCGCCGGTGAGTTTAGATCTCGCTCCTCCGTGGTCTCTTCGTTGCAGTTGTCTTGGGTTGAGTCGCAACGATGGATCTCCCGGGAAATTAAGGGCGGACCTGCGTAGTGCCGTGATCCGCGTTGGGATTGAACTGGAATACGTCAGAAATGGGGTCGAATGTCAAGTAGAAATGTGCAGATCGGCAAGAAGCTTTTACTTTCTGTTTTGGTTAGTGCGTCCGCAGGTGATTGGGTAGCTGGGAATTCACTGCTTAGGCAGTGAAATGTCTTCTTATGTACCGCTTACCATTGGAGAGACTACCAGCATATCCTGGTAGGCTGGTGTGCTCAGTGAATTTTGATGTAGCTTAGTGAAAACTTGTGTGCATACTAGTGTCTATTCATCACTAATATAATATCTTGAAATACTACAAAACCAGTCCGTCTAGTCAAGGTTAGAAAAGGCGCTAGGCGGTGTCTAGGTGGTGACCCATCGCCCAGAGCCTAGCTGAGCCTAGGTGTTTTTCTAGGCGTTTTGTTAAATTTGCAATCAACATGTGCAGCTGAATAAATTATACAAGTATAGTACCTGAAAAAATTTGCAGAGGCATATTATACATAGTCACACAACTCACTACGCAGGCAAACAAACAAGTACATATACAAAGAGGGTAAATTACAATGTGCAGTAGGAGGCAAACAACCACTAACTATCAGGCAGAGGATAATTTATGCGGAGGACTGGAGGAGCCAGTAGACTACCAATCTGAGGAGGATCTATGCGTTGGAGCAGTGGAGGGAGAAAGAAGGCAGGGATCAGAGGAGAGAGGAGCAGGGGAGGGTGGAGGCAGGGAGCAGAGGAGAGGGTAGACTGGGTTTGGGGTCACAACCGCCGACAGCGAGGAAGCAGCTCTGGAGGCACGGGCAGCAGGGAGGAAGCTGCCAGGCAAGGAGTAAGCAGCTTCACAGGCGGCTGGAGGAGTGAGAGCGGGACTCGCTGGTGTCATGGACGGCAGGCAGCTGGAGGAACCCGATGAATCTGGCTGGCGATAGCAGCGAGAGGACCTCCCTCTGTCTCTATAACCTTCTCCAGGCACCGGCGGATGGCCTCCTTATCCTTCCCGCCTGCCCCTGCATGCCCTCTGGCCTGCCAAAAAAGAGCCCCCCCGCCCCCCCGCACTTTCCTGCTTTGCCGCCGCCTACTCGTGCGTAAGCGGCCACCTTGTTGAACACTGCTTCTAGTTTCATATATAGAACTATAGAAATTATTGAAACTTCACTGAATGTTAATTCAATGTAGATGGTTGACAATAAATTCTAAGGAGCAACTTGAAGAATCTTTTGTCTTAGTGAAACAGCAGAGTTTGACCCTTATTGTAAATATATAAATTAAAAAGTTAAAAAGAGAAATTATGTACTTAGAAAGAGGAAAAGGAAGAATACATGTCATCAGATCAACTGGCAGTACCTTAAAGTTTCTTAATTGTAAATAAAATCAAGACTCAGCTTTTGTTTGAAGAAAAAGTAAGATTACAATCTAACCCCCTATAATACCTGCAGTCATCATGGGAAGATGAGGACACCGGAAAAATCTACAGCTGTGTTGACTTATACTTTGTGTCACAGGTAAATTTTGCAGTTACAATATGAAGCCTGTCTGAACTTCCATATGTCTAACTTTTGTATAGTTTCTTGCAGGATGGGTCAACATTTAAAGTGAAATACAAGTTTTCGCCTTACTTTTTATGCTGCGACTAAGGTGAGCTAGAGCTTGAGGTTTTATTCTAATACTCCCACCATAGAATTCGATCATGGAGAAACCTGAACCTTTTCTGATGCAGTTTTTGTTTGCTGGTGTCTATTTTGGTATATTTTAAATTTTGCAGGACAAGATGGAGTTGGAGGTTGAGGCATATATTAGGCGACGTTATGAAGGGAAATTTCTGACATAGAAATAATTGAGAAGGAGGATTTAGATCTGGTTTGTCACTTGCTCTGTATGTTGAATCTAATATTCTGTTTGACATCCATCATGAAATGCTGTCATTGTGATAAGTGTGGCTCAATGTTTAGGTCTAAGTTGTTTTCTGCAGGAATTTTGATCTCCTTAGGTTTGTATCATTATTATACTTGATGTCTGGCCATCCTTGTGTTATAGCCATAGTGAGATTCCTATGTCCCTAGAATTTGGCTGAAGCTGAATGCTTCAGATGTCCAGTTTGAAATTTTGAATACACATGCTAGTTATAAATTATAATATGCTAAACTGACAGATTATTGTTTAAATATGAGTAGGGGAGATGCCAATGTGCTCCTGTTTGTGACTTTTTCTGCCATTTGATGTGTCTGGGTCAGGTGTAGAATACAATTTTTAACACTTACACTCTTGTTGCAGAAAAATCATCTTTCTGGCTTGAAGAGAAAATACCTGAAGCTTCAGTTTGATACTGTACAGCAATTAATGCGTGTAAGGAATGACCTATTACATGTTGTTGAAAAAGAATGAAGAAAAATTAGATGCCGTGGAGGCATTTGAATCAATTCATGGTGTAAAAAGGTGCTTATACTCTTTGCAGCATCCAGCTTAACTATTGTGATCTAAGACATCTTTATGCTTTCTATGCAAAAATACTTGATATAATTCTTTCCTTAGTTTTATTTGGACGCCTTTTATCCATTTTTTGTTTATTTGTGAATGTATAGTCTGTTTATCATGTGCACTATGGCAGGGTAGAAAGGCCACAAGATTACATAAATTACATCATCGATTTTCGCGTGAATATGATGTTCCATATCATGTTCGTTTTGCTATAGATAATGGTGAGCCCTATACCTGCTAATGCTTATTTTTTCACATGCTGATTTGCCACTGACTCTTTGAGACTCCTAAATCAAATTATTTTCGCAGATGTCAGAAGTGGACAGTGGTACAATGTTAGTGTATCTGGTTCTGATGTTTTGCTTCAGAGAAGGGAAGACCTGCTTCAGCGTGCAGAAGTTCATGTATGTGCATTTGATATTGAGACCACAAAGCTTCCCCTGAAGTTTCCAGATGCTGAATACGACACTGTAATGATGATTTCATACATGATTGATGGACAAGGGTACCTGATAATCAACAGAGAGGTTTTGACCTGCATATTTTTGCCCAATGTTTGTTATTCACTTTTTATGTTTTGTTATGTTCATTTACAGCACCAATCACCTGAGAATTCCTTCATGATGTCCTTTCTTTATCCCGCTTCCTTGTGGAATAACATTCCATTATGTAGCCCCCCCCAACAGACAGAAATGTTTTTGTATTAAAAAATGGTAAAAACAGTTGGCTTGTCTGCTGTTTACTGGATACATACTTCAAGATCAGAATTTACCCCCAAGAAAACAGATCCTTTACAAATATTACTCATCACGGACATGTCCAGGAAACCCCTTATATGGTAGGAAAGATAGAGACCATCTAAGAAGACTAGGAATATATCTAACAAAATCATTATCTTTGATTGCTTTTGCAAGGTGGATGTTTCTCAATTAAGTTTATACAATGCAGTATTTTTATATTATTCTTTGTAGTGTGTTGGAGAAGACATTGAAGATTTGGAGTACACACCTAAACCCGAATTTGAGGGGTATTTTAAAGTTAAGAATGTTCAGACTGAGGTATCAGCAACTATCGTTTTTTTTTTGTTCAAATATATGAATTGTATGCATCATAACTATATTGCTATAACCCCCTTTATTTCTGTTGTCTATAGTTGGATCTACTTAAAGCATGGTTTTCTCATATGCAAGAGGTTAAGCCGGGCATTTATGTTACATACAATGGTGACTTTTTTTGACTGGCCATTTTTAGAGAAGAGGGCTGCACACCATGGAATAAAAATGAATGAGGTGCGCTATTGATTTCATTTACTTTAGATTTTCTTTGGCAGATTTGGGTAATTCGGTTATTATAGTATTGTTTTTGGTCGTTTTTTATAAAATCTAGTCTCTTTTTTTTGAGCTAAGCTGCAGCACTTTTGTTTTACTACTTTTCTAAAGCATGTTTAAAAATTAATGTTGTGCAGCACAACTTATTCAAAATCCGCCAACCAGGTTCTATGGCTGCTCTGGTGGCATAATCATTACCAAAACTAGCATCACAGTGTCTGAAGAAAATAAAAGATATGAGTTTTTTTTTTGGGGGGGGGTGGGGCATTAATTATAGTTCAACCACTTGATACAAAACAAAATGATCTACAAAAAACTGTCTGCATCTGCAGGGAAAATAAACAAGGGCATGTTATTATTTAGTACTGTTCTTTGTGATATTATACACATGTTTTTGCTCTCCATTTATTTCTGACCTAGAGCAGATTGGATAAGACTTAGAAATGCCGTAGTTATGAGTGCTTCATATCTAGTTCATTTGTATTTGTATTTTTATTGTTGCAGGAGATTGGTTTCCAATGTGACAGTAATCAGGGTGAGTGTCGGGCTAAATTTTCTTGCCATCTTGACTGTTTTGCTTGGGTCAAGCGAGACAGTTACCTTCCCACAAGGGAGCCAAGGTCTAAAAGGTGATGCATTACTTACTGAAACAAAAATACCTTTAAACTACACAGTTCGATAATATTCAGTTTTATGGATGTTCTTAGTTTCAGTTCTAAATGTGTTAATAAATTACATCTTGGTAATAGTACAAAACAAATTTTTAGTGATAACATGTGCACTAAAAAGAGTTTGCATTTGAATAAACTATTACATCTTGGTAAATTACATCTTGCATTTGAATAAACAATCAAATATACATAATTTTAGCATTTTGTATTCCACAAGCACTAAAAAAAGAGTTTGCCATTTGCCTTCTGCTGATTATGAGGCAGCCCAAATCTTTCATTTTTACACTATCTGCATATTCTTTTACTTATTATTAATATTTTTCTTCTTATTTAACTATTTCTCATTTCTCTTATTACGTTGCCACACTTTCAGGCTGTTACAAAAGCCAAGCTAGGTTACGATCCTCTTGAGGTTAATCCAGAAGATATGGTTCGCTTTGCAATGGAGCAGCCACAGGTACCTTAAGTTTGCCTTTTTTTCTTATTCTGATGAAGTAACATTATCTCCAATGGAGGTGGTTTAAAACTTTAAATACGTCTATGCGACACATAACACTAAATATTGCTGCTTGGCTATGATTTTTTTTGTTTAGTTTTATGGATTGTACTCATCTAATTTGAAATAATTGCTGAGTTCATTTTCACCCCATTGTTTCTTTTTTCAGACAATGGCTTCATATTCTGTATCAGATGCTGTTGCGACGTACTATCTATACATGACTTATGTCCATCCTTTCATCTTTTCTCTTGCAACCATAATACCTATGTCACCTGATGAGGTATTGCGGAAAGGAAGTGGGACACTCTGTGAAATGCTGCTAATGGTTCAGGTAATGAATATTTTTGCCATGTTTCAATAACATATATGCATCTTGAAGCAATACATTCATCTAGATCCAGGTGTTTCTTATGGAACTCTCAAGTAGTTGAGCCTCAAATTGTGCTGAAATAGACCTTTCTGCTTTTGCTTTTCTGTTTTCTTGATGTGAAATTGGTGATGATTTTATTTTGATGCTATGCTTTTCCTCCCGGCTCAAGTTCTATGTATACCACATGAGCTTTTTTTTGTTGCATAAAGCTTGTTTGCTCCTTAAGAGGATGTAAAGTTGTGAATACATATTTCAAAAAAAAAAAAAAATCATGTGTTTTTTTTTCCACTGTTGCTTCATTGCTTGTTCTTCGATTTGAGCCCATGGCAAGTGCTTGAACTCCCAATTTCCATACCTATGAATAGTTCATCTTTTCCAATCTACCTCTGATTACCCATGCTTGCTGAATTTAGTTTCTTTTAATGTATAGGCATTCAAGGCTAGTGTCATTTGTCCTAACAAGCACCAAGCTGATCTGGAGAAGTTCTACAATAACCGTTTATTGGAAAGTGAAACCTACATTGGTGGTCATGTTGAGTGTCTTGAAACTGGTGTGTTTAGATCTGATCTCCCAACAAAGTTCCAACTTGAACCATTAGCATATGAGGTAATTTGTTATCCCTTTGCTAGAGCTGGTTGGGGTATCGATCTATTTTACACTGATGTTGTTCAACAGATGATTTGCTTATATTAACAATCCACATTCTTGTTGCAGCAACTAATTGGAAATCTTGATCGTGATCTGCAATATGCCATTGCTGTAGAAGGAAAGTTGGATATTGATTCTGTCACAAATTATGATGAAGTCAAGGATGCCATAGAGCAAAAGGTATTAGATATTGCCCAGCAAGATACTTTGATCTTCACTTTAAGTCCAGGCTATCAAATGGAAATACATTACAATAATTGGACAGGGAAAATGAAAATAATTCGGAACTGAGACCAATATATTCCATCTGTAACTGTGTTTTCACTTTGAGGATTGTTAATTATCTTTTGATTTTGAAAAATATAATTCACTGTACTCCAGGATTATAACTTCGAGTAATTGGCTAATGTAGCAAGGACAGCCGTTCTCTAAATCTTTATATAAGAACCTCCCTGCACATGTAGCTGCATAATTTGCAGTAATCATATACTACATATTTTGAATCCAAGTTTGTGTGACCTTTGTTGTTATGTTGAATTCTCAGCTTGTTGCATTGCGAGATCACCCAATTCGTGAAGAACGGCCTCTTATCTATCATCTGGATGTTGCTGCTATGTATCCAAATATTATTTTAACTAATAGACTCCAGGTATTTCCTTGTACATTAACCTAGTATGTCTAATGTTGTATTACTTTGTGCTATAATGTAAGTTGAACACTGCTTGTAGAATTAGTAGGCCTTGAGGATGCCAAGAACATTTACAAAGGAAAGATTACACAGATCAGAGATGCCTTATAATACTCGGTTATGGATTGCCTAAAATTCATTAGTATTATTATCAAAACGGCTACTCAACAGTTGAGTTGTTTAACTGTTTTCCCAAATACATCTAAATTGATCTATTTCCTATTGGGGTGGGTTCCCTGATGATATCCTTAGGGAGTTATCTTTGTCAGATGCAGTCATATAAGAAGTTTGAAAAGATCATGATCTGGTGAAGTGGTGAGGCCCACAATCTCATTGGGCACTATCTCACTGAAGCATCATTTTGAGTTGTATAGACAACACAAAGAAGCAGAGAGATTTTTAGACTGTTTCATTGCCAAAATTCATTAAGGCACTATTAGTTTCCGTGCACTAACTATTAGTTTCCGTGCACTAACCAATTCTCTGAAAAGCTTTAGTTGTTAGGCGAAGGTAGGCAAAGCACTCATATTTCAGGACTCCTAGCATACTCTCAATCAGGTATTACACAGTGTGTCGGTTGGTGGTGCCAGAGTGCAAGCCAGTGTCAGCGCAAGGGGTGCCTGAGCCCAGAGCTAGAAGTGGGCCTTGCCTAGTCAACCTTGTACCAATAATTATAAAAATTGGATAAAATGAAACTTTTGTGAGCCTTTACTTGATACCTCCAGCTCCAGTGGGCATGTACAACAGGTCTTTTTGTCCTGTCTCTAAGGTGCTGTTTTTTGACAAAACCCTCTGCCAATGCTTAGAGACAGCAGCCTCGTCTCTTCGTGAAAGGGCGACCTAGGCTCGTGCTCCAATGTTTAGAGACGACTTCGTCTTGCATTGTACAGGAGCTGTCGACTCGAAGCGCCTTCACCACCAATCTAGTGTGGACGTGCATTAAAAATAATTTAGAGACAGTGTCTCGTCTGTGGGTTGTATGACCTGTCGATAGATTTAAGGTCCTTAGAGACTGACCCCGTCTGTGGGTTGTACATGCCCTAAGATTTGTGCACAAGCCAATTCGCCCTAAGGAATTAGTGCTATTAGAAGGCTCTGGGCATGCAATATTTCAACAGCCACCTCGGTGGACTGAATGCCTAAGTATCAATGTCAGTTAATGACTGCTATGGAAACAGCTAAGGCCTCTTTGAATCCATCACTATGTTCCATGAACTATTCTGTTTATTCAAAAACCATCCACTTTCTTCTAAGTTGTGCTATCATATTAGGCCCCTACATGATCATATAAATAAAATGAACCTTTTCCTCCTTGTTGATTGCAGCCACCATCCATAGTTACAGATGTGGACTGCACAGCATGTGATTTTAATCGTCCTGGAAAAAATTGCCTCAGAAAGCTTGAATGGGTCTGGCGAGGAGAGACCTACATGGCAAAAAAGAAGTATGCACTACAAATTTATTTGCTGTGATTGTTGATGAATATTTTATCTAATGCAGTTATGCTTTGTAGTGACTATTATCACATAAAGAGGCAAATTGAGTCAGAGCTGATTCAATCTGGTGGCATCGCATCGTCAAAGCCTTTTCTTGATCTCTCAAAACCGGAACATTTACTTAAATTGAAGGATCGTTTGAAGAAATACTGCCAAAAGGTACTACTCCCAAATTCATGTGTAAATTCTCTTTTGGTGAGTGTTATGTGGATGTTCTTATGTTACAATGCAGGCGCACAAAAAGAGTTGTTGATAAACCAATTACTGAAGTCAGAGAAGCTGGAATATGCATGCGTGAAAATTCTTTCTATGTAGATACAGTACGAAGGTCAGTCCAATGCTTACTATATTCACATTCCTCTTTATTTTTGATAGCATAGACATATGGCATTGGTTTTCAATCTGTCTACGTGGTAATTTTTCATCGAGCAAACTGCAGCTCTGTTTTATACTAACGATTTGGATGACATGCTCTAAATTACTGCCTTCAATTGATACTTCCAGTTTTCGTGATAGAAGATATGAATACAAAGGTCTTAACAAAACATGGAAAGGAAAATTGGCAGAAGCGAAAGCCAGTGGAAATTCTATAAAAATTCAGGAAGCACAGGTTCGATTGTGCGCTATACATCATCTGACCTGGTTTCATGTTTTAGGCATCTGAATTATTTTCCTTGTCTAACTTGTCTTTTGCAGGATATGGTTGTCCTATATGATTCTTTGCAACTTGCTCACAAGTGCATATTGAATTCTTTTATGGATATGTTATGCGCAAGTATGTGAAATTTAAAGACATGGTTTTCATTTGTATTTATTCGTCCAGTACGATTTCGCAATGTAATAGTGTCATACCTTTTTTGTTTTAGGGAGCAAGATGGTACTCTATGGAAATGGCTGGTGTCGTAACATATACTGGTGCAAAGATTATCCAAAATGCTCGATTACTTGTGGAAAAAATTGGAAGACCACTGGAACTGGATACAGACGGCATTTGGTGTGTTTTGCCTGGCTCATTTCCAGAAAACTTTACTTTCAAGACAAAGTGAGTAAACTATAGCAATTAAAAGTAATTTTCAAACAAGCTGTTTTGTTTTATTATTATGAAACTCTCTTATAGCTGCTGTCACTAATTCAAGGTTGGATCATCTATCCTAGACATTTCTGTTGAAATGATTGCCTGAGTTGAGTCTTGAGTGTACTCCCTCCGTTCTAATTGTAGTTCACTTTGGCTTTTTCTAGATACATTGATTTTGCTATGTATCTAGTTATACACTAAGTCTAGATACATAGTAAAAGAAATAGATTTAGAAAAGCCAAAGTGAACTACAATTTGGAACGGAGGGAGTAGTATTTACACTAAGTCTAGATACATAGTAAAAGAAATGGATTTAGAAAAGCCAAAGTGAACTACAATTTGGAGCGGAGGGAGTAGTATTTACTGGATTGTTTTTAATCCTTGTGGTTTCTAGCTTTTCAGTATGTGCTGCTACTTGTGATTTAATCGAGTTTGATCATTGAAGTTGCTGGAAAACTAATTAAATGAATGTAAAATCAGCATAATTCCAGAAGTAGCTGCCATTTTTACTGTAATTTTGACTACTAATTCTCATCTCATCAGAATAGTTAAGAAAAAATCGACAAGGCGACAGAAAAGTGATGCCATGAAAGAAGTTTTTGTACTTCTGCTACTCTTATGTCGTAAATCTAAGTATTTATTAATGGCCAAAGCGGCGAGTGTTGCCTACAGTACTTGTGTTTTGGACTGGACATAGCAGATAATAACTACTGAAACTATCTATTCTCAAGTGATTATTTGCAGTTTTTTAAGATGGAAATTCTCAACAAAAGCCTTTTTATACTCGATTTGGATTTTCAATCTGACACTTACTGGTTATATTTCAGAGCTGGGAAGAAGCTAACAATATCTTATCCCTGTGTCATGCTTAATGTTGGCGTTGCAAGGAACAACACTAATGATCAATATCAAGTAAGAGTATATGTCTTGTTCTTCTGAAAGTTATACTTCAAATCATTATTCAAGTTCTATATTGTCGTGGTTGATCCTAATGTTATTAATCGTTTGGTTTCTTTGTTCTACTAGACATTGAAAGACCCAGTAAATAAGACATATACAACACACAGTGAGTGTTCCATTGAGTTTGAGGTTGATGGACCTTACAAGGTGAGTATTTAAATGGTATTACGTTTTAGTTTAGTCTCTTTTTTTGTAGTAGTTCTGTTCCTTGGTCTACATTTTTTGTTATAATAACATAATGATCAAACTTACTTTGTAAACCTTGTTAACATAATAGGCCATGATATTACCTGCCTCTAAAGAGGAAGGGGTTCTGATAAAGAAGAGATATGCTGTCTTCAATGAAGATGGCACTTTGGCAGAACTTAAAGGTTTTGAAATCAAGCGTAGAGGTGAGCTGAAGCTCATAAAAAGTTTTTCAGGTATATGCTTCCTTTCAGCACCAGTTACTTCAACATTCTCTTTATTAACGTTTTAAATTTGTTCACACTTATTAACAAATAGAAACACAAGACTACG
The DNA here is from genome assembly GCA_015847255.1 of Hyparrhenia diplandra. Classification (NCBI taxonomy): domain Eukaryota; kingdom Viridiplantae; phylum Streptophyta; class Magnoliopsida; order Poales; family Poaceae; genus Hyparrhenia; species Hyparrhenia diplandra. Next base: position 111,869 of record JADLZK010008942.1, read on the forward strand.
TGCTCCAGCAAAAATTGTGTCTTACCATTAAATGTATTTCTCTCTTAAATCATGCTTAGTGATTAATGAACAAAGACAAGGAAGTCTTTTTTGTTTAAAGAAGGGACCGAGTCTTATATAAGCAGGCATAAACTAGTAGGGACACTTGGTAAACATATAGCCATGCCTCTTGAAATCCTCAGATATCATATGCAAGGGAACACTTTTTTCGCTCCAAAAAATATCAGAAGAACTGAGTGCTGTTTGTGCTCTAAAAGGAGAATAAGAACTCTATTTTTGACAAAAAACGGTGGGGAGTTTGCTGCAGTGCTTTTGTTATAGAAAATGATTTATTAGTTATGTGCAAACAGATAAAAAAGAAGAAAATAGGACAGAAATTAAAGATATTTTCCATTCCATACTTTCCAGATCTCCCATGAAGCAATGTTGAAAATTTCCATAAAAAGTGCTGCTAAAAATTTCCTTTTCTACTGTAGATTTTTTGTGGACAAGTTCTTTGTTAGTTGGACAGTTTAATTTCTTAGATTTAACATAAATATTTTGCTTGCAGGCGGAGGTATTTGACAAATTTCTTCATGGTTCAACTTTGGAGGAATGCTATTCTGCTGTTGCCTCTGTTGCTAACCGGTGGTTGGACCTACTGGATGTAAGCGATCTGCATATCTCTAAAGCCTCAGTAGGCCAACCAGCTTATGTTATCAGTCAATGCATATAAAATTATTTTTTCTGTTACAGAATCAAGGAATTGATATTGCTGACAGTGAACTGCTTGATTTCATATCGGAGTCAAGCACAATGAGTAAATCTTTAGTTGACTACGGAGAGCAGAAGTCATGTGCTGTAACTACAGCAAAAAGACTTGCTGAATTCCTTGGAGATTCGATGGTTAAAGACAAAGGACTACATTGCCAATATATCGATTTGCTCGGGAGCCACAAGTAAGTTTTGAAGTGTTTCAGTGATTAAAATCATTTAGCTATACATAACTTCAAATTAGGATAGTTATCAATGTTATGTTTTCATGGCCTTTCCCATGTCCTATTTTGGTATCCTTCATGTGATCCTATCCAGGAAGAGGAACATCACTTGATTCTTTTTGGTGGAATTAGTTATTTTTTTTTTGTTGTTGGCAAAGATTTCATGGCATTAGTTTTCCCATGTAATATTGGACGAGTTGAATTATTTGAATTTATCTTTCCTATGGTTAACTTGGCTTCTTAAAATGTCTAGGGCACTCCAGTGGCGGCGTGCTGTTCCAGTAGCTATATTGAGACAGATCCTGGTACCATTTTACATGAAACTTGCTCCTTCTGCATCATTCAAACTGTTCAATTTACTTACTCTCATACTATCCATGTACCTTTCAGAGATTGCAAAGCATTATTTAAGGAAATGGTGTAGAATCTCCTCCGATGCAAACATTCGATCTATTGTTGATTGGTCTTACTACAAGCAACGCCTAAGTTCAACTATTCAGAAAATCATAACAATTCCTGCAGCAATGCAAAAGGTAATATACTTTCTCTGATTCCAAATGTAGGTTGTTTTGGAAATAGACATGGGCTCCAATGTGACACTTTGAATTGTAACTTTTTATTAAATTAAAATGTACCATTTTAAATAGTGAAAAAAATATAACTGCAAAAGTATATTCAATGATGAATATGATAACATCAACATGTGTTGTGAATCTATGTAACTTTTCACATATTGGATGTTCAAGATAATAAAGTTTGACTGGATAAAATCCAATCCTAGTATGACCTAGTTCTGGAATTGGAGGTAGTAATTATTTTTGTCCTCTTGATTAATATTATTGATGAATCCTTATTTCTTACAGATTTCAAATCCTGTTCCTCGAGTTCTTCATCCAGATTGGTTACACAAAAAGTCAGGGAGAAAGATGATCGATTTCGGCAGCGTAAACTGCGTGATATCTTCAGTCCCTTGGCTAAAGAAGAGGGGCTGCAGAACTTGAATAGGACTGGAGATATGGAAGATTTATTAATTTCAAACAAGGATTTGAGAAAAAATCCTTCTCATGGTATAGACATTGGCAAAGAAAATAATCCAAATGGAGCATCAGTGGGAACTGGTTGAATAATAGTAAGAAACAACAAAATTGTATAACTGGGTTAAATGTTCCCCCGCGCTTCACAAATCCAAAATGCTGCTGCTGATGAAACAGTTGATAAGAGTACTGACTACCAAGGATGGCTTGATGCTAAGAAAGAAAGTGGAAATATGTCCTTGAACAAAAAAAACGTCGAAGGTATGCAATGCAACTATTAAATACACACTTCTTTAAACACCTTTAGAAGTTAATATACACTTATAGATGGTGCTCTTTTAGATCCAGGAACTTTAGTTTGATGTTAGGTGCTGGGCATTTTATGGGACTCTAATAGATTGTTTTTCAAGTAAAATCAGATAACTTAAAAGGAATCAAGTCTGAACTTTCAGTAGGTCATCTTACTGCTATTTGCACGCCGCAGTGTGTACTATATATGTTAAATTTCTGTTGGCTTTTACCCAATTAGGTCATCCATAAATTGTTTTTTTTGAGAGGCCCATCCGCCCAAAGCTGTTCCCCTAGGTGAGTAACATGCTTTTATTGGAAGGTGCACTTCATAGTATTGAATAACCTGAACAATAAGGTCTATTTTCGCCTGTATTCTTCTTACAGCCTGCAGGTGTGCCACACAGATCGTTTATCCTAATTCTATATATGAGATCAGAATAGACTATAGAGTATTACATGTTTTTCCTTAATAGATTCTATGATAGGACACCAGGTTTCAGATGTTATAGAAGTCAATGCCTCGTATTGGTTTAACTTAGTGGAACCTAATCTGTTTGGAGGGTTTTGATGGACACCTATGTTCTTTGTCCATTAAGCTTCTTTAGTATTGTTTAAGTTCTTTTTTAGTCTGGACTTATTAAAGTGATGGGAGACTAAACAAATTAACCACAATAGTTATGTAGAAGCCAAAGTTTATGTCTCTCTTCTGCTTCTGCCAGGTTGGGTGCTGCTGCCACTCTTGATAGTCCTAATGCTTTGCTCTCAGCAAGACACGCCAATCAGTTACCCTTACCTGGCAACAGTCGGAATAAATCTACATTTTTTCAGAAACAAGAATTGGCTCTCTTTAGATCACACTGGCAGGTATGTATCTTCTGTTATCTATTATGCTCTGTAGCATTTGTTTTACCATCTTTTAAAAAACATTATGTCTTTGCTTATGGTGGCGCTTGTTAATTTCATATATTGTCCATACCAGATAATCCAGCTTGCTTCAAGTACAGTGCCTGGTCACTTTTTGCATGGGTTGTTGCTGAAGGGATTATGTTCAAGATTCCTATTAATGTGCCTAGAACCTTTTACCTAAACTCAAAGGCTCCTGTCACAGAAGAGTTTCAGGAAGGCGTGTCAAAAAGATTCTCCCACATGGAAGACCTTGTTTCAACCTCATTGAGGTGAATGTTGTGAATACTAGCTGCAAAGTAACTAGGGATACAATTCTCTGTCTAAGAGAGCATGCTTTGACTATGTCATTTAGGTTGTAACAACTGAAGAACAGTTCAGGGCTGAAGGCAAAAAGCTTGCAGCTCATCTAGCAGAGCCAGATGTTGAGGTGAGCATTTGTTGATGTGTTTATGGAGATGGTTTTGCATTATTTTTCTTCCATTTCCTTTATAACCTTGAATTACGTTTAGGGAATATACGAGACAAAAAATTCCACCAGATTTCAATGCTGTTCTCCAAATTGGTTGTGTATGCAAAGTGGATAAGTCTGCAAAAAACGAAGTATACAAGATGGATGGGATCTTGCTGAGTTGCAAATGAAAACAACCGCTGAGTGCTCATATCTGGAACAAACAGTTTCATTTTTTCTATTTATACCACAGGTATCCCTAATAATATAGTTATTATAAGCATATAAGACCTATAATGGTAATCTATGTAGCACTAATTGACACTTTTATATTTTTCCTACAGAGGTTATTATGCCCATTTTCCATCTCTATCAAAAGTATAGAGTAATTGTAGTTAGCTACCTTGTACTGTGGAGTAAACTGCTAGTTTTTTAGTTTATGTATGATGTATGATCTCTCGAGGACTCCATGATTGCTTCTGTGATATTTTCTCAAGATCATAAAACACATGTTTACAATCTTTTGCTTTTTTAATGTATTGTAGGATTGGCATCAATGAATGTACTCTTCTTCCTTTCATGTGTCATATGAAAGCCATCTGTACCCTTCAGTAGTACATTTATTAATCTGGGACTTACATGCATATTTTTTAATTTCAGCCTGAATGAAGGAAGGGCTGTATATGTATTTTACTTCCCTACGTCTCTCCGAATACATGCAGTGGTTGTCAATCCTTTCCGTAACAAAGAAATATCTCCGTCATTTCTTGAAAAGCAATTTCGAGATGCTTGCCAAGCCCTTGGTTCTGTCCCTGAGAATCTCTCTTTCCATGTATGAGTGAAATCATGAGATGCAATATTTAAATTTCATGCTGTTTGGCATACCTAATTCTGATTGTTTGATTCTATCTTTTAGGTGGACTACCAAACATCAATTGATGCTGGTAGCAAATACGTGCAAAGAATGTTACTTGAGTACAGGTATGCTGTTTTCTGATTATGTAAAAACAGTCTTTTTTTTTGGCTTCTTTTTCTGTGAGTGAGCCATGAACACTTTATTGGGCTAGGTTTTGCAGTCTGAGGAATAAAAGTTGTTGATGTACAGGACATGCATATATGCAAAAAAATTTCCTGTGGGGATCTCCCCTCAGTTTTTGGCTTCAAAAATATTGTATCCTGTGATTACATTTGGGCTCTTTTTGGTTTTTACTGGCAGTTGACACCAGTCAGTTTGTTCTAGAAAATTAGGGTAAAAAAAGGAAAATATTATTTTAATTTAATATCAGTCAAAGTGGCCTTTTAAGCATTAGATTTTTTTTTTTTTGGCACAAAAATGGATACCCCTTCTCCAACATTGTTCAATAGCTCGATTCTTCATCTAACTCAAATTTGTCGATGTGGTAACTGTCACATCAGAATTCCTGTTGTAAGTTTATAGCTAATTCAGTAGACTATCAGTATAGTCCTTTGTTGTCTGTGGTTATGTTTTGTCTGAAAGGGCACTACCTAAAGATTGACAAACAGACACAGTTAGTAGGTTGAAACATAAAGTGAAAAAAATGTGTTTCATAAATGTATGATTTGACATCAGAATTGCCAAATTTCTTTCTGTTTTGACCTAATGGCGAGGCACCTAAGTGTGTATATGCTAGACAGTATCTGGTGTCTTCATATTGTAGTATTTAGTAATTTTGCTTATCATAAAAACTAAGGAAATCTTTTTTGTAGACAACAACATCCTGGACCTGTCATAGGCATCATAGAGTGCCCTAAACTCCAAGCTATAAAGGCAGCTGTAAGAGCACTTGATGATTTCCCATGTGTAGCGATTCCTAGCAATGTGCGGGACAACAACTATCAGGTATAAAATGGACAAAGGCCATTGCATTTTATACCTTTTGTTCTTCCTCTTATTTTGCTTATTTTGCTTGTCCAGGCTCTCGGTTGGCAAGCAACAGCTGGTCGAACAAGTATGCAGCGTTGTGCTGCATCAACCCAATGGTTCAATGAACGGATTTCGCTAGCTAGATATGCACATGTAAGGTTATCTACTATCAAATACTTCAGTTTGGATGGAAATAAACTGAACACCAATGCTTTTAAACAGGTACCACTGGGTAATTTTGAGCTAGACTGGCTTCTTTTTACTGCTGATGTATTTTTTTTTCAAGGGCATTGCGTGATCAACAGCAGGTTTGTTCTATCTTGATCATGGAAGTTAGCCTTTATTTTGTTTGAATTCCATGCACTTGTCTGTCATATTCCTTGTGGTGAACTTCTGATTGATTCTCTTTTTTTCACACCATTAGTTTTTCAGCTGTAAATGCTATGCAGCTTTGCAGGAGAACATGCATGCAACCACCAGTCACCTTAAAATTATTATTCCTTGCGTTATGGAAAACTGGGTATGAGTAACTGAGCTATGCTCTCCTAAAGGAGGCTACTAAACAGAGAGCAGTCTCTGTATAGTGCTGATGGGAGACCTGCCCAGATATCCCTGTGTGGGCATCCATCTTATTGTCTTCCTCCCCAATGCACATCGTGCCCTGCTTGCTTCTTTGGACTCTGGTCAGAGCCCTTGCTGCCCGCACCTCCTACCTGACTACAGTGGTGCCGCCGCCACCGCCACCAGAGCTACCACTGACGACCGCTGGTGGGCGGCGCTTGAGCCACCCCACCACCACCTCTAGTCCGGCCGCCTCCCCTAGGCATCCTATAGACCTGGGTGCCACGTATCCTGATTTAATTAATGAGCCCGAAGCAGGGTTCAACCCTGTAGTTTAGAAAAATCCACCACGGTTCAGTATGGAGCTTTTTTTTTTGTAGTGCATATGTTTCCTACTCACTTGCCATATATGTAGGTACTATGGATATCTGATGATGGCATTCCTGATTTAGGAGGCACTTACGAAGGGGAGACATGTTTTGCTGATGAAGTGAGAAGCATTGGTTTATTTCTCAATATGCATGGTGTTTTACCTTTTTTTTTCACTGTTTAGCTAAATATGACCTCATTTTATAGGTCATTCAGCCTGCACTTACTTATCCTGGTGCATATAGAAGAGTTTCTGTTGAGCTTAAGGTAGGCTCAGATCCTATTGGCTTGGACACATTAAAATACTACAAGCTCATTTCTCTGCTGATAATCAGTTTATATGTAACATATATGTCTTCTGCAGATCCACCATTTGGCGGTCAATGCTCTCCTAAAGAGTAGTCAAGTGGGACGAAATGGAAGGGGATCAATCGGTAGCTTTGGAAATGATGTGCCTCCTGGTCCACATGGCACTGAAACTGACTTTGACGATGTCAGCTTATGTATGCCTGCTTTCCAGGTGCTAAAGCAACTTATTCAAAGATGCATTTCAGATGCAGTATCGTCTGGAAATGTATTTGCTGATGCAATATTGCAACATCTCTACCGTTGGCTTTGCAGGTAATATGCCATGTTTGTGCTTGAACTGTTAGTAACTGCATTTCAATTTTAGTGTGCCCTTAGCATGTTCTTGAATACTTTTCAGCCCACAATCGAAACTTCATGATCCAGCTCTCCATCGTCTTCTTCATAATGTAAGCTCCATTACTTAACTGTATCTAACAGTCCTTTTTTTAATACAGATACTGTTTCCAGTATTTAGTGCTTTTTTTTTACTAGATTTGCAAAATAGTTTATTTGCAAACAATCACTGTTGTTTACTAATCTAGCTTCAGTTTTTATGCTGTCGAATGTCCTGCATTACCTATGCTACAACTTATCTTACCCTGTCTTTTTCTTTATATAACTGAACTTTATCAGGTGATGAAGAAAGTCTTTGCTCTATTGTTGGCCGAGTTCCGAAAGCTGGGAGCTAATGTTATCTTTGCAAACTTTTCTAAGATAATCATAGATACTGGAAAAGTAGATTTGTCTTCTGCACATGCATATTGTGATAGCTTATTAAAGACCTTGCAGACAAGGTACCGTTTGACCACTTATTGCAAATAGAATGGGTAATCTACTTATCCTCTAAACTGAGAAAAATGGTCTACTTTTTTTAGGGATCTTTTAAGTGGATAGAATTGGAACCATTGCACTTCTGGCACTCCTTACTGTTCATGGATCAGGTTTGTACTTTTCATTGTGTTACCAGAGTATGTTGATTTTGACTTTTGTTTTTTTTGCCTTTGATGTTTCTTTATCTTATTGTGTTTTATGGTTTAGTATAACTATGGCGGAATTCAAGCTAAAACACAAAACGTGGAGTCTTCAGAAGGTGATAATGATATTGACATTGTCTCAAGCTGGAACATGGCAGAAGATTTGCCCAAAAGATACACAGGTCTATTTGTTATAATTTCGGAGTCATCCTAACATTAGTAACGACTTTCCTGCAAATGAAACTCAAATGATTGCTCTGACCTTATATATTTCATTATTTTTCGTTCTTTTGATAAAATACAGGATCACTTTGTCTTAATTGTATCCGAATTCCTATATATTCCATGGAAATTCATGAAGGAATTAGTAGCTACTCAAGCTACCATAAGGGATGATACCTCATGCACTCCATCTGTAACAGTCATGGCTGCCGAGAATCTTGAGGGGCAGGCGATAGAACACCTCCGTGACAAGGTAATGTATTTTCTTCATCTAGATAACCGGTAAATGTGGACATCCAAACATTTACTAGTGACATTTTAACTGCAATTAATATATTGCTATTGTGGTGCATAAAGCCAATGATGGTTCCTAATTACATGTCATTCAGAGTTCCATAAAGTTATGGAGTTTCCTGAGCACAGTATTTATAATAAATTGAGTACCATATGCTCTTGAAACACAGTTGTTTATAATAACTTTAATATGTGGTTATGCAGATTAGCAATTACTTTACAGACAAGCTTCTAAGAACTGTAAACGATATACTTCACCATTTCAAAGGGAAAAGCAAGCTTGAGTCAGATGAACCTGCAAATAGAGAATCTGATCCTCACACGCATAAAGGCGATGCTGCATTGGAGTTCATTAAGCATGTCTGTGCAGTTCTTGCTCTTGATCAGAATGTTCAGCATGATATTTTGGTAAATCTTCTGTTTAGACGACTCAACTGATACTTGCTATTTTCGCTGGAAGAACTTAAAGCAGAAGCTTATTTGTTAATTGTTATTTCTTCATCAAATAGTTAGGTGTCCTCCCTGTGCTTGCTATATATCTACCAATGACTTGCAGATAGGCCAATATGTCTATCTTCTTGGTTTTACTACTTAACTAGAAAACATTTGAGTCTTGTCCTTCTGTCTTTGAGTCTTGCAGATAGGCGCCAGGCGGATTCTAGGCGGTGACCCACTGCCTAGCGCCAAGGCGGGATTAATCGTGCCTAGGTGGTCCTAGGCGTTTTGCCAATTTAGGAAAGACTAATATATATTATGTATAAAATAATTGAACAAGGTTTGACCCTGGGGAAAAACCCTCCCCTGAGGCACAGTTAAGGTAGAAATTTATTTGACCCTGATCTACAGCCTCCCAACTAGAAAGGTCGTACTGCTGCGTTGTCATTGCATTTGCGAATGGTCTGGTGCCACATTCTGACAAGAAAATAAACTCCTTTTCTCTCAAATTTTGTAGAAGAATAACCAACCTTTTTTTTTTTTATGACTGGTATAGATTGTTACACTTGTAATTAATTGTACTATAATTCCTCTCACCATACAAATATTTCTGGCAGAGAATGAGGAAGAACTTGTTAAAGTTGGTTCGTGTAAAGGAGTTTGCTCCAGAAGCACAATTCCAAGACCCATGTGCCTCATTCACTCTACCAAATGTGATCTGCAGGTATTGTATTCATAGACCAAATTTATGAAAAGTTTGCTGCATCCTCGCATGATCATTTTTTATAGTATTTTAGCTATTTATCTTTATGCTTGCATTGAAAAAAATGAGTTGAAATACATTTTCATAAAAAAGAAACAGGAGAATGTTAATCAGACAATTGGAACCAAATAGTGTTTCTTGCTCTCTTGCCAGTTCTCACCTTAACTAATCAGTTTGTAAAGTTGATTAAAATGTAACCTTTAGCTGGTACTTGTTTCCAATCTTTTGGTAGAATCATAATGTACAGATTCAGCAGCTATTTTTATTGCCATAAACTGAATCTTGATGTTACCAAATCTTATGAAACAATTGCATTGGCAGCTATTGCAATGATTGCTGGGACCTGGATCTCTGCCGTGATTCAACACTCCAGGGTCAGGAGTGGAGATGCGCGGTGCCACAGTGTGGACAGCCATACCACCGTGAGCAGATGGAGAACGCACTTCTACAGGTGGTCCGCCAGCGAGAGGAGGCTGTATCATCTGCAGGATCTGGTGTGCGTGCGCTGCTGCAGGCAAGTGAAAGCCGCCCATTTGTCCGAGCAGTGTTCTTGTGGGGGCTCTTTCCGGTGCAAGGAAGAGTCTTCATATTTTCTCAGCAAAATGCGGGTCTTCATGAAAGTGGCGGTCAACCAAAAGTTCCAGCTCCTGCAAGATTGCGTGCAATGGATTCTTGAAGTCAGATGATGCAGGCTGCTACCTCGGCACAGTTTAGCTGATCGTTAGGTTGTACAACTTGCATAGGTTAGAGTGTATATGAACGGGTGTACAGCGGTGCCACGTAACAAATTGATCATTTCTAGATTGTTCGGACTTCAGAAGATATCAGTTTATCAGAGATGAAGACTAACGATGTGTGGTAGGTAGCATTGCAGCTCTACCGTGCTTGCAAAAGATTGTTAAGTAGTAGATATTCAAAGGTGGATGACAAGAAATGATTGTAACCTTGGTATCGAAACATCTGGAGAAAAACAAGAAGACAATTCTAGAACCAAAAAAACTTCTAAGTATGTGACATTACTGGTGTCAAACTCCACCTTGTATTGGATGCCATGTAGATATCATTGGTTAGGACCTATCTATGAGCATGAGTTGAACGGGAAATAAAGTTTCGTTTTCAAATCTAGCCTAAGCTATGATGTGGCTCCATGAACGGTAGTGTGACGACGTGAAAAGAAATACACGCGTCGTACCGAATGCCGCCAGCCCGACTACCTTGGGCCGACGTCGTCATACTAGTTGTCTGTTTTTTTTTTTGAAGTTTTAGTTGTCTGTTTTTTAGAGGCCACCATCATCAGACTTGTGAGGGGCCAGGATTCGTTGGATGGATGGATGAAGCCCGCGTGCCCTGTGACCTCAGATGCATTATTGTAGGATAGGAGTACCATTTGATAATTTTATAAACGTTGTCAAACTTGTCTTTTGGTTCGCAAGAGGCAACCTCATCCTATTTTAATCTCTGACTGACGATTTGGCACGGCACAGAACGCCAATGCCATGACAACGATTTGGTTTACGATTCCGCGGCAGGTGATGATGGTTGGTTTTGCCGGTTCAGAGCATCTGCACGCAGTGCCGGTAAGTGCCAGGTTAGAAAAATCCGTGCTTGTCGTCCTGTTCGTCCTCAACCGCTTGGGAGCTCGCTTGCATTTTTTGCATGTGGATCAAGTTGCTCTTAGTCTAGACTTCCTTGGCTGTAGGCCGGCAGTAGTTGCGGCTTTGACTTAGCTCATGGGTTTTATTTTGCACCGTATACGACACTTTTGCTCGGGGAGGCAACCAACGGCTCATCTAACTTAGCATATGGGTTTTACTATTTATATGAACAGTTCATCCTAACTATCATTTTTTTTGGGGTTTCTCCATCGACCTATGTTTCATTAAAAGGATATCATCCTAACTACCCCTTAGTCGCAAAATTTAGTTTCCCCTCTAGTTACAAAACTCTAAGCTCCACCGTCTTAGCCGGTGATTTGTGTTAGTGTGTCCGCCTTTGCGGCGTGTCGTGCATCTCGCTAGGGCACTTTCCAAGGTTGTAAACAAACAATCCGTTTTCTCTTAATACAGTACGGACTAAAGTGCCTGGTTTTCAAAAAAAAAATGTGAAGAGCACGTGAATTTATCAGAGCATATATACTTGTATCGAACGATATATAGTTATATACAGAACCTACATCATTGCATATATATTTAAATTGTTAGACTCGTTTCTAGATTGAATCCAGAAGGATATCCGCCAAACAATATATAAGATGAACTACAGGGAGTTGGAATCAGAGAAAATAGCTTTGGCTGGCTGTAATATAACCTCCGCAAAGACATAAGCACTTGTGCTGTTTTCCTTTCGTCTCTGAAGACCACTGCATTCTGGAGGTTCCAGATGTTCCACAAAGTCAGGATTGCCAGAGTATATTCCACAAATTTATATACAGAACATACACCATCATATATGTTTAACTTGTTATTACACTCGTTACAACAAACGCGATGTATATTACATCGTTGAACAACTTGATGCCAAAGAAGCAGATCGAAGAAGCTAGGTTTCAGACCATTTTTTTAGACCGTCGCCTCCAAAGCAGGCGTTCCGTTCAACTCTAACGATCGAGTAACGACTCTATATAATATAACATGACATCACGACCGGCCGTCGACGAGGAACCTCGCCGGGCTCACCATCTGGTAGCCGTGCAGGTGGTGGCCAGCCGCGAAGCGTCCACAGCCAGGCGACGCGGTAGGGTCGGCCTGCTCCATCTCCCACATGACCTCCATGAAGTCGTCGACGGCACAGGGCAGCTCGAGCGGGCCATCGCAGCCGGCAAAGCCGTACTCGGCCTCGGCCGCGTCCAGCAGCGTTCGGAAGAGTGGGTGGTTGACGCAGCGGGCACGCACCCCGAACCGCTCCTTCTCCGGACCCACCAGCACGGTGAAGTACCCAGCGGCTGGCACCGGCACGCCTAGGGACGGCGACGGTGGTGGTCGCCTCCGTTGGGACAGCGAGGTCCGGCACCTCTGGAGGGTCTTGGACAGGATGTTCTTCTTCTCGCCCCCTTCCTTCATTGTTGACTTGTTGTTACGAACGAACTTATACGACGACAACCGTTCTTATTGAACGAGCAAGAAACAAACTAACACAAGACACTGCTTGTCGATCTGAAGACGACGAGCTAGATGGGTTTTGTTGAACAAGCTGGGGACACAACACGAACACTAGCAGCGCTATCAACCTGGCCTAAGCTAGCCGCGGTCGTAGGCCTGGTGCAGGCGAGACATGTCGACGGTGGCCTTTGGCGCGAGGAGGCTGTGCTTCTTGGTGTTGCTGGTGTTACTCATGGCTCTTGGAGGACGGCAGGAGGCATATTTGCAGGTTCAGCAGAACAAGCAGCTCTAGCTAGCCGCTGGACGATCGATCGATTGACCGCCGGCCGGTGGCGGAGGACGAAGCAGCTAAGCCAACATAATAAGGAGCTGATCGATCTCTAACAGGATGAAATGAAAGCACGCAGAGCAGCAGCTATAGCTAGTTGCGTACGTTGAGGAGAGAGGCACTAGACAAGCAAGGGTTTGGCTTGTTCCTTGTGGTCGAGGAGATGGAGCTAGATGAGCCGACGATGTTCTGTGGAGGAGAGGAAGAAGGTTTGTGAAGCGTGGTGCATGCCAAGCCTGTGGGCAGCCTTTGTAGCTAACTATCTAGGGCCAGCAAATATAAGAGGAGAGCAAGTGGCGGCGCCTGGAGCTGGGGAGCTGAGATTTTCCGCTTGCGTGCGTGCGATCGGAGCGATAAGCACGCAACCACACGTAACAAATGAGGCCGAGGAGTGTGCATCCGCGCGTCAACAGTCGGCTTCCGGAGAGGCTTATATGGCCGGGGCCGTGCTGGGGCCGGCCACCTCTCGGCCGAGATGTACTGTACAGTGTGCGCAACGAGGCATATATGATGGCGACTTAACATCGACACCATTTGCGCCTGGTTGATCCGGCGGACTTCAGCAGCTGATCGATCCATTGTATATAGACTTTCGCGCGGCTCTGACCTTGGGGTCGTATTGGATAATTGTTGGTTTATTTTAAAAAAACTAGAGCGCGATAGTTAGATAGATAGGCATGACGTGCTTGTTTTCTAGCTAGCTGTTCGTACCTATATATATAGCTTTCTCCACGAAATCTAATGGATGTGTCACCTGCAACGAAGCGCACAACGACAGTGACATGGTGTCGAAATACTATTACAGTTACATTACTGTACTAGCTAGTCAACACCCAACAGTATGTATGCTTCAACTGCATCATGCCATTGGAAGATTTGATATATGAAGTGTTCTAGCGCTTCTTTTCTAGTTTCCTGCAGCTGATGTATTTGTTTTTTAGATCAAAGCAGGCTGGGCTCCGTTATTACTAAAACAAATTAGCAAAGAAGTTAAAATCAATCACACAAACAACTTATTACTGCAGGGTTAATAAGGCACCGGCCAACACAAAGTGACGTCAAATAGGCAACGACCTCACTCTAACCCTTGATCAAACCTAAGGCCTCAAATTAAGGGAAAATTTAGCATTAATTTAATAGGTATAGTTGCAAAGAGAAAATACAACTATCTCATGTGCTGGATGCATATACACACGTGTTTTGAATCCGTAACAGATGCCCCTCGCAGCAGTGGCGGAGCCAGGATTTCAAAGTTGGGTATTCCCAGTTGCTAAGAAAAAAGTTTCATTCACAGGCTACATATAAAATAGTTCATGCCAACACGGTAACTAAATGCATAAATTGGCAAATTGCTAAATCTAAGATACCCATAGAATAAAGGGAAATAACAACATAGGAATATTAATGAGAAATGGCTTAAGTGTAGAAGAAATATTAGAAAATTGCTAGCAAGCTTAACCAATTGTCTTTATCAATTTATTCTTCATTCTACATGCACTAGGATCTAAAATAGATGTACGCACTATTATATTTTAATTGAAAAGTTGTGATATCGTACTACAAATAATCCTAAAGCCTAATAGGATTTACCAAAGATGTGTTCACCACGTCAGAGCGTCATCCATGCTAATAGCTATGTACTAACTAGTGCTTATGTGCTACCACCTGCTATGGTTGGCACATGGTTGTTCTCGGCCGATGACAGTCGGCCATGGCCTTCACGCAGCTGTGTTGTGCATGGCATCGCGGGCCAGCCCTGGAGCTTGCTTAGCTAGCCAACAGCCCAGCGCAATACATGGACGGTCGGCACCAGTGTGGGGGAGCGTCAGCGCCTAGCGTAGCCACTAAATACTGCCCCCAGTCACGAGCTGCAACCACCACCGAGAAGCAGCGATTGGGCTGGAATTGGTTCTCGTTCCTTCTTCCTTGGGCCATCAGGTACAGGCTTTGAGATGGCCATGAGAGTGGATGCCTTGAGAAATAAAGAATAAATCCCACTATATAACATATACATATATGTATAATTGATGTATATGTATTTTTTTGGCATAAAAGTTGGGTATTCCTGGGAATACCCAGGCATCAACGTGGCTCCGCCTATGCCTCGCAGTACTTTAAAAAAAAAAAAAACTACTGCCAATTGGCAATGGAAGAGTTGAATAGCGCCGTTGGGTAAATAACCACAAGTGTTGCCTACTTCCATAAGAAAAGGATGATCCTTCACTACTCCCGCCGTTGACGGAGCTCGACCGTAGCTCCAGCCATCTGTTGATCGACTTCAGCAGCTGATCGATCCATTATTCTGACCTTGGGGTCGTATTGGATGACCGATTATTTTTAATTTTTGGTTATTTAAATTGGTACCATTGCAATTCTCGAAGTTGAGAGATACTATTACAATTCACGTATTCTAAGATGTACCATTATAATTTTTCCGTGAATACACAAAAAGATTGTGTATCTTTGCATTAAGAAGAACAGAGTTTGCGGTACACACGCCACACATCTAGCGCTAAGTGATCTAACGACAACAACCGGACCAACCTAGCGGGCGCCTTTGGGTTGATATTACATAAAGGAAACAACCAAAGTGTGAGCTTCGCCGGCGCCCTATGGGTCTTCGACAAAGAGCTCCCTGTGCACGCCCATCGCACTCAACTTGGGCACATTTAACCCGAAAAATCGAACCAAAACCGAACCAAAATGTCAATTTTTCGTTTTTTTGCCGCCGGTTTTGACTTCCAGGAAACCGCGAAACTGCTCGGTGTTCGGTTTCACCCCTAAACCGAGCCTAAAACCATTCAAACCGATATGATGTGCTCGTCAGTCCATTGACCCAACCATCCTTCTCGCAGCCCTTTTCCCACCATGGCCCAATAACTCACCGCTGGCTTGTCCGCGCACGCTCCTGGCTCCCATTCATTCTCAATCATAACTCTAACACTAACACACGTCGATAGGCGCGACAAGATGCGGTGGTGGTGGGCTACGCCCGATGTGAGCGGTGAGTGGAGAGCGGAGCACCGCATGGGCGCGTCGCGGCGACAAGTTGGCGAGCAAGGTGCGGCGCCACGCAGCAAGTGGCGAGTAGAGCATC
Organism: Hyparrhenia diplandra; assembly: GCA_015847255.1. Lineage (NCBI taxonomy): Eukaryota > Viridiplantae > Streptophyta > Magnoliopsida > Poales > Poaceae > Hyparrhenia > Hyparrhenia diplandra. The sequence goes on from JADLZK010008942.1 coordinate 127,899, forward strand.
GTGGTTGCGCTGCGTGTGAGCGGCGAGGCTATGAGCCTATGAGCAGGCCGCTATGGCCTGGGGCTGCACAAGCGGCGGCGAGTAGAGCATCACGGACACGCATTTGAGTGGCTAGCGTGGCGGATGAGCTGCGAGGTGCGGCTGGCATGGCACAAAAGATAAGTTCTACGGAATGTCGGTTGAAACCGAAAACCGAACCGACGAAACCGAAACTGAAATCGTCGGTTTGTGTTTTTCTTGACAACCGATCGGTTGCAAGCTCTTTCAAAACCAAAAAATTTTCTAAACCAAAGAACCAAACTGAATTATCGGTTTAAACTGAATGCCCAGCTGACGTTGAACGCTGAAAACCCCTCCGGTTGGCTCGGCGACAAGGTCCCTGAATGCAAAACGCCGAGTATTCCCTTGGGTGTAGATGAAACCGGGTTGGCGGTGGTACCATTATTATAATTCACGTGTTTCGAGATGTACCATTATAATTTAACATTTCAATGAGTAATGCTACTGCCTATGTCTTCTAGCAGCTTGGGACCATTGTCGGTGTACGCATACTGCATACTTTTCTTATATGGACCTATTTTCTCCTGTCCCAACTCCAAAGGAGCTTACCCATGTCTCAACTTTGAAAATAGTTGCGCCCACGGGAAAACCACACTCTCTTCTTCCTCTCGCTGACTCTCTCACCCGGCCTCCCGATGGTGACGGGGTGACCCAAACCCAAACCCTAGCCAGCGGCATCCTTGAGCCCACCTCCACTACGCCCACTCCGGTGACCGATTCCATGGCTAGTCACGCCGATTTCCGACTCCACGGCCGCTGGGCCAAGATCTCCTCCTAGATCCCCTGCCCGCTCCATGCTTTCGAGGCTATGCTCCATGGCTAGGCAATAAAGAAGGCCGATGAAGGTACCTTCCATTGTCTCGAGCACGATGGTGTTGGTATATTTAAGCACACACAAAATAATCCGCAAGCGTATGAATACCGATGTAACGGGCGGGGAACGTGTGTGAGGATAACAAATTCTATGCTTAACCCTTGGCTTGAGAAGATAGGAGCCTAAGACTGTGTTCATTTAGGAGAGATTGGTGCCTTGGAAATATTTGTACCGATTGCTTGTGTATTTTATATAGTAAATGTTTCTTATCGAATAATTCCTACCCAAACCACCCCTAACCCAACAGCCCTAAAGGAGTTACTAAAGTCTTCTAGTTCTAACTTCGGTAAGCTAGTCTAGTATTGTTCAACTAGGGGAGTTACTAAGGAAGAACACAAGCAGTCTAGTATTGTTCAACTAGGGGGAGTTACTAAGGAAGAACACAAGCAGAGTATGTCTTCCCTAGCAAAATATCCTACTCAACCTACAAACAGAAGGTGGACTATAGAGGAAAGAGCTTATATGAGTCACCCTCATGAGTTACCACTAATCCCGAATATATGGTACATCTACAAGTATCCGAGTCTAAGCACCACGCTTACGCTATGAATATTACTTCAACCCAAGACCGATAGGGATTAAAGTACTCAAAAGAGAGTCATAAACCTGAAGAACAATATAAACAATATTAGTTACTTGAATCAGAAGTTTATTGCTAGATAAAGCTCAGAAGCAAGATCGAGAAGAATTCCATAGTATAGGTCACACAGAGAGCACTAATAGGATGACACACAAACCTGAAGAATAATATGAGCAATATTAGTTACTCGAATCAAAAGTTTATTGCTAGATAAAGCTCAGAAGCAAGATCGGGAAGAATTCCATAGTATAGGTCGCAGAGAGAGCACCAATAGGATGACACTCTCCTCCAAACTCTTCCTTCTCACTCTATCTCACTATTTCTAAATAAGACTAGATCCTAATCCCTGAAGGACTAGAGGACTAGCCTTCTTCTTGAATGTTGGCTCTGATCCTATCGAGGGTTTCTTGATTCTAGAGAAGGCTCGAGATTTTCTACCAAGGATGAGGATGATCTAAAGAGGGGTTACAAGGTTGTATATATAGGACGGAGCATCAATTCTGGACCCTCAAATCAAATAGACCTTGAACGATAGCTGAGTTGCAAACTCTAAGGCAATGGAGAACTGACGTACGAAGGCGGAGGTTGACAGGGGGCCCATAGACCGGTCGGACCCACTTGTCATGGGTTGGGGTCCACTTTAGAGGAATACCTTCTCGTGTCCTCTGGAACCTTTTGGAGTTGATACCCACACAGGATATGCTCTTTTTCTGACAAATCCATGTAAAAACACAGATTCACCAAAGCTCATAGAAATTATTAGTTTAAACCCTAGTTATATGTTTGTGATTACTTTTATGTTCAAGTAATGTTGACGATTCTCTTGATGGACGTTAACTACCGTCAACAGATGGCCAACGGAAAAATGGATTGTCCATTTTGCCAAGTTCCTTTGGTCTGAATCTAGAACAAGCAGCCGATGACCAAGGACGAGTAGTTTCTCAAGTGTGCGACCAAGGATGAGTAGTTTCTCATGTGCGCATACGACATTAAGGTTCAGATATTTTACATTGTTGAACTCATTGTGTCTCTTAATGCTACTATGATTTGTGCGTTGTTGAGTGCAAAGTGATCCAACAACATATGGGTTCATCCGCCCCGAGTTGCAATATGAAGCCCCTAAAGCAAAAGAACGCAAGTTGCAGACTGCTATGATGGGATCAGTTGCCTGTTATGCCAAATGGAAGGAAGAATTGCAAGAATTGAAGCAAACTATTTGTGGATCGAAATTGAAAGTTCAAATTCCGAGCCGAAGCCCGAGGTGGACACCAGAAAGGCCAAGTTGTGCTTGATTGTTCATCTTTATCTCCAATTATTGTTGTCTTTGTAGGTGTTTTTGATTGGTGTGTGTTGCTGGATTATGGAAGTGACCAGCTAGTATGTATGTTAGTCAGTGTTGATATTTCTTAACGACATTACTAGAAATTGTTAACACCAAAATTTGGTAGAGCCTGGATGACAGATGGGCCGGCACACGGTGGTTCGGCAAGAGAATCATTCTGGCTAGTAAGAAGACAAATAGCGGTATCGTGGGCATTCGGGAGGTCACGTTATTCGGCTAAGAAGCCTGAGTCCGAGAAGGAGCTGAGCATGAGATGGTTCAGCAAGCGTGTAGCATCAAGGAAGATATTCGAGGACGAGGGCCCACATCACGTGCAATTTCACGACTCCGAGAAGACTTGGAGAACAATGTATCTTAGCTAGATATTTTCGTTATGTTTATTCGTAATTAGTTAGAACTCGCCAAGCCCAGGGTATAAATATGAGACCCCAAGAATCGTAAAACGATCTACCAAATCAAATACAACCAACCCGGCCCGTGCCTTGGCTCCCGCCACCCTTCGAGTCCAGCCGTGTCGCCGATCTATCATGCGAGAGGATTCATCGAATCGGGCCGACCGTAGTACCGCAACCTTGCACCATGTCTAGTATCGTCAGGCGGATTTAGATTATTGCAAGTAGTCTTGTTCACGCTTAGTATCGTCGTCGGCGGATTTAAGCTATCGGGGCAAGAGGGTTCTTTTTGTCGATCATGAGCCATCCGGTGGGCTAAGGTCCGGCTAAGAGCTAGTTATCGGCTTCATTAGATTTGGCAAATCTAATGAATTTATTAAGTTACCAAGTGGTGCATGCTTTCATTTATTTATTTAATTATGTTTGCACACACTTTTTGCCCAATTTAGATTGATGTGGCTCGGCTTTTATCTTTTGTTAGATCTAGATGTCATCAATTCTTTCAATGTTCATCATTAGCTTGTCATTAGATCTATCTATTCTTTCATAGCTGAGCTTAGATCAATCTAGGTTGTCACGTTGTTGGGTTCTTGCGCGTTTAGTCATGAGTCGTGCGGCGGGGGCTAAGGTTTTTGCGTGTGAGTTCCTTCTTCATGGACTGGTTCGGCAAGCTTGCCGAATCTGATTATGTGTTTACCGTATCTTGCATGTGTAAGTCTACCTATCGTTAGAGTCTAGTGCGGGCAGCCGTATCATGCGGTGGATTAGCTTGTTGCAAAGTGTATCATGCGGTGGATTGTTGTTAGGATGAAGAGGGTTTAGAACGGTTAAATCCGGCAAGCCGTATCATGCGGTGGATTAGCTTGTTGCAAATGTATCATGCGGTGGATTGTTGTTAGGGACTGATCGGGGATAAATCTCTGGCTTTACTTTAGATTAGGTTTGCATATGTACTTTACTTGTCTATGCATACGCGCTTCAACGAGTAATGAGTATTTATAGATCATTTTAGATGTATGCGTGCTTTTAGCTTGTCATGGTTAGATTGTATCATGCGGTGGATTGATCTAGTTGTGGTAAGTGGTTTTAGATCTGTAGCAAGTGGTATCATGCGGTGGATTAGCTTGCAAGGGTTTAAGCTTGACGGGTTTAGGAAGGCTAGGCGTGTGGCAGACTAGTTGGATGAAACCTATGCATGTGTCATTTAGATCAGGTTTATAGTTATGAGTTACTCGCTTTTGTTCCATGTTGCCATTTAATTCGATCCATGCAATAGAGCTTTATGATGTCATATCATGATGATCGACTTTATTTGTTCAAACATGTCTTCTATGATCATTCGGCAACTGTTTTTACATTACATCTTTTCACATGCTTACTGAATGCACTCATTACAGTCGACAGATAGCTCTCATAGCTATATGTCTTTACATCTGGCCTTAGAGCCATACATGCGGAACTGTCTTGGTCTCACCAGGCATGTTCCAGATCTCACGTTTACCTCCTTGTCAATTAACAGGTCAAATTGACTGGCACGCCTCAAGACACTTTCGAGGCGGTCGAGTAAAGCCAGCTATTCCGGCTTGTCAGTGTGTGCGGCGCAAGAAGGAGTCAGGTGTTTGTGCCTACGTAAATAGATAATAACCCATTTCCGGTAACGGCACCGTAAACGCTTGTTAGCATTTCATAGTGCAATCAC
>JADLZK010008944.1:0-195379 GCA_015847255.1 Hyparrhenia diplandra
CTTGACTTACTTTTTTGTTGATGATGTACTATCTAGCTAAGTTAGTATTAAAACTATGTGTGATGATCGATGCAAACTCGATGACCGCTTGCTCAATTTGATAAAATATATGATGCTAGTAGCTTGTTCGTACAAATTGTTGACCACACATACATATGCCCGCATATATAGCTAGCTATATAATTTTACAAAGATAGACCATGTTCCGCTTTTACAAAGACTGAGACCATGTTGCTTTTTAAAGATTGAGAGATGGTATGCCATCTCAAATCAACCTCCAAGGCCAATATGTCACCACATAAAGCCGAGAAAATAAAAGCTAGAGGTACTTTTATAACAAAAGAACAACAAACCGGTTCAAACACTCAAACCACACCATAAACCCGCACATGTCACATGAGCTTTAACAATAGCAATAGCTATGCATACTCATTTGCGTCATCGCTTTTTTTTTTACGCCTTTTGCCACGGGCCCTCCCTTCTCTTTATGTCCATCTCTCGAGGTATGGAGTCAGCTCGGTCGCCGAGAATCCTAGGGATGATTTTTGCATCAAAAAGAAGGGATTTCATCGAACTCATAGATACCTTCCTCTTCCACCGGATTTTCAAGTCCGATAACCCGCTTTTTCCTGTGGAGAGCCACTTGTAGGTTCTTGCTTCTAGTGTCGCCGCACATAGAAGACTTGGCTAACCTGATTTGCGAGTATAAATGGCTCTTGCGTGTGCCCGGCCCGTCCAAGGTCAACGCAAGTGTAGCCGTATCTGTCTTTCTTGAGACACCTTTGATTATCGGGAACCCATCTACACCGAAAAACGGCGTACTTCATGTCTCCTGGATACGAGAGTTCCCATATCTCTTCAATCTTGCCGTAGTATGGTTTCCGCACGTCCTTAGAATCAGTTGCAACAATACGAACACCGACACGGTACACACTTTTCTTGTCTTGATCACGGTGTAAAAGGTGTAGCCATTTATGTCATAGCCCCGATAAGTTGTGACGTGCGGAAGAAAGGCCCTTTGCCGCTTGCCGAGCTTTTTCGCTGTCGCAAGAGTCGCCCGAACCGCAAGTCGGTCTCTAATCCGCATGTTGAACCGTCTTAATATGAGCCCTCGTTAAAGAGAGACTCGGTCCAATCCGGATTTTCTTCCTACAACAACCGATAATGCTCTACGATGTAAGGATCTATCTCTCGCTTTCATGTAGCATCACAAGAGAGTGGGCTTTGTCAAAGTCGTCTTTCTTCGGAGTAATTTGCTTCTCCCCAAGAAACCCTATTCCCGCTAGCCTTCCGTCATGGCGAGACTTGGAGATGCCGATTGGATTACTTGGGTCAAGATAACGGAGACACCAATCGACCACCTCCTCGTAGAATAGCACCGCGTGCCATGCTTCCCTCGGGGTGAACCCGACTCTTTGAAAACCTGTTCGAGAGTACTCATAAATCTCTCATACGGATACATGTGGTGGAGGTACATCGGTCCAAGATACGATCTCCTTAACCGGATGGACGGATATGTCGAAGAAAGTCGGGCGGGAAGTAAGCCTCAAGGAGACACATCGTGTCACACATGTTCTTTTCAAGATCGTTCGTTTTTCGTTCGTCGATCACCTTCCGAGAGATTGCATTAAAGAAGGCAGAGAGGTCGATGATAGCCTTCGAACCTTTTTCCGCAATATGTTTCGGATCCCGACCGCAAGCATCGCCGTGAGCATGACATCGCAATCGTGAGCCTTCATCGGAAGCATTTTGTTCTCTTTTAGCGTGCACAAGTTTTCGGACTGGGCTGCGCGTATCGAGAAGGAAGTTTGACACTACGAAAGAAGTCGCACAACTCCCCGCTTCTCTCGACGGGTCGCTTTATGGCTTGACAAAGGTGGACGGGCAACGTTAGGAAGGAGCTCGGGTCTTATGTCCATCTCCTCTAGGTCAGCTCTTGCTTTATCATGGTCCTTCGATTTCCATTTTTCATTCATGAGTGTCCCAAGCAAACTTCCAAAGACGTTCTTTTTCACGTGCATGATATCTATCTTTGTGGGCGAACCGCTATGTCTTTCCAAAGAAGGTAGCTCCCATAGGATTGACATTTTCTTCCACCTCTTCTTATCGGCGGGCTTTTTGCGGTTTTCGGCTCTTCGATTTTGCTTTCTTTTCTCTTTGTTTCCTTTGGTTCGTCGGCGGGCGTCGTATCCTTTACCACCTTTCGTCAGACCTGTTCCCCATTGAAATGCCTTGGTGCGCTTTTGCTTTCTCCTTCGCCCCATCAAACCGACGTTTCATCTCACGGTATGGATGCTTTGTAGGAAGGAAACGCGGTGCTTTACATAAACCCTCTTCTTTGAGTTATTCACCCAAACAGTCTCGGTGTTGTCTAAGCAATGAAAGCAGTCTTTCTCTCCTTTGCTCGCCTCAGACACGCCACGGTGTCCTAGAATATCGATGATTGTGGTGAAGAGCAGGACACGTAAATTGAAGCACTCTTTCTTGTAAGCATCGCACACACCGACACCACCCTCTTCCGAGCTCCTTGATATCGTCAATAAGCGGCCTCGTGTACACATCGATGTCAATACCGGGCCGATGAGGACCGGAGATCAAGACCGACATCATCATGTACCTCCTCGTGTTACGACGACCACGGTGGAAGATTGTAGATAGTTAATAGCACAGGCCGGACACTATGTGTGCTACTCATGTTACCAAAGGGGTTCATGCCATCCGTGCTTTCGGTGCAAAACCGAATATTCCTTGGGTCATCGAAAAAGTTTTATGTTTGTGATCAATGTCCCGCCACCGAATACCATCCGCCGGGTGCCTTATATAATCATCACGCTTCGCCTATCCAAGTGCCATGTCATCGGTCGTCGTCCCCTGAGGTTGCAAAAAAGACGTTTTAGGCGAGGAATTATTGGAAAGTACCATGCAACCTTCCGAGGAACTTTACGGCGCACCACCCGCCTTCTTCACCATCATCGGTTGTTCGTTTGTAACGAGAGGTTTTACACTTGGGGCATGCAGCAAGATTTGCATAGTCACCCGAACGGGGATGCGCCATACATGCAAGCATGAATTTTCTCGAACTTCAATCCCATGGACAAACGATCTTTTTGGCCTCATATGTCGTCTTCTTTGGCAACATATTACGTGGGGAAGCATATCCCCAATCACCCCTAGCAATTGTCTAAAGCTCTTGTCGGTCAATGGTTCTCTCGCCTTGAGTTGGAGAAGCTTTAGTGTACCGTATAGCTTGGAAAAACTTTTTTACGCTAGTCGAAGCAGTGGTGTCCTCATATCTTTCAAGAGTTGTTCCAGCTTCTTCAGCTCTTCAAAAAGGTGTATTCATCGTAGCCCATGCCATCACGCAGCAACTTGTCCATATCCTCAACAGTAGGGACAGGGCTCGTAGCAAGCTCTGCTACTTCATCATCAGTAATTATTTCCTCATCCTCAAATGTCGCTTCTTCCTCGCCACCGGCACCACTTTCAGAACTCGCGCTTGTTCTCCGTCGTTGACACCTTCTCCATGCTTGTTCCAACTTGTGTACCCAGCCATGAAACCTCGAAGGATTAGGTGGGCGTGGACTGAAAACGAACTCGAGTATTGCATCTGGTTCTTGCAGTCCACACATGGGCACCACAAACCCGGCATCCGGGTCTCGCAAGATATCGGCCTCCTCGCAAAGAGCTAGGAAAGATTGCAACCCATCTATGTACTCACGACCGTCGCGTCTCACCCGGTACATCCAAAGGGCTTCGATCCCCATCGTCTACAAAATTAAGCATGGTGGAAATGGAAGAAATCCTCGGCCAATTTAAGTCATGATATTGTTGCCAACAACTAGATGCTTTAATTCTATCTCAGCCATTATGCATTAATCGATGCGTAAGCACTATTGTATTTTAATTAGAAGCGTCGTAGCTAGGTTTGCTCACCTATAGTTCGGAGATCGGCGACCACCGCATCGGCGACCTCGCAGCCGGGCGAGCACGGCCCGCCACCGGGCGAAATCCGCGGCAGGCTGGCGGAGCACGCCGACACGAAGATGGCAGCCGGAGCACGCCGCCCTTCAGACGCTTGACGCCCTTCTTGGCGCCGCCGCCGAAACGCACGAGCACCAATATAATGCCGAGAGGAACGCGGTGACAAAGGAGGAGAGCTCTAACCACGCCCGCGAGTACTTACAGCCGATATGGCGGAGCACACACCAACGAGCCGCCGCCCCGCGGCGCCGCTCCTCCGCTGCCCCCCCCTATCTCCCCTCGGTGTGCCGCCACCCCGAAGAGAGACGGTGCTCAAGTGTGTGGCAGCAACGCCTTATATATATCCGTAGTAACCCGAGCAGCTAACCCGAACGCACTTACATGGTACAAAGACGCGTGCTAAAGAGTCGCCGCTAACAGATAACCCTAAGTGTACGCTTACAAATGCATATCTGCTTTACTAGGTAGGAGTACTATAGTTACACATGGTACCACATACGCCTCGTAACCCAACGAACGCGGGCGCGTCTACGATGTGCCGCCACTTACACACGCATGCCGACATCCATCGTCTCTAGTCGACGCGTGTCAGAACTATGTAGCGGGAAACGGCCCGGCTCGTTGTACCACAAGAGAACGGGCTTAACATCCTAGGTCCAAATTCAGGCCCAAAGGAAGGCCGGTGACAAAGGAGGAGAGCTCTAAGCACGCCCGCGAGTACCTATAGCCGATATGGCGGTGGCGGAGCACAAACCAACGCAGCCGCCTGTCCTCGGCCGCGGCGCTCCGCCGCCACCACCAGAGAGAGACGGTGTTGAAGTGTGTGGCAACGCGAGCGAAAACGGCCCACTCGTTGTACCACATGAGAACGGGCCTAACATTCAGCCCCAAAGGAAGGCCGCCGCCGAGGCCCGTTCAAAACCGGATGCGAGGCCCGGCCCAAATTCAGTGCCTGGTACGACGCTGCGTGTCAACATCCATCGTCTCTAGCGTGATCGGGCGACCGTAAGACTCGAGACAAATACAGCGCGTGCACCTGCCGAGCGCTCGCCATCGACATGTGTCCGCAACGCGAGACACCACGGATACACCGCGGGACTACGGCAACAATGCACGATCGCAACATGCGACGATTCAGCACGCCGCACTCGCGGCGCGTCGTTCACCGATTCGTGTCCGCAATACCAAAGAAAAAAGACGCATACCGGGCGACAACACACGTCACGTAAATGACCTGGCGTCGGTAGCGGTTCGCGACATGTCTGCACACACCGCTAGCACATCTCGCCTGAAAATAAACGCGCCGGTAGTGGATGTGACATGTCTGCCGTACACCGCTAACACAACTCGCCCGAAAATAAACGCTGCAGCGTCGGTAGCAAATCGTGCGACATGTCTGAACACACCGCTAACACAACTCGCCCGAAAATAAACGCCGGCCGTCGGTAGTGGTTGCGACATGTACGAGACACCTCCTAACACAACTCGTCACGAAAATAAACGCGACTTTAATTTAAGTGACCGTTTACGAGACCCTTGTATGTTCCAAGCGCCGTTATTCGCGCACGCAGCGTCTATACCGGTGTCAAGCAACACGGACGTTTCGACCACGCCGAGTCTCGTGAATCAACGCACGCCCGCACGGTACGTACGGGCGGCGCCTGAAAAGGTGTCTCGTAAGCAAAAACGGCGTCGAATTAGGGGTTGCATCCACGGTCGGTCGGTCTCAAGATGCGCTGTAATGAAACGCGCGTGTTCGAGATACGTTGAATTCCCGCAGACACTCGGTTTCAAAAAGCATCCGCCGTAGCCGCGCCTGCGCGCTCAGCCAACGAAAAACGCGCCCGGATTAAGAAAACAGGGCGTGTCACATGAACACGCGGTATCCGTAATGACCTTCTATTACAGGCGCATATTGGTCTTGTGGGACCATCCGACGACTATTGCCGACGCCGCCCGGCCAGCGCGTCGGTAATGTCACAACACGCACGCCGTCATTACGGCGGCGTCTGCGGGCGCACCGACGGCGGTTATTAGCCTTTTTACATAGTGAGTGTAGCCTCAACACTATTCTTCTTGTCACTTTGCATTTCTCACATTTCATGCATAACACGTTATCAGCTCATCACTAACTCCGTTCATCGAGGTACAATGCCGCTGCCACCCATGCCATTGGCTTACATCATACTACAAGCTATTATGTTCCAATTCCATCATGCACTACTATGTAGGTATATCATTGTTTGCATCCTATTATTCAAAACGATATGCTACGGATGATCGCTCACCTCATTGGCGATTACGCCCCCATGGCAGAGCAAGAAGAAATACCTCAAGCGGCTGCGTCGTGAAAGGGAGGAAGTAGAAGACAATTTTCTATTAGGAATCCTAGACTATTTCCATATAACCTCAACCACTTTTATACATTTTTTTAGCAAGAACCATGGGGAAAACCGCCCCGGCAATGACAAAGAATTTGATTTTCGAGACACATTATGATTTCCAGACCCATAGGGCAGAAGCATGAGGTTGACAAGATCTAAAGTGATGATGATAAAATTTGTCGGAAGAATACCTCTGATGACCCCAAATGAAGACCCACTTGTCTTTCCCTCACTATCAACAGGTGGCAAAGTTGCCAACTCATTTTGAAGCAAGAGAAATTCATTATAGGCAGCTCTAGTCATGGGGATTCTAAAGCAGTCAATCAGTGAAGAAACATTTCTTAAATTCCGAAGGGAGATATGAGGGTCTTTGGCAAAAGAGTATAGAGCAGAGTACACATAAGAGTGAATTTGCCATCTACAATATCTTCCCAAAAACTGATAGTGTCCCCTATTGGGGTTACAAAAGCAACACCTCTGTACTGAACATGTAATTTGAGTATATCTTTCCACCAAAAAGAGTCTTTTTCTCTAGCAAGATGAGGCACACAGTCTTGATAATATTTCTACCATATAAGATTAACCCACTAAACATTCTCTTTTCTATAAAACTTATCAAGTTGCTTCAAGAGCAAAGCATCATTCTGCAAACTTAAGTTGATAACCCTCAGTCCCCCTTTAAGCTTTGGAGCCCTGACCAAATCCCAAGCAGCTAGGTTGTAACCCTTTTTTCTGAAATCACTCACTCTCTAGAGGCATTTCTTTCTATGCTTATCGATAATATCAATAACAGAGACAAGTAGCTTAAGGGAGCACATGTAGTAGGTTGGGAGAGAAGAGATCACAGAATTCACCAACTGCAACCTACCAGCATAAGATAGGAACTGTGAAGTGGCAGACATCATTCTCTCAATTCTGCAAATCAAAGGGGCATAATCCTTAACTTGTGGCTTAGTAAGGCCCATTGGTAGCCCAAGATAAGTGAATGGAAAAGTCCCAGCAGTGCACCCAAAAACCTGTGCCAAGGAAATGGACTTCTCATGACTAACATATCCTTTCTCCTTATTTTTTCCCCACGTCCTTACACCTCCAGACCGATCGATTGAATGCACATGTAAGGATCAATTTTCCCAAGTGTGCAAAGACTCAGAGTAGCTAAGATAAGAAACTAATGGAGAGAGTTTTTTGTAATAATCTTACTAAACACAGTACTGAGAGAGGGTTTTGGAAACTCTTCTATCTTGATGATCTTAGAGATTGTTTGGATTACGTCTCGATTATTATAATTTGATCGATTCATTGTCACACCCGATTTTAAGGACAAAATCAAATGCCCAATATACATATGTCAGCACCAATTTTCATACAAATATTGATTTCATTATAGTATCAAAATCAGAGTTGGTTACATAATCGAAAACATTATTACAAAAATGACCCATAGGTATAAAAGAAAGCCTATTTATCTTCCATTGAAAATGGACGCCATCTTGATACTGAAGGTAGACTAGGGGCAACTTTAGCCTATTACACGTCATTAGGGTCGAAGGCACCGTTTTCAACGTACTCCTCGTCAACTTCAGTGTCCGGGTGGGACGGTGGGTAGTAGGGGGTGTGAAAGGAATCGTGATGCCTAAGAGGGGGTGAATTAGGCAACTTAAAATTCTACTTCTAACTATCGCCTCAAACTCTACTTCAAAACCTATGTAAGAAAGTAATCTATCTACATGTGCAACTATGTTTTTGCTAAGTATGTTGCTATCTCTACCGCAAAATAGTTATGCAACCTAGGCTCCAATCCTATCAACTAGCCTATCACTAAGATAGGTAAGGTGAGCACACAACCAAAAAGATTGCAAATGCAAATGCAAAAGGTAAAGGGTGGTAGAGATGCAAACTCCCATCAACGACTCTAGTATTTTTTTTGTCGAGGTATTGAGAAACACACAAGCTTCCCGTAGTCCTCGTTGGGACCCCCTCGCAAGGAATCCTTCGCAAGGGCGCTAAGCCCCCATCGGGTAACTCCGTGGATAGCCTCAGTCCTTCCCCACATGAAAGTGGGTCTCCGGCGTGCCTTCCGGCAAGCCTCTCTCAGATGCTCCCGTCGTGCGTCTTCACTATCAATCTTCCGGATGAACCACCGCGGGCCTTGTTCCCTTTGGTACATGGTAGCGGACACACCATAAACACGGTTGGTGTGGTCTCGCAAGACTTACAAGCCCAACCGAGTACAATAATGGCACTCGCAAGCACCGAAAAGCAAGTGGTGTGCAAACTTCACTAACCACTAGGCCTAAACCTAGAGAAAGCACATATGAGCATGGTCTAACTGGCCTAAGCACTTCCCAAAGCACCTACACTAATCACCATGTGTATCACTAAGCATTAAACAATTAGTGGAGAGCACTAAAATGGTGTATCAACACCCATGATATGTTTCCTCACTCCCACACATCTCATTTGGCCAGTTGTGGGTCTATTTATAAGACCCACGGAGAAAGTAGCCGTTGGAGATGAAATCCCACGCTTATGCTACTAACTAGACTCATTGGATGTTGCACCAAACGTGTCTGGTGTAGCGTCTCGTCACTCCCCAACAGTCACTCTTCAAAAGATGACCAGACTCGTCGTGCATCTAGTCAATACACACCAAACACATTTGGTCGTGAAAATACCTTTTGGACCCTTTCTAGACGTCGACGAGACTCATCCCGAGTCTGGTGTAGTATATGGTAAATACTGCATTGTTGAACTAACCAGACTCATTCCCGTGAGTCTAGTGCAGCGTATGGTCAGTGTTGCACTCATGCTAAACTGACCAGACTCATCCTCAGTGAGTTTGATGAGTCTGGTGCAACGTCTGGTCAGTACTGCACTCCTATTGAACTGACTAGACTCACCACCCATGCATGAGTCTAGTGCAAAGTGTGGTGTGGACAAAAATAGGTGTAACTGTTTTCTCCGAACTCCAATTTTGGTGATCTTAGAGTTGTTGGAAAGCTAATGAAAAGAACTCAACAAATCTAAGCTAGTGTCATAAGAATTTCATCATATCCAAAATCACGCGGTAGTCCCGATCTCGGTCCAAGTCCGCATGTGCATCCTATTGAACTACAAAACACAAACCGCAAACATGTTAGTCCCATTTGGTCATGTTTGTCATCAAACACCAAAAATCAAACTAAAATGGGCTAAGGTCCATTTTCCTTACCAGGACAGAGGAAGAGTGAGTACATCGAAATGTACTCTACAAATGTAGGAAAAATATGACATGGATATGCTAGCTTCGTTTGACACGAGCCCCTAAAGCGATACACCTATTACCTTAAATCTCTAAGCACCTATTTATCTAAGAGAAAGCACTTCTCCTCAGAGTAACCAAACCAACACTCAAATTCCATTAGAGTACCACACCTGAATTCCATCATGGCCTCCCAACTATGAACCAGATCCATCTAACCAAGAAGTCCATGTCATTCTTAACTGTGAGAACAGCTGATATACCGGTTTTACACTCCGTAGAGGTTGCACACTTTCACCACAAGTCATGTTTTTCCACATCACAACTCAAACTACCTAGGTGCTTAGCAGGGTCACACTACAAGGCCTTTAAAAAACTCCTCCAAGACTATTTTACTAGGCCGGGTTCAGCCTATCCAGACGCCAAGGGACCCCTCAGCCACAATAAACATTCCCAATGTAGCATAACTTGGAGGAACTAACTACTAGGCTAGGTCCAGCCTATCCAGACCTCATCCGCTGTTAAGCTGGGTTACAGGCATAGAAAATTGGTCCTTAGGATCCAAGTAGGATACTAGCACAAACCTAAACCACAAACATCAGCCGCCATAGCGCACAACCAACCTCAACCAAACGGTCCATCCTGCTAGATTTGCCTACTCATCATGTTAAAAGATTACCATCTCATGTTCCATAGATCATTATTCAATATTATGTTACAACCCCTAACCCATACATTTTCATAATATTAAATATAATTTGCTAGACTCTAGCTAATTATGATGCAACAAATCCAAATTCCTATCATCGTAGATGCAAACATTTTGGTTATTACATGTTACCACATACTGCACCTTTAGATCATTGCTCCATGTTGCATGATCATGTCCAATGACACTAGAAATGACAACAGTAAAAATTCTGCATGTTGCATGATCATGTCACATGTCAACTTACACCTAGATAATGTATCTAGACACAGTAAAACCCATGTATCTAGAAAAGATAAAAGGAGAGTACATGTAAACACTGGAAAATAGGACAAATATTCCCCTTGCCATGACATTGTTGCTCTGGAATACATTGCCCTACCAGCTACAGTGATCATGGAGTAACCCATGCACCCTGGAACAGTTGGCTTATTGTTTTTCCCAAGATCCATTCCAAATCTGACGGGGAAACAGGTATCTTGCCTGCAACAAGAGAAATTGCCTCCTTTCCTCCTTTGTAGCCACATTCAGGAACAACGTAGGGGAAATCACTGGAGACATGTTCAGAGCATATTTAATCCATGGCAATAGTGTTCGCACCAGAGGATGAAGGAATTATATTATTTCTATATTCAATATTAGATTTCTTTTACTTTCAGTGAGGAGCATCGAGTATGTAATTGCTGCTGGAGTTTCTGTGGTGATTTGACACTTGTTTTCCACAAACAGGCACTTTTTTTGAGTTTTCAAACAGGCACTTTTAAAGAGTAATATCAATTTAAACTATCAGTGGGTCTGTGAATTCACCTTCCCCACATTATTCGATTGGCTCCATAGTGAGATATCCCACGGGAAAGAAGCTGAGCAGTGTCTTCATATGGATATGGCTCTCTCGTGATGCGGAAAAGAGCACTGTATTTGACATAAACCTGTTAAAGTAATGCATCATGGCTTTAGAGAAAGTATAGTGATACCAAAACACAAAGTACCAGTGCACTACTCCCATCCGTTTCACAATGTTTGCCATTCTAGAATCTTTTTTCTCAAATTACTTATCATTCACACATTCCAAAGCAACATTAACTCCCTCCCCTCTCCCACAGGTCGAGTTTTATTAACTGCGTACCATTAATCAATGTAAGCTGCAACACCTGATCACATACCCCTAGCCAAATGCACCAGCCAATGGTATGGAACCCATTAAGGACAGCGATATATTTATACTTTTCCCTTGTAAGAGATTGACTAGAATGACAAATATTGTGACAGAGAGAGTACTAGCTAGGCAACTTCTGCTACAATCTGGCACTAGGGGTCAGTTTTATTCTTGACGCAAGTACTTGACAATAAAATCAGGTCAGGTACTGCTCTAACAAAATAATGTTACAGTCCCATGATCTCTGAAAGCAAAACCTGTGGGTGCTATGATCATATTCATCTGCTAACAGACAGATAAGAAAATTTCTTAAATTACCTGTGGGAATCTGGATAAGTTTAGAAATGAAGATAATGTCTTCTCTTCTTCATCGTTCCTGTATGTCAATGCAACACATAAGATACTATAGGCTATAATACATTCCTGCAAAATATGAACAAGCAAAAACAAAAGCTTACATTGGTGGCTTGCAGAAACCCATATGATCAAGAATAACAGTAGTTGCAGGATAATCCCTACACAGCTCCTCTATTTCTTGAATATATGGACCAATTCCCTGCATATAAAAGAACAAAGAATAGTAATATAACTTAAACTCAGTAACAAAGAGCACAGTTAAATCCCTGTTACTTTAAATTCATGAAAATTTATTTCGCAAAAAAAGATGCAGATGGGGTTCTCATAAACGCATCTAACCAGACCTTGTATAATTAACAGGGCTAAGAATTTGTATTTCTCTGGTTTTGATTTCCTCATTTATTTTAGCTCTAGTGGCACCACCTGACAATATATAATAACTCTTTGTCCACATGTGAACCCTTCTCTTAAGGATGTGAACATATTGCTCAACTTTTTTTGTCAGAATTTCAAACTTCTTAATATATAGTAACTGCGGATACATATTGGAGAGGAATGCATCTTTTACCTTCATTGTCACTATTGCAACTGGTGCTCCAAGCTCTCCTGCCTTTGAAAATAATGACCTTCCAACCTCATTGGTCATCTGTTTATTTGAAACAATTTGTTTTCCTTCAGGCCACATTGATCATCAATCCCAATTAATAAGTAGAGGAACAATGTTGCTCATTTTCCTATTTGCAAACCTTTTGACCAGATGGCCATAAGATTGGGTTGAACCTCACAGCACGGTATTTTTCCTGGTGATAAGTTTAAGGGACTGCATATTAGAAAATAGGAGAATGGATGATTCCTGTTGTGTTAGAAGAAAATTCCAAGAGGTTACTTGTACAATCAGGTGTTCAAGCAGTTTAATCCCACTCCCATCATCTGCAGGATTGGCAAGACAACAGCCAATGAACTTGGATGGGTATTTCTTCAACACACTACAGAAAATAAATAAATAAATTACTGATATAGTCATATATGATGACTAATTCAGGTGGTCTCGGACTCGGATTGGAATGGAACAATGCAAGAAAAAAGATCTTACCTAGTTGTCAAAGAATGATCAAACATATGATTAAGAGGTTGAACAATCAGAGCCCCGTCCACTCCAGCTTCACTCATACACTAAAAAGAAAAGAGGAAATTCCTCAAAACAGTTCACTAATCAGCAGCTCCCCATGGATCAAGTCTTCTGAGTTTCAACAGGCTAACATATAAGGGTATGATTGATTATTGTGGTTTAGTGAGACCAAATAATATTAAATACAGTCTCAGACTAAATTTTGAATAGCAAGTTCCAATAGCAATGGGATAGAGGAGGAAACGCCGCTAAGATGGCAATTAGGTTGGGTAGGTCCACCGTTTGTTGAGAAACGGATAATCCACCAGCTGAGATTTTTTTAATGTATATATGCTACAGAATGACCTATGCTGTTTCCTTCATTCTGCCATGGTGCCAATTTCGTATGAATTTTGTTTTTCAAGAACGTGTATGAGCACATATTTTTCAAGAAGGTTATAGGTTAGCAATTACGAGCGGGTTGTGACTTTGTGATTTGTGAAGCATGGAACCCAGAGGAAAGCCTCCACACCACAGCAGGGCAAAGCTACGGGAGCTCAGACAGTACAATAAATTATTAGAAACCCTCACGCCTCACCTCGATGGAGGTGCCAAAGCAACAAATCAGCTCTTTAGCCATCTCCATCTATCTCCAGCCGAACTTCAGCCTTGAGGCATGAGCGTGACAGCAAGAGCATGAAACGGCAGATCCGCACCTGATCTGGTGGGGATTTGGCATGATTTAGTTAGTGGAAACATCGGTGGGTTGGAAGGATTTCAGGTTCTCTGACCATAACAGTGTGTACGATTTCACCTCACACGGATGAAAATGCGCCTACCAATCTATACTATCTATCAACAGTGCGGGAACAACTCATTCCGGCTGCCCATGGTCAGTGAGACTCTGAAACGAACAGGCTCACGGGCAATTAACCTCAAATGCAGATGAGAATAGATGCGGCATTTCTCAAGTTCTCTGACTGACCTCGAGCAAGAAGTCGTCGTCGCCACGGAGCGTGGGTTCCTGGCCTGGGAAGTACGGGAACTCTTGCTTGGCCTGCGCGGATAGAGTTCAGAGTCACAGGTGAAAAACCGCCGCCGACACCCCCACCCGGCCTCACCCCCAATGACGCACCTGTTCTGGCGTGGCCCAGACATGGAGGTGAGAGTCGATGACCTTGCAGGAGGAAGCAGAAGAGGCCATGGCGGCGGCAATGGTGGTGGTGGTGGTGGAGAGGAGCAGTCGCCTCCTTGTTGCTGTGGCCGCGAAGGAGAGGAGGTCGCGGGAGGCGGTGATGGCGAAGTGGGACAGGAACCTGCACCACGGGGCAGCCACAACCGCTGGTGTTGATGACGATAAAGCCATAGAGGGCATCTTGAGGGCATTCCTTTTTTTTTTTTTTTTTTTTTTTTTTTTTTTTTGAACTTAATCTTGAGGGCATTCCTAGTACACTATTGTTGTTGTTGACGATGATACTTGGAAAAAAAAAAGTGTTATAGCGTTAAAATAGCGGCTAGAAGCGGCTGTCGCAATGCTGATTAGCGCGCTAGCGTTTTAGCCAACCTCCCACTAAAATCTATAGCCCACCATATTAAACATTACATCATCAATTTGCCGATGGTTCTCAAGCTTCGATTCCATTGGTTGTTAGTGGACGTTGACACGTCGTATAGTTTGTGCCTGCGCCATATAGGTTATGGTTACAACAGATTCTAATGTGATGGGGTCAAAGTTTTGGGGAGCGGCCCGGGACATCCACGTTAGCTAGGTCTCTTGCTCTTTGCTTCTGACTCATTATTGATTCTAATGTGATGAGGTCAAAAGTTTTGAGGAGGAGAGGGAAAGTTTGAGGACGAAAACAATCATTTTTTCAAGGACGAAATTGAACAAGTTGTAAAAGTTTAAGGATGAGGACAACCATTTATGTAGTTTTGGAATAAAAATGAGCCGAGTTTGAGGACAAAAACAACTATTTTCATAGTTTAGGGATTAAAACCAGCTTTCGGCAATAGTTCAAGGATGAACTTGGCAATTACGCCATTCTGATTCTCTAACAAAATTAATTAATTGCCTATGAGAGATAATTTTGTCCTCTTAGTTTATTTTAGAGAATCATTTCATAGAATATCTTCACCCAAAACTATGAACCACATCTTTTATCACATAAATTTTAGAAAAAAAGTCTTTGTTTAATGGAATTCTAAGGGCCCAGCTTGTCTATTAAGGAATCGGCTGGTAATGAAATCATGGATCAGTGGTCTCTGAGTAATCCAAAATCGAGGAACCGAAGATCGAGATGGAAATCGAATATTTGGCTCCTTCGGCTCCCCACTCGAAGGCGGCGAGTGAGATCATGGATAACTGCGTTCTTTGTACGCGTGCGTGCGCTTGGCGAGCGACCGGCCCGCACTCCGCAGACGTCTCCTCCTCTTTCTCTGTTTTATCATGAAGTTGATAGACACCTGGCAGATGCTACCCAGATGCTACCATCTCGACTACCAGTGCAGGGCAAGGTCAAGGTGCGATTATTTCGTTCTTTTTGTTTTGCCTTGCATTCCACCTGTTCGATAAAATGACTGAACCGTGAGAACGCAGTTTTTTTACATATAAATATAAAATAAAAATAACCCGGATACTTGTCCGTGCATGGGATGCAAGTAGGTTTATAGAAAAAGGCAACATTTATATTTTTAAATAAATTTTTCTCAACTCATGTATAAATTAAGACAAGAAAAAGTTTTGATTTTGAGATGAACTGTTCATGGTTTTAAGACAGTTTTGAAATCCATGAAATGGTATCTCGATCTCGAGGACTAGACTTGATCGCCTTGAGTTTTGATTGCACTATTAGTAGGCTGGATTCATTGACCCCTAATTTAGTCCTTTTGTGCAACCGATTTTATTTTAACACAGTGCTCAGTTCTAATAAATCAACTGCCTGTAAACAAATTGGAGCAATACAAGAGTTGGATGGCAGCTATGGAGGCAATGGCATCCAGGCCAGATCTACTGCAGATGAAGATTGGTGGTTTCTGACTGTCAAGTAAGGAATAGTACTAATCCTTCAGGTACTGTGTCGCGCTTTGAGCGCACTCCGGGCCTGATCATTTGCTGACTTCTGCGCGTTTCATATCTATCTGCACGTGGAAGTCCTTGTTGCTACCTAAATTCCAGGGGGAGAACACATGAGGTCCGGACCTGTAATGGCTGGTGGCTATGATGCCCCACTACTCAGTCTCTGATTAACTTTTGTCATGTCACAGTGCAAGACAGGGGCTCAGCCCAGGTATTCTAAAAAAAAGCAATACTAAATCGATCACCTAACATAAGCTGTAGATGTCTGAGCTCAAAACACGATCCAGTAAAGCATACCTGGGAGTTTGACTTGATCCAAAATTCAGCCCATCAAGGTAATTCAAGCAGCCCTGGCATGTTTCATTTTATATATGTGTTCCTTTCGATTGTATGCTGATTTGGAAGAATTCATATACAATATTAGTTATCTAACATAATACTCTCTCTTCCATGGTTTAGTCT
Source organism: Hyparrhenia diplandra (assembly GCA_015847255.1). Classification (NCBI taxonomy): domain Eukaryota; kingdom Viridiplantae; phylum Streptophyta; class Magnoliopsida; order Poales; family Poaceae; genus Hyparrhenia; species Hyparrhenia diplandra. The sequence goes on from JADLZK010008944.1 coordinate 16,475, forward strand.
TATGTCACCTTGATAATCAAAATCTGTTAGAATGTTGTCTCTATTCCTCCAAACCCTAGTAGGGTAGGCAATATAGTTGCTGTACATGGGCCTCATGGGCCTAGCCTCATGGGCCTACACATATACACTAACACTCCCATGAGCCCTGAACTTCCGGCGCAGCGGAGATCAAGACTGGACATGAAAGAAAGCAACACACACGGGGCCCCCCGCTAGTCACAACTAGCCACCGGGCGACGTTGAGGCTGGATCGAACTCGGAGAAGGTTGATGAGGGCGACCCTTGGTGAAGATGTCGTGAACCGGGAGGTGGTCGGTACATGGAGCACCGAACAGCGCCGATGGCAACCAAGTCGCGGACAAAGTGCAAGTCGATCTCCACATGCTTCGTCCGCCCGATCGATTTGAACGGGTTGGTGGAGAGGTAGACGGCGCCGACATTGTCTGAAGAGACAAGTGTGGTCTTTGTCGGGGGGTAAAGCTCGACCAAGAGCCGACGAAGCCGGGAGGCCTCCGCCACACCGTTAGCAACAGCCCCGGTACTCCGCCTAGACCGGAGCGGGAGACAACCGGCCGCCGCTTGATGACCAGGAGACGAGGTTGCCGCCAAGGAAGACGGCATACCCGGAGGTAGAGCGGGCGAGTGTCCGGACAGCCTACCCGATCGTCGGTGTAGACGACGAGCTCGGTGGAGGGAGACCGGTGGAGCATCAAAGCCCGAGTCAACGGTGCCCACGAACATAGCGGAGAAGGCGCTTCATCGCAGCAAGATGGGGTGCCCGTGGATCATGCATGTGAAGACAGATTCTGGCCGAACGGCGACGCGATGTCGCCCGGTGAAGGTGAGGTACCGCAAGGCACCGCCCAAACTCCGGAAGGATAGGATCCGCCACGAGTGGTCGCCTTCATCGCCAGAAGCTTCGCCGAGTATCAACTCGGAGTAGCACGGGGTGACACGTTGTCATCTCACCGCCGAGAATGTCCAGAGCATACCGTTCTGGTGCGGGAACAACCCCGAAGGGCGAAGTCTCCACAAGAACCCCCGTGAAGTGGTGAAGTGGACCAAGATCCTTCATGGCAAACTCCCCGCCGCAAGGCCGATATGACCTATTGAAGAAGAAGCCGCGGGTTGGGAGGTCGTGGAGGACAATGTCATCAACATAGAGTAGCGTGTAGGCGCCTCAGCCCGTGACGATAGACAAACAGAGAAGTGTCCGACTTGGCCTCTCTCGAACCCCAAGGTGAGAAGGTAGGTGGCAAACCGAGAGTACCAAGCACGAGGAGCCCGCTTCGCACCATGTAGTGACTTGTTGAGCCGGCAAACCGGATCGCCGATTTGGAATCAACAAATCCCGGCCGGGTCGGCTGCAGATATCTTGTCTCGCACAAGGTGCCATGAGAAATGCATTCTTGACATCTAGCCGATGCACCGGCCAAGAGCGAGAGAGAGCAAGTGAGAGGATCAGGCGCATCGAAAGTGTGCTTGACCACCGGATGAAGGTCTCATCATAATCAACCCCGGGCGCCGGGTAAAGCCTCCGAGTACCCGGGGCCGAGCCTTGTAGCGTGCCTGCACTCCCGTCACCCGACGCTTATGCGCCCGAGATCCACTTGCTCAGGACCACATTGCCACAGCACGGGACGCCGCACAAGGTCCCACGGCCGGTTGGCAAGAAGAGCCTCATGCTCCTCTTCCATCGCGCGCCGCTAGGATCCGCCAACGCCAGCGGCGCGAGAGGAGGAAGGAATCGGAGAGACCGCGGATCGCTCGGTGGCGGAGAGGGCCGCGGGACGGAGAACCCCCGCCGCATGGCGAGTCACCATCGGGTGAGTGTGACGGGGTCTCGGCCTGGAAGGATCTGGGGTGGTAGACCGCGGGGTAACCACGGACCTGCCGTGGTGGAGGAGGTGGGGGCGGTGGCGGAGTAGCCGGAGCCGGGTCCGAGGCACCGGGCGCGGGGCCGCGCGACGAACGTACACACTGCGTCGGCTGCCACGCACGGGTCCCGGCCCGCGAACGGGGGAACGACGCGAGGCTCCGGGCCGCGCGTGGCGCAGCTGGTTCCTCCGGTGCCGCGCGTGGCGCAGCCGGGTGGGTGCCGAGGGCCGCCGCGGGCGCCAGCGGGGGACGCCGGCCGGGGGCGCGCCGAGGGGCGCGGGGGGCCGCGCGGGCGCAGGGCGGGGCTCGGGGGCGCGGGCGCAGCGGTGAGCCTGGAGTACCGTGAGAAAGAGGCCGGAGAGGTGGCGGTGGCTGAACCACCGGGTCAAGAAACGGGGGGACTCCAACTCGGCGGGGGGTGGAAGGTGTGGAAGAAGTGGAGTAGGGGAAATCCGACTCGTCGAAGACAACGTGCCGGGAGATGAGGACTCGGTGGGAGGAAAGGTCGTAGCAGCGGTACCCCTTATGGTCAAGGGAGTAGCCTAGGAACACACACCGGGTCGAGCGGGGCGCCAACTTGTGAGGAGCAGTGGCGGCAGTGTTTGGGTAACAGGCACACCCGAAGACACGGAGGTGATCATAGGTAGGAGGGGAACCGAAGAGGGCGTGGTGTGGAGTGGGAGCAGGACAAGCAGTGGACGGAAGGCGGTTGAGTAGGTGGGTGGCGGTGTGGAGGCTCTCGGCCCAGAAGCGCGGGGGCAGAGAGGCCTGAAGAAGAAGAGTGCGCATGATATCGTTCGTGGTGCGGATCATCCGCTCAGCCTTGCCGTTCTGGGAAGAAGTATACGGACAAGACATGCGTAGCTGAACACCCCGAGAGAGGAAGAAAGAACGAGAGGCGTTGTTATCGAACTCACGCCCGTTGTCGCACTGGACGGCCTTGACGGTGAGACCGAACTGAGTGGACACCCAGGCAAAGAAGTGGAGGAGGGTGGGAAACGCCTCGCACTTAGCACGCAACGGAAAAGTCCAAGAGTAATGGGAGAAATCATCAACCAACACCGGATAATATTTCAGCCCGTAAATGCTCTGCAGACAGAGAGGTCCACAAATCACGGTGTACAAGATCAAAGGCATGCGTAGCACGCGAAGAAGAAGAAGAAGAAAAAGGTAGTCTAACATGACGACCGAAGCCGACACGCATGACAAAGATGCTCGGCATGAGTACGAAAGTACAAGAGATGATCGCACTACGACCGAAGCCGAGCCAAAACGCCGCGGCGGGATGACCGAAAGCCGGGCGGTGCCGATGGTAGAAGACGGCGTCACGGAAAGAGCAGCAGCAGAAGACGGAAGGCGAAGAGTGTAAAGGGGTCCCGTGCTCTCACATCGAGGAGTGGTCGTAGGGAAGCCAAATCCTTCACAAGAAGACCAAAAGTGTCAAATTCGAGTAACAAGAGTTATCGCCAGTGAACTCGACGAATAGAAAGAAGATTGTGGACCATCCGAGGAGCAACAAGAACATTCAAAAGACGAAAAGCACCGGGAGCGTAACCCACGAGGTGACCGGAAGACAGGAACCATTCCCCACCATGATAGAAGAAGGGCAAGAGGGGTGGGGAGGTCGAAGAGTCGAGAGTATACCAGCATCCGGAGTGGTGTGGTAGGAAGCCCCAGAGTCAGCAATCCACTCAGTGGGCGGTGTCAGCCCCATGGTGCTGAAGGACTGAGCGAGCTCCGCCTGATTCCACCCCCCCTGCCAGGACGGGCTAGGCGGAGGAGGAGCCCAGGTCGGCGGTAGAGGAGCCATGGTGGAGTACATGGCGGCCGCCTGGAGTGGAGGTCGAGTGTTCCCGCCGCCCTGTCCTGGGAACGGCCACATGGAGATGCGCCCCGTCCATGGGTTGGTGAAGGAGGGACAGGGCGCACCGCCGGGAACTGGAAGTGGAGCAAGCGGTGGAGTGGGTCCGCCACGACCCGGTCCAGCTCCGCCTCCGCCGGTACCCCGTCCAGCACCACCACCACCACGGCCACCACGCGTCGTGGACGGCGACCACCGCGGCCACCCCACCCCGCTTGGCCCGGGAGGAGGCGGGGCAGCGACGAGCACGGAGGTAGAGGACGCAGGCGCCGGGGCAGGAGCGGGCGGTGCAGGGGCGTGTGGCACGGCCCCCATCTGGAGCTCCTCAAGGACGAGGTCGTCCCGGACCTGCAGGAAGGTGGGGAACGGTGTCCGACGAGTGATCCAAGTCCTCAGGTGCGCGAACCGTCCATTGAGGCCTCGCAGGAGGTTGAGCACCAGGACACGGTCGTCAAGCGGGTACCCAATGTCGCGGAGAGCGTCGGCCTTTGTCTTCATCTGCCGGCAGTACTCGCTAGCAGAGAGGTCCCCCTGCACGAAGGCACGGAAGTCGGCCTCGAGCTGGAGAGACCGGGCCTCGGCGTTGCTGAAGAAGTGTCCCTCGATGGCGAGCCAGTACTCGCGCGCAGAGGCACCGTGAGCCCGGACGGTGTCCTGGATCTCGAGGGAGATGGTCCCAACGATCCAAGACAGGGCGACGCTGTCGAGGCGCTGCCACGCCGCATCCCGCGCCGCGAAGGGTGTGTCGAGGCGGACGTGGTCGTCAATGGCGTAGCGACGAAGCGCGAGGAGCATCTGATCACGCCAACGAGCGTAGGAGGTGTGCGTGGAGTCGAGCACGACGGTGACCAGGTTCTTGACGTTCGTGACTGCGACGGCCTGGAGGTGCAGGTAGGCGACCATGGGATCGGTCGGGTCGGCGCGCGGTGGAGAGGGCACCGGAGGTGGGTGTGCCTGCCGGGAGGAAGAAGTGGCGCCGTGCTCCGCGAAGACGGGGGTGGGGACGGAGGGACCGAAAGCAGAACCGCTCCGCCTCGGCCACCGGTGGTGAGTGAGAGCATCGGCGGCATCGGCGCGCTCCCAAGCGATGGCAGCAAAGACGAACACGCCCCGCGCCTCCGAAGCTTGGAGCTTTGCCGCCAGAAGAGCACGGGCAAGCTCCGCGTTGGGTCCAGGAGCACCATCGATGACGCCCTTGCCCCGAAGAGCGGCCACGGTGAGTGGCGCATCCCGCGGGTGCATCCCGAGACCCCCCGCGGGGGGCCGTAGAGGTGGGCATAGGGAGCAAAGACGAGCACCAGCTCCAGCGCAGGGACGCCGGTGGGCGCAGGGTCGGGTGGACGGGAAGCCGGGGCCCTAGCCCGCGCGCCTCGTCGTCCTCCCCGAAGAAGGCCGTCGGTGGCCGGGTGTACGCCGCGCCCGTCGCCCGCCGCGGCGGCGGCGGCTGCGGCTGCCGCGGCGGCGGCGGCGGCGCCCGCGGTGGTGATCTCCGGGGCGGGTCGGAGGAGGAGGAAGGGGCCGGCGGGTCGGCTCCCTCGCCCGCGCCCGCGCCGCGCTGACGCGCGACCGGCGACGGCGCCGCGCTTCGCGCCAGCAGCGGCGTGCCCGCGACGGGCGCCAGCGCCAGCTCGCCCGCTCCGCCCGGACGGGAGGGGTATAGGAGAGGAAGGGGTAGGAGGAGAGGGAGAGGAAGCCCGGGCTGCTCGCCGTGGAGCGGCGGGCGCGCGGCGGCCAGCCCGCCATCGGTGGTGGTGGCGGCCGGAAGGGGAAGGGAAGAAACGGGATCGGTAATCTAAGGCGATACCATGTTAGAATGTTGTCTCTATTCCTCCAAACCCTAGTAGGGTGGGCAATATAATTGCTGTACATGGGCTTCATGGGCCTACACATATACACTAACAAAATCAAGTAGACTTATCACCAGTGGATTGGATGCCCTCACATACATTGTCTTCTGTTGTTTGTTGATCATGAGAAAAGATACAGTAAAATATCTTTAGTTATATTGAAGTGTTAAAATTCTATATATTACTGTTTTATTGTTAGCCTCAGTTCTTGCGCTACATTTTAGATGGTAACATCTCTTTGTATAAAACTTAGTATCCAGATCCTTTACTCTTATTTCTGACTGGTTGCCCATAATGCTCAACATAACACCATAAGCTTTCAAATTCCGTTCTCTAATGAGATGACCTCTTCAATTCTTGGCTTCGTACTGAGTTGATTGCCAGTCAGTTGTTTGCTCTACCACTGAAGTTGTGGGACCGCCTTGAGTACTCCTTGATGAGCCTGGAGAACTCAGAGTTCTTGTTATTCAGTAGTTTTGATGGTGTGTCGTATTCTACAATCCTTCCTGCCCATCATGAACAGTAGGGATTTTAGTATCACTGCAGCAGTGTGTCCACTAACATGCAGAGGATGTGTTGGGGCTTACCTTCACTGAAGACAAGAATGAGATCGCTGTCAACAACTGTGTGAATTCTGTGAGCTACCGTCAACACCGTGCAATTCCCAAACTCTCGACGAATGGTTTCTTGGATAATTGCATCTGTGGAGGAGTCAACTGAAGCAGTTGCTTCATCGAGTACGAGGACATTGCTTCTCTTTAGCAGAACCCTTCCAAGGCAGAACAGCTGCCTCTGGCCCACGCTCCAGTTCTCTCCATTCTCGACAACTACAGGTATTACCCCATTTTTTATTATAGTCACAAAAGAATCCTAATCTACACATTATAGTTAATACTTCACATAGCCACTGCACCAGAAAGGGTAAATTACCTGTTGAATACAGCTTCTTTGGGCTTTGTCGAACTATATGACCAAGCTGGCATTGGTCCAATACCTGAGCAAGTTAAGAAAACCAATTTTCTGATCAGGTGCCTTCTCCCTCTATTCATTACGTTTCTTATGGAGGGAAACCCTTTCTGTTCAATTGTATATCAATATAGATTGTGAATTTTGATCACATTGGTTAAAAAAAACTAGGCTGGTGGGGGAAAGACCGCCCCCACAGGTGTTCATGATGGCTTAGGTCGATGTTGTTTTTTTTTTTTTCACAAGAGACAAATGTACTTTAATTTTCTACTGGGTTGTGTGGGTGTGCGTTGTAAGTTCTAAGGGTTCTTGTCCCTTTTTTCTTCTTCTTAATATAAAGATATTCCACTTTTGTGTCACAAAAAAAGACCCACCATAAGCCTTCAACCGACCAAGAAACTACTTGAATCCTTATAGTACAGACCGTATAGCGCCACATCGTAACCAACCACCTGGTTTGGTGCCTTGCCACCACCCCTGGTAGGGTCGCAGTGCTCACATTGGCTGACTGTCGCCATTACCATAGGCCAGTTCCCTACCATATTTCATGTGTTGCCAGTGAGGAAGATTTTTAACTAACCTTGAAATTCGTTCCAACAGGGTCAAACCCAGACACTAAGGTGCTACTCATGAGTCACCTCTTTTGCTATCAAGTTGGATATAAATTCAAGAAAACTTTTGGCATTGCTTTGGTTACTATTTGTGCACTTGTAGTCTTGTACTATACAACGATTATATGTGTTTCCCCATTCCAGCTTCAATCTTTGCTATTTACTGCATGTTCCTTGATAGATAAGCACAATCACTGGGAATCACATTCATTACTACATTATCCTTATTCGTTCACTGAAGATACCTTAATATTTGTTTAGTTGTTCGGTAACATAAAAGACTTAGCTCCTCTATTCCATATAGTAAGGTTTTCTTTATCATGATGGATTTATAGTTAATTTAGTTACCTCCCACACACGTTGATCAGAGTACTCGTTTAGTGGATCAAGGTTCCCTCTCACTGTTCCCTCAAACATAGTTGGATCCTGTGGAATGATGCTAAGTCTGCCCCGTAAATCATGCAGCCCAATTTTGCAAATGTCAACATCGTCGATTCTGATTGTCCCTTCCCGTGGTTCAACGATCCGGAAAAGTGCTTGGATAAAAGTTGACTTTCCACTACCAGTACGTCCTACAATCCCCACCTTCTTCCTTCCTGGAATTATACATGATATGTTCCTCAGTATAGATGGGAGATGCTCTGCATATCGCACCTGTAAAAGCATAGCTCACATTAGATGTCTCTATGTGAGCAGATGAGACAAAATACAGAATAAATGTTCCCTTGATTTATATAGAAAATAAAAGGTATGAGACACATTTATTTGTATATGGCTTCTATGTCTGTGTCTTAAATTTAATGTTTTTTTTCTGTCTTTTCTTGTCAAAAAAAAATGTTTTTCTGTCTTGACTATTCAGTATTTTTTTTTGTCCTATATATAAATTATATCAAGATATAATTCATTTGTTGTGCAACAGAAACAACCACAAATCTGCTGTTTACTTTGCTTTTATTGTCTTTTGGGATATTCTAATTCTTCTCTGATAAATATCAGATGAATGTTGCTGGCAACATCTGCAATCCAGTTAACCTTAGTTTGAGCATGTCACTATTCAGCTTTAAATTTAATGCAAAAGTGAACTTTTTTGGTCAAGTCAGGAATAATTTTTTAATATTTGTTGGTTAATAGCATTGTGTTTGCAGCTTTGCATGCATATTCTTGATTACTTGCACTCATATTAGTTCATCATTCATGATTCTTTGTCACATACCTCCAAGCATCTTATATTGATAGTTCCATCTTGTGGCCAGCTATTTGGTGGGCGATTGTAGTCTATTATTAGAGGAGCCTCACTAGGTATCCTTGAGTACTGCAATAGTCTTTCTACTGATATCATTTTGTTCTCTGTTCTGCTAACGTTCCAAATCATAGACATCAACTGATAGTTGAGGTTCAATGCATAAGTCACTGCAAGTCCAGCAATGCCTGCATGTGCAATTATATTAGTTTGACAAATTTCTAAACTTAGGACAGGTTAAGGCTTCTTTAGTCACCAAGAGCTTTGCATATACATCTTACTTGGGTTCAATAAACCTTCAGGAAGGCTGACTAGTAGAGTCAAACAAACTGCAAAGACAAGGTTGGACAGCATGGCTAGCCTGAGAGAAAGCCACTGCATGGAAGCCATGTTATGGAACCATGGTCTGGAATGGTTGTCTAAAAGACAAAGGTTTTCTTTTCTGAAACGATCTTTCTGTCCATATGCTCTGATACTCGATGCTCCTGAAAGTGACTCTGCAAAATGGTGTAGTATGGGCGCCCTTTGAATTTTATACAAACGCGCCAGCTCTCTTGCTGCTGGGATTTGGTAGTGCTGCACATTGTACATAAAGTATATGGATCCAGAGTAATGCTATTAAAGCTTCCTAAAATGCTTAGTTCTCAGTATTAGCCAATTGCACAATGATAAAGAAGATCCAAAATTATATCTAAGAAATAAAGTTTTCTTTAAAATCCATACTTGATACAGGAAGCAGAGTACTGTCACTGGAACCAAGATGGCAAAAACTGGCCATGCAACTTGTGACATGACACCAATGGTACCCAGGATTTGTATGACCGAAAGCAAGGACCAACTAAGCTTGTTTGCTATGTCCAGATCTAGAACACTTTGGTCACTGGAGGCCTGTTACACAAAAAACAGACACTAGTTAGTTAGTACTTTAGTATTGTGTGGGCATGTGATGTGCTATGAAATTTTCATATAAACTGACTCTGTTTAAAATTCTGCCAGTAGGTGTCGAGTCAAAGAAGGACATTGGGGCACGCAGGATGCAGCAGGTCATGTTCTTGAAGAACTTTTCTGATGTTAGTAAACCAATAAGTGACGTGACCATGGTGTGGGCAAAGATACATAGTGCACTTCCCATAGATAGTGCTATATACACAGAGAAGAGGAGGTCTAATCCAACAGTTGGGGTGGTTTCGGATGATGGAGGGGATGCCCATGCTATCCAATAGTTACTTGCTATCTGAAATATTTGGAACAATAACTGTGCTGCAATTATTATTGGAACTAAGGCACCACCATAAACTGCCCTTAGGTACGTCCAGTAAACTTTTGTGCCAATGCTTCCCTTTTCTCTCTCCTCATCTTGTGTTAACCTCCCCTTGTCACTGATGTCTTGCGATACATTTTGTACTAACTCTTGCTTTGTTATGCCCTGTAGCTGAACATCAGTTTCCTTCTCTGTGTTGAATTCATCCTCAATATCTGCTAATTTCTGGTTATCTGATGATGTTCCGCTGGAGTTATTGGCATTCATGACAGATTCAAGAGCCTGGCTATGGGCTCCTACCATTGATTTGAATCCTTTGTTCTTTTGAAGGAGCTCATCAAATTTCCCTCTCTGCACAATCTTTCCGCCCTGCATCACCTGTAAACTTGTATCCACATGGTTAGTTACTTTGCAATTTCAATCTTTTGACATGAGTTGACAAACAAAAAGGAGTTTTAGGCACCACCTACCAATATAAGATCTGCAGCTGGAAGAAAATCGACTTGGTGGGTCACATACAGGACTGTTTTGTCTTTAAGGATTCCCATGACACAGTCCTGCAATACAATTATTTATTTGCTTAGAATATGTACTGGTTGCTGTCATAAAGTCCTAAATGATTAACTTATCAAATTCACAGTGCATAAATATATTTATGCAGATTTTGGGACTACAAAACAAACCTTGAAAATTTTGCTTCCAGTATGAGCATCTACTGCACTAAAAGGATCATCAAACAGGTAAATATCTGCATCCTCGTACATGGACCTTGCAATTTGAATTCGCTGCTTCTGCCCACCACTCATATTAATTCCTCTTTCACCAATCTCTGTCAAATCTCCATTGGGAAGCAAGTCGAAATCTTTAGTCAGTGCACAAGCATTTATTACCCTTTCATACTTTTCATCATCATATGGGTTTCCAAACAGAATGTTGTCCCTGATGTTACCAGATAGGATCCAGGCAGTTTGAGGAACATATGCTTTGCTCCCACTGACCCTGACAGACCCATCTCGCTTTGGCATTTCCCCAAGTAGACTGGATTTTCCAGAGCCGACCATCCCACAGATAGCTACTTTCATCCCTCTCTTTACACTTAACTGTACATCTGTGAGAGTTGAACAAGTGGTCCCAAGCTCCCAGCTGAATGTTCCCTGATCAATCTCCACGTCATAGCATGTGTCGCTTCTTGGCACCTGTGTAACTGCATCACATTTCAGTTCTTCTTCCTGCAGGTACTTTGCCACTCTATAAGCTGATACTTTCCCCTGAGCAAACACTGAAAGCAAGTCAGGAAGTGTGAAGATTGGATCTTGTAGCATCCGGAATGTTGCAAGGGCAGACAAAACACTACCAGTAGTAAGAGGAATCTCCATCAATATGCATGAACCAAAAGTTACACAGGATATGAATGCAGGTGCCCCCCAAAATACTAGTGATGTCAAAGCTGACAACCTCGCAGATCTCCATAGCGACCTGTACTCTTCATTCCTTAAAAGCCTCTATATTTTTGAAGGTACTGCATATCCCATGCTTGGAGTTTCAGTATTTTCATGCTCTTAAGAATTTCTGTTGTCGCCTTCATTCTCTCATCTTTAGCAGCCATGATCTTGGCTTGCAACTTTTTTTGCATTCTAGTTAGTGGAATATTGCAAGCCATTACTGCCATTGTTGCTGCTAAACCAGCCCAGGCCCCAGCCCCTAGATTTCGATAGAGAACATAGACAGCTAGAAAGAGTTGAATGGGTAGCATCCATATGTAGTTTGTGTACCATAAGAAATCGGAAATCCGTTGTATATCTACATCCATATAGTTTATGATCTCTCCACTGGTGTGTTTCTGCCTTGAACTGAAGGATAACTGAAGTCCCTTTTTGGTAGACGTGGGATACCAGAGCAGCTCGCAGCCGCATCCCAAGCTGTTGAGCTCCAAACCACCACTGACTATCCGCTATTGTTTCCACTACTTTGGCACTTAGAATAGCTAAAGCTATAAGGTAACCTCTTACATGTCCATATGGCCTATCTCCTGCAAGGAACATTATGAAGTCGTTAATCAGTGATGGTCCAACATAGGAAGCGCTGGCACTTAACACAGCAAGTCCTGCATTAACCATTGCTTTCTGACGAACAGATAGGAACATTGCTTTATATATTGATGATGTACTTAAACCATGCCTGAGTTCAACATCATCTATGATCTTTGTAAACGAAACAGAGACGAACTTGGCAGAGTCTTTCCCATCAAGATCTGGGACATCATTCTTATCTAGAGGTTTCCTGTATCCAGTAGCTATGATAGGGTTCATCCAGGAGAATGTGATACGTTGTAGAATACCTGCCCTTCCGTATTGACATAGCCTGTCAGCTTCCATCTCCTGTGCTATAGATGGGATCCTAAGTGGCTCTGTTATGCTGCTATCTGTGCAGGTGATCCTGATCCCTGTTTCTCCTCTGGCTGAAATTGCAAACAGATAAGCACAAAGGCAAAAACTGAACAGATTGATCCATTCTTCATATCCTATGTGTTCATATTCCAATAAAGTTGACCTGAGATCGAACCCCACCCTGGCAGTTGTTTGCAGAAAGTTGAATATCCACCATGTTCGAATTATCAACGGTAGTTTAGTAGATTTTGTTTCCTGGAAACTGAATGCTGCTACTGACAATATTATCCAGGATAACACCTGCAAACATTCACTTAGCATGCAGTGCAGATATTTGCAATTACTTAACTTTTTGTGTAACTGCAAAAGTAATAACTGCAAGACATGAGTTGTTAACGTAAGCAAGCAGCAAGCTTTGGTTGCCTGGTATGATAAAGTCAGCTTTATGTCTCTATTCTCTTGGCCCTGATATGAATGCTTATTGCTCTCAGGAGTTGAAGTTTTCAATCTTTGCTCACACCATCTAATATTCTTCAACAGAAACTGACTGGATACACATATGATGAATATCAGCTGCATGAATGCAAAAGCATCCATCCAGAAGCTCGGTGAGTATATCTCTGGCCATTCTTGCAAATATTGGAACATGGTGGAACCTGCAATAAAATTTGTTATGACAAAAACTAACAGTAGAAAAAAGTTATGCAATAGACTCCCGTGAATCAGTAGCTGCCATCAAGGTCAAACAATCGAGTAGATTTGAGTATTGAAATTTGAACACAATATTGTTACAAGTTAAGTCATGTACAACAAATAGATTGCTTGTAGTATTTTCTCATTTTACACACAGTCCTTCACTTGTTATAATAGATTCTCTGAGTATGGCATGTTAAATGTTAGATCTTTGATTACTGCTGAATGCTATTCTAATGTTTGGACAAGTTCTTGAGAGTTGGACTGCTCATCTGCTGATATTGGGTAAAGGTGTAGTGGTACTTACCTAGCTACTTTAGCGTCATCTGTATTAGAAGAAACTATACTTACCTAGCTACCTTAGCGTCATCTGTATTAGAAGAAACTATAGCTGGGCATACCATTAACAAGCATGCTATGTTCAGTAGCTGAGATACTACTCCAAATCTTGTCTCCTGAATTACTGTAGCCCTTTTCTCCATAGGTGGCATGCTTATCCCCCCCCTGTTTCAATATTAAGCTACCTCTGGATCTCATTGCAACCCTTTCATACAGTAGAAAGTAGCGAAGTTGGGGGCTTGGTGTTCAATCGCTTGTAAAATGCCGTTTCAGTTTGAGGCCAACTAATGAAGAAAGGAAAGCCATGCAACGAAAGAAACAAAGGTGGCTAGAAAATCTATATTTTGCCGGGAATATTAAGCCTTACCTGGCAAATCACGGAGCAAAACACCGTGCAGAAGAATCATCTTGTTCTTGTGCACCGCGAGCTGAGCTCGAGGGAGAGAGGGAGGGAGGGAGCAGCAGGTGAGCAGAAGTGGAGAGTCGAGACCACCGGAGATGACCCATGGCACTTAGTCAAGTATAAATTCAAATATAATGACTCTGCTCGCTTCTCCTTCACCTGTGTCATTGATTTGTACTTCCTAATAAAAATAAGGTGGTCCGCTGGATGTGGCTGTGGTCTAAAGAATGCAATGGATCAGAGGGGGGTTGTTGTACTAATAATCCAGTAAGATATGGTTCACTTATTCGTTGGGGAGAGAAAAAAAAGGTGTTTGAGCTTACTATACTACTAGTAGTAGTAATAGAACATACATTTGTGTATGATCAGCGTATTGTCAATTGTGAGTGCCGTTTTAGAAATATAAATTACTGTAGGACAACAAACTAATGAACATTTTCAAAGTTGTTTGGAACCCCTAATTAAATTGAAATAGGCCCCTTGTGGTACATGGCACCTGGATTTGAAACTAAGGAAATACACTTGGATTTGAGTTTCTGTATTTTTGGCTAACTAGGTAAATGCCCGTGCGTTGCAACGGGTAAAACTTAATACCATGATACATGACCACAACATCCAACCAAACCATCAATTTCTCCAACCATTTCCAAATGCAATCAGAAGTAATATAATATGTAATAACTACCAAAAAAAAAGACTTCAGGTAGGACACCTTTACATCCATGGATGAATTGTTGTTCAAAGAAAAACAAAAATATTCAGCTTGTGAAATGTGCAATCACCAAAATCACGAGTTGTAGCAAAGGACTACAAAGACATGAGTGGGCTTCCATTGGTAGTAGTCAAAAATTCTGCTAACTCCATCTGCCCACGAGAAAATGGCTACAAAGAGAAGAAAGTGATGTTATTACAAAATATATAACATCATGCTTAGGGAGCCGTCACAAAGTACAAGTTACCCCTTAGTACACATTCAGCCATGAGCGAAGAGAGGAAGCATGCAGAAAATGCAACAATTGAGCTAAACTGTCAATTTTACAGAACCAAGAGAGGAGAAAGATCATTTATATAATCTAACTTATTATCGGCAAGGACAACAAATGGATCCAATCCAGGTATATGAATGTGCCTAGGACTTGTTTTGAAGCCTAAACCACCTAAATAATAAGACACTATATCCCTAAAAAAATTAGAGGTGCATGTAGCTACTATAAGTTTAGATGGATGATCTGAATTTAACACAACAAGTAGCTCTACTTTCTGTCATTGGATGATAATTTTTTTTTTTGAATTCTCTCTGTAGCATGAAAGTAACATTTCACATTCAATCGAACTATGAGCTACAATGGCATTTCACCCCTAACCACAACTCATCCGCTGATTCTTCAACATTGACCTAATTGAAGATCTAAACAATGACACAGCCAAGCTGCTGATGACTGAAACCACTTTGCTGCCATTCTACATACCTGTGCATGGCGGTGATGGAGCTTGTCCGCTACAGAACTGATGAAAACCGAATACATTTTCTGCTAATGTCACATGCAAATAGAGTCTCAAACTGACAAGCTACTACTCGTATTTAAGAAATTGATTGATTTAATAGGTGGTGACAATCCCTATACTAACAGCCAGTCAAAAATAGCATGAACACCTTCTCGGACCTTTCTTATCAACAACTTTAGCCACTGTATTTTTTTTTTCATGCACAAAGTTGCAGTGTGAAAATATTAAACACATCAATTGTTACTAATCTCAAGTATCGACTTTATTATTGAAAGCATAATTAACGCAGTACCAACCTGAGTCAGGCTACATGGTACTCCACCGGTCCACCAAATGCACAGTTATAGTGCGAATCCCTCGTAAATACAGTGAACATGTGGATCATCCTTCCCTGATAAAGCAGCAGGCACCAGTAGATTTATAAGGTAGTAACCAATCCAATAACCAATCCAATACTTCAAGTTCGTACTGCAGGCCCATGATGCCAAATACGGATGATGCACTCTCCCGTAAAAGATTATCAAATCACCAGTTCACTACATTCAGTAATTAATAGAGGATACTCAAAGGCAGTAAAGTTGGGTAGGGATTGCTCAGCGTTACAAGTTACATAGCTCTGAACCTGAACAAAATGTAATACAGTTGAAAAAGCAGTAAAGTTGAATAGGTTTAACTGCTGCTGCTGGCTGCAAAACGCATGCTGTTGGTGATGAATGTACAGGAACAGAAATTGAAATTGATCAAGACTCAGGAGCCCCAAAACGTTCCAACAGTCTTTTTGCAAAAAAATAAAAATAAATAAATGTTGCAACATCGGTTTCAGTTATAGAGTTAACAATCTGATGAGATGGTTTCAGGAAAATATCAATTGTATTCAGTTATTATCAGACTACTTTGAATGGGCAAAACCAATTAGGGAACTAAATTATAAAACAAAGCATAAGCACTCAAGTGGTACCATTTGACTTTTCAGGCTAATATAAGCAAACCACTAACATTTATGCATCTTAATTTAAATTGCTAGAAGCAACGCAGGTTAGGCTACAACCAATTAGAAAGCATCTAAAATCAATGAAAGCAGTGCATGTTAGGGCAATGTACATGTGGGATCAAACTTTTCAAGCATTTTCAAATCGCAAGCATATAAAGTGTCCCTTTCTGAAATAAGAATTATAATTGAACTTGATACAGAGAGAAAACAGAGACTACCGGTGGTAACAAATAATTAGCAGCACTATGAAATCAGGAGGTCCTCCAGTGGTATAAACCTGGACACTTGCAAATATAAATATAAATTTGACAGCAAACATGAACCAAAAGTTGCACTGCACTTACGGTGGTTCATGCAGACAAGCAACCGCGTGGCGATCGGCGTCGCCATCTCGTCCATCTCCACCTACGCCGGCTGCCAGTTCGACATCACGCTGCTCATCTGGAAGGACCCGCGCCGGGGCCACTGCCAGTTCGAGGAGCAGGAGCAGCTCGCTCGTCGGCTACTGGCCCTCCGCGCTCTTCAGCCAAACGCACCTCGGCTCCGGCACCGACATGGTGCAGTTCGGTGGCGAGGTCGTCAACGCGCGCCCCGGCCGCCGGCGCGCCGCACACGTTCACGCAGATGGGGTCCGGCAGGCGGGTTCCCGCCCGAAGGGTACGCGCGCGCCGGGTATTTTCGGAACGTCTAGGTCGTTGACTGGGATAACAGCCCTCGTCCCGGCGGCGGGGCTCCGGCTGCTCGCTGACCGACCTGGGTGCTACGACTTCGCCGGCGGCAGCTGCGAATTAGCGAAGGGGACGACAGAGGGAGGAGCCGACTCGACCGCGATCGCGATGGGAGCGGGTGAAGGCAACGGCAGAGGTCTGCTTGTGCGCGAGGGCGGCGACCTACAGCCGATGCGAGGAAGGGGAGTACCAGATCGGCAGTGGAAGAGAAGGGAAGGGGTGGTTATACCTGGTGAGTGCTCGTTTCCGGCGTAAGGTCCGACGAAGACCTGGTCCTGTCGGCAGCGGCGACAGCGGTGACAGCGGACGACCGGACACGGTTTTGCGGAGGACCCGTACGCCGTCCGTCGGAGGAGGCCGGTAGCGGCTTTGGAGACGTCTCCCGCGCGGGTGTGCGCGCCGGGAGCGCGACGGGCGGGGGTGTCGTCCTCCTCTCGATGTGCTGCTGTCTCCGTAGCCTGAGTTCGGAGGAAGGAACGGCTGAAGTCGTGGGCGCGGCGGTTGTTTAGAATCCAGCGCTATTCACGGGAGCGGGGTTAACGACAGGAGCGGGTTAATTAGGAGCCGGGCAGACTCATTAGGAGAAAGGGACGATTGCTTTTTGCTTCTTTTTAGTAGTAAGATAAGATTGTGTGATGATGCGCCTGCCAATCGTACTCCTTCCGCTCAAAAAAAAAAATTATATTTCTAGCAAAATAGTAATTAAAGTATCTCAAGTTTAACTAACTATATATAAAAATTATGAATAGTTATGTGGTGTGTTTAGAGGCCAAATTTCTCCCTAAAATTTTCTGCATTCTCATCACATCTTCCATCACATCGAAACATTAAATGCACCAAAAGACGCATGAGTATGAAATGTAAGTAAAAAAAAAACTAATTACACAGTTTAGATGTACATTGCGAGACGATTCTTTTGAGCGTAGTTACCTCATGGTAGGATAATATTACCACAAACAAACGAAACGTCTTTACAATCTTTTTCAGTTCGCTACAGTGCTAAAATTCCGAATTTTGGGCCAAAATTTTAGCCTCTAAACACACCCATGGTATTAAATAAGTATCACAAATTCATAATATTTATTTATTTACTTGGTGTCAGAAACTCTAATATTTTTTACTATATTTTTTTATCAATTTTTGAACACTTCAACCGTAGAATTGCATTCTTTTTAGACAGAGTTAATCAGACACTATATCACAGTCCGGGACGGATTCTAGCGACTGTGCGGCGATGATCGGAGGCGTGGGGGGGCGGTGCGATCGGCGGAGGTGGGTGGCGCCCGGAGCGCCGGTCTTGTGGCGGCGGCGCACGCAAAGGCGGCGGCGCACGTGCTGATGGTTACCTTTAATTATTTTCTGATTGATTCTAACGATTACATGCCCCATGTATTTATTTCGAGGAGACTTGCACGCTAAGAAATATCTAGAATATTTCCTTATAGATCGGAATACCTCTTGACAAAGCAATCTATTTCTTTCCTAAATATTTATTCCCTAATATTTATTTTGATGGAAATTGGATGACGGCGGCGGCGGCGCCGTCGGCCAGGCTGTTGGCGCCCAGGCACGACCCTTCCTTAGGCTGGGTTGCCGGCCTCCCGAGGCCCATTCTTTGTATTGTGGCACACTATGTCAATCTTAAGATATATTAGGAAGCAACTAACTTTCTAGATAATCTGGCACAACAGGCCCTCTTAATTATACCCTAAATCATTCTCAAAAAAAAATTATACCCTAAATTGATTTTCATGTACTCCTCTAAAACAGTTTATATTTATTATTATAATGAACTGATCACAGATCAGTTGGTTAGGTCCCTTACGGTGGAATCTAACCACCCGGGTTCAAGTCCTCGACCTGACATTGGTGCTCGCATTTTTCCGGAATTTATTTCAGGATTTATCGGCATTATGCTTTAAGTGGTAAGCGACGTTTCGGTCGACAAAGAAGTGTCTGTGGTGACTTTAGGAATCGCTAGATCTACTGGCTCAGCCCTTCGGAGGTGCTCATAGTACTTGTATTCTTGTAATCAATTCTCGGGATTTGCTGTTCATTTTTTAGCTTGGGTATAATCCAGACTAAAATAAATAGAACCATTAGGGCATTCCTAACAACTAGCGTTTTAACTAGAATCAATGACACTAGCGAATTGGCTTGTAGTCCAATGGTAGGACGATCCAGTGGGACGCTACCCACCAGGGTTCAAATCCTGGTGCTCGCACCTTTTCTTGGGATTTTCCTAGGATTTTCCGGCGTTATGCATTAAGTGGTAAGCGATGTTCCCGGCGACGACGAGGCGCCTACGGTGACTTCGAGAATCTCCAAATCTGCCGGCCTGCCCAGTCCCGGAGGTGCTCATAGGGGTAGGGTTTGGCGCGTGCGTGTGTTCATAGGGGTGAGTGTGCGTGCGTGTTGTGGGTATCTGCGTTGTCTTGTGTCATTCTCAAAAAAAAAAAAAAAAAAAAAAAAATCAATGACACTAGATGGCAATAAGCAAATAGCTAATCTATTTCATATATCCTAAGAACATGAGAGATGAGAATATAGATCTATAGGAATGTATAAAATAGTCTTTGTTTTTATCTCTCACTTCCACATTAGCTGACTACGTAATTAATGTTATTACCGACGCCCTTAGCGTAGGTAACCTTCCGAGATGTTTCACAAGTAGTGGGCAACTTTTAATTTCTTCCTTCCCAAGATTCCACGGTGCGGCTGACATCACGTACCAACGACGACAACTTTCATGGACACACTATTATATATATGCTGTGGTGTTGTAAAGTGTCACATCGGGTATTCGGTACAGTTTTAAAGTACTAAAAGTGGGTCAATTACAAAATATATTACAAAATATAAATTATAGATTCCGTCTTTAAACGATGAGACAAATTTATTAAACCTAATTAATCCATCATTAGAGCATATGTTACTGTAGTAGTTTAGTGTCTAAACATGGACTAATTAGGCTCATTAGATTCATCTCACGATTTACAAAAAAAAATTGTGTAATTAGTTTTTTTATTTCACCTAGATTTAATATCTATGCATGGGCCCATATATTTGATGTGATAGTTTTTGGAAGTTTGCATTTGGGATCTAAACATAGCAATAGGCTACAATTCAATCGATCTTTGTGTTTGAGTGACCGGGCTAAGGAAAAGGTGGATGATGGGTAATTGCGTGATGGTGCGCCTGTCAATAGAAAGACTAGTCTTGCAATATGGACAAAGTTATTGTCCAGTGACAAAGATCAGTTTTTCAATGTATTTTTGCGAAAGTGACAGACTTTAGTTTTTTTTTTAAAAAAAACAACACTACCTTCTTACAACCTTGCTAGCCAAGGCACGGATGAAGGCATGTGAAGGTGCAGTGCAAAGCAGAATCAAAACTACAGTTTACTTTGATTTTTTATTATTTTATTTTTTACATATATGTAAAAATAAAACCAAAGTGAACTATTTTTCTATTAGAAAAACCAAGTGGATTATGATGGGAGTAAGGAGAGCAGACAAAGATCAAGGGATTAGGTGCACTAACACTTCACGCTGCCCGTTTGTTTTTGTTTGTGATCCCTGACTCAGGCACTCAATAGTGCTGGTCGTGGACAGTGGTTGTGCGGGATTCAGGGACTGGTTCGCTGCGGCACATTGCCAACTCTCACGCCCTAAATATGAGTCTAGCCAGCGCGTGGCAACAGTTCTATAAAATTTATTTTGGTCATTTGTTCATTTGAAACAGTGGTAGTAACATTGTTTCTATTATCTCTCTTGCTTCATGAGATTATATAAGAGAGATCACTACCGGAGACGACAGCTTTGCCGCACTCGGCAAACCGCACTTGGCAAAAAAAAAGTAGCAAAGGCGCTTTACCGAGTGTCAAATATCGAACACTCGACAAAAATTTTGTCGTGTGCTCGGCAGACACTCGGCAAAGAAAAGTTGTTGTGACGGGCAAGAGATGTTGTTGTGACGGCACAGGGGCGGTAACGACGCAGTCCAAGTGTCGGCCTCCCGACACTCGACAAACCAGCCTTCTTTGCCGAGTGTCGGGGCCATGACAGTTGGCAAACCGGCTTCCCATGTGCCCATTTTTTGCAACTTTGCCGAGTGTCTCGGTCATGACAATCGGCAAAGTGGCCAAAAACAACAAGTTTTTTCTCTCTTTTTTTTTGTGTTCCATCAAAACGAACATCAAATATATATCACAAAGACCACATATATATCGCAATATATATAACATATGTCACAAGTCCATCACAAAGTCCATGACAAGTCCTCACAAGTCCATGACAAAGTCCATTACAAGTCCAACCATAAGTTGTCCAAAATAAACTGGAAGTGCATAAGAAGCAACAATAAGTAAATGATGGTGACGGTCCAGGTTGTTGAGGCCCAATAAACAATACCGGCGACCCTCCAAGATGACCAACACCGCTATTCCATGTCGCCGATGGATTCCATAAATTGAAAATTCCGGCAAAACCTTCCCATGGTGAGGTTTCTAAAACCTTCCAAAAATGTACGCCACAATGGCCGACAACCACATATGCATATGCATTTGCATTGCATTCACATTCATATAGACATATATAATCACAACCACCACCATTACCATCACCACCACCACTACTGCTCCTCCTCCTAAGCATGAACATACAAACTAAGCATGAACATACAAACTAAAACATTCATACTCACAGGAGTAGTTGCAGCTGGCAGCAAATTTATGCCCGTCTTGGCGCCAACACTTTCCATTAATTTTGAGGATCTCTATCATCCTCCGCCGCTCGGTCTCCCACTTGGTCTCCATAGCGTCCATCCTCAGCCAATCGGTTTCCACTGTCGCTTGCAAAGTTGCCACTTGGGCCTACAATATTTCACCCCCAATGTTACAAGAATGCAAAGTCGAGGTATGTAAAAATCAATGAACGAAGAATAAAAACGAAATAACCTTGGAGTGCGTCGACGATCTTTGTGAAATGTCGGGTCGGGGCGTATGGCGGGTTAGTGCTCGTGCTACTTGCTCGGATCCGAGACCTGCGAGTAGCGGGACGGTTCGATTGCGCTTCGCCAAGCCTATACCGCCCATGATTCTTGCCTCCTCCCCACCCTCATGACGACTTATGCATCAAAGTCCTAGGTGCTCGTATGCCATGATTTCATATGTGAAAGTTGTGATAAAATTGACAAGCGCGCAAGTTGGCACGTAAGAGACTTCAAATGTTAGAGAGTCCTTCTCAACTTGAAATCTTCTATGGAGATTCTCTGGTTGTAAGCATCATGCATAGCAACTTGGGCTTAAACCTTCTCAATTTTTATCACAGCCTCTCAGCGTAGGATATCATGACATCTTGACAAGTTTCATGATTTTCGGACCGCGTTTGCTTTTTTTTATAGAATTTCAAAACAATTCACCAACAAGTAAACGTCATGTTTCTCGAACAAGATGTTCGAAATTTCAGGCGTTTCACTCACGAATATCATTTTTCCATTCATTTTTCTCAATATTCGAATGACTTGTAGTTCAAATTTGACTTATAAAAGAAATTTCAATTAAATGAAATAAACTAAAAAAATATATATAGTAAAAGGTATGAGAAATGTACAAAATTTGGACATAGAGTACCAAGTACCGTAGGAAGACTTACGATGGGAAAAAAAAAAAACAGAATTTGACAATCGGCAAAGTGGCTCTTTGCTAAGTGCCGACGGCTCACACTCGGCAAAGGAAACAACATCAACGAACATTACCCGCTGCAGCGATTTGCAGTATTGATTTATGTCGTGGTCAGACACTTTCGACAAAGAGGCCTTTGCTGAATGTCAATTTTTGCCATGCCGGGCACTTTCGGCAAATCGTCGTTTTTTGCCGAAAGTGTGCGAATTTGTCGAAAGTGTTGGCACTTTCGACAAAGGGCCTCTTTGCTAAGTGTTGTTCTTTGTCGATCGAGTGTGACACTTGGCAATGATGCCTCTTTGCTTTGAGTGCCCAAAATTTTACACTCGCAAAAGCAGTTTACAACAAAAAGATCATGTCTCCCATAATGGATATAGATTTTGTAAACAATGTTACTATCGCCGTCAAATAAAGAAATGACAAAATAAAAAAATATAGATCTTGAGAAGTTACACAATTTGTAGTTGAAACTTTTTCATTTAAATTAATTTACCGTGTGAAAATGTGCTTTAAAAATTGATTTACCTAGTGCCAAAAAAAAATTGGCACACGACAAAATGCATCTTTGCCGTCGCTAGAAATTTGGCATGAAAAAAATGCATTTTTGTTGAGTGACCAAAAAAAACACACAGCATAATGCGCCAAAAAAAAAAAAACACACGGCGAAATGCATCTTTGCTAGCGCCAAGAAAAAATAAACGGCAAAATACATTTTTTGCCAAATGTCAAAAATACACACGGCAAAGCCACCTTTTGCCACGTTGAAGCACACGCGCAAGAAGATTTTTACCGAGTGCCCGAAAAATAATAAACCCGGCAAAGAAGAAGCAATCAGTAAAGACATGAGGATTCGGGTAGTGTTTATTCGCTTCTAGTCTAGACAGCCAAAACGTTAGGGCAAGTACATTGGTGTTGTCTTATAACTAGTCTCATATAGTGCCACGTAATTTAAGACAACTTAATAGGCTACATGTACAATGGTTGTCTATCTAAGTTATCTCATAGCAACTCGCATTTTCTTAATTTATGGAGAGAGTAAAAATAGGATTGTGAGGTGCATGACGACAACAACTCATACAATGGTAAAATGGTTGTCTCATAGTCCTAAATTCTAGCTCATGAGGTCGTTGTTTCACGAAGCAACTACCTCATTCTCTCTCACCTCTTTCTTTCCTCCACATCATCAAAAATCCTACGTGGCGATGCATGAGACAACTTATGAGACCGCTTACGTGTAGCAATGTACCTGCCCTAATCTAGCAATACTGCACATTGTCATGCGCCGGTTGGATTCCGGGCGTGAGAAAGACGCCGGGCGGCGTTGGGGTGGCGGCAAAGCAGTCGGGATGGCGATCGGCGGCGTGATGACGTAGATGTCGTGGGATGACGAAGAACGACGAGGTAGAAGACGACTAAGATGACGGTAGCGCCTTCAGCGGCGACGAGAGGGAAGGTGCCGGGCGCGCCATTGCCGCGCGCTAGGGCGATGGCGGGCGCTCGGTTGGGCGATGGCTGTGGGCGCTAGCACGCCGTAGGGGTTAGGGGTTGAGAGCTGAAGATAGAAGCCGTTTGGGGAGCTACCCCTTTAATTATTTTCTCGCTTAAGATTCAACGATTACACGCCTCTTGTATTTATAGTCCGAGGGAGACTTGCACGCTAAAAAATATCTAGGAGGTTTCCTTATAGATTGGAATACCTCTTGACAAAGCAACCTATTTCTTTCCTAAATATTTATTCCATAATATTTATTTTTAGAAAAGATTGATGATGAGCGGTGACATGCGGCGGGCAAACCGCCCTAGGGCGGCTTCCCTTTCAAGGCGGACGGTTGCCCCATGGGCCTCCGTTTTGGATCATGACATCTCTCCCCTTTTCCGAACAGTGGGCGTCGCCGTGGTTTTGCACGGTTGCCGTTGTTGATGGGGTGATCGAAGTTGCATGGTCCAAAGATTGTTGAATCCACGTGTAGAAGGGGAATGAGCTGGATGAAGATGAGGTTGGTAACCTTTAATCCGATGGGTGGAAGTCCGCAACTCTCTTGTCCCATAAGATTGCCGAAGATGCCGGTGAGGTGGTGATTGTTGTCGCCGAAGAAGAAGACCGTCACCGATGGAAAGAAGCTATGTGGTGGCTTCTCCAACAACCGGTATTTGTCATGAAGATTGGCACGAATGGCTTAAGTCGTCGGAGGGTGGACGCCAATCACTACAAGTGCTGTCCAAACCGGTGCTCCCCCCCCGGAGCTTGTTGGTGGTTGGCTATGTAGGGTAGCTCGTGATCCGTTGATGTAGCAAGTTGAGGTGGAACGAGAGCCTCTGAGATTGCGACGGGGTCGACGAGGTAGGGGGTTGATGTTGATGGCATGTACCTCTTGTCGTCGTCGGTGAAGCTCACAAGTCGAGGCTTGCTGAAGATGGAAGCGTCGAACTCTTGGGCGAGGTGGATCGCCGTGCTCCCCTCGTAGGGCGTCTCCGGTGCATTGCAGTCCACGGCTTGTTGGCGTAGTCGCATGGGCGTAGATGTCGTTGAGGAACATGGGAGCCAACCGGTTTGGCTCTAGAGTCGCCCCGGTTGCCATAGCCGAGTAGTCGACGGCGCGATGGTTGTTGGTGTTGCCGTTGATGGGTGATCCAAAACCGCGAGTGAGGCACCATGGTGCGGTGTCTCCGTTCTCCCGTGGCACCGCTCTTGGTGATGCAGAGGAGCCAAAGAAAGAGGAGTGTCGTTCTCATTAGGTGGGCAGCGGTGTACCGATCTTACCGGGCGTGGTGCCGATGGTGTCGCCTTTGCCGGATCTCGGAGCTTGCTCGATGGTGCTCTCCACCATTGTTGATATCGGGAGGATGTCTAGCGGTGTAGCGATTGTTGTCATTGTATGTCGGGCGACCGGACCGTCAGCGCCGGTGACGCCCGGGGAGCGTCGGTGTTCTCATCCGTAGCGGCGCCCATGGGGGGGGACATCCCGGTTGCCGGTGTCGTTATACCGCAAGTGGGGCGGTGATGCAGAGGCGGGTGTCGCGGGCTCGAGAGAGACGGCAATGGCGCCCATTGAGGGGCGTCATCACCGCTGGCGCCTTGGGGGCATCCGCGTTTCCCTCGACGTTGGCATAGGTGTCAGGGATGTCGCCCTTGATGTTGGGGATGCCGGGTGTTGAAGTCGTTGTCCTTGGAGTCGATGTTGTCGGTGGTCGCGATGGTGATGACGAGGACGCCGCGGGTCGATGGTGGCGCCCTTGGGAGAGGCGCGCCGTTGCCGTTGGTGCCCTTGGTGCCGGTGTCGTCCAGGATGTCGATGCCGCTGACGGCGATGTCGACGCTTAGCGACGCCGATGTCGACGTCGGTGACGTCGTCTTGTCGCCCATAGTGACATTGACGTTCTCGATGTTCCCGATGTCGAGATGACATTGTTTGTGTTGTCGAACTTTATCCGACCGTTGCTGGAGTCTCACGACGTTGTCCTAGTTGGGTAGGCTTTTTGTCGAAAGCAACCGGGTGGACGTCGGTGGTGGCCTCTTGTTCTGATCTGATCTAGACCACGATAGCAGGGGCATCCTCGGGGTAGACGTACTCGTTGGTTGTAGCATCATCGATCTTGGAGGGGGTGACGTAGACGACGCCTGTGGGAGCGACGTCGCCGCTGCGTGGTGCCCATGGTCGGGCGCCGTCGATGGCGTAGATGACATCGAGGCGCGTGCGACGTCGGGCAGCTTTACCGCGTCTTGCGGTGTTGTTGCTGGCGTGGCCACCGTGTCGTCGCGGGATGTTGAGGACGGTGTTGTCGTCCGCTGCGGTGGCGCCCAAGCTTGCGTCGCCCTTGGTGGTCGCCGTAGCGCATCGCTCGAGCTTCTCTAGGAGGGCGGTGAAGTTGGCGTGGATTTCCCTCACGAAATCAGCACACTCGCGGATCCCCGCCGGGAGCTCGGGGCGATCTTGTGGCTGTCCATCGGATCTTATCGTTGGTGGTGGTCGGAAGCCGCCGGTGGTGGGAATCGCCCCGGTCTCCGGATACCAGCCGTCATGCGCCGGTTGGATTCGGGCGTGACACATGGCTGCCGACGGCGTTGGGGACGGCGGCAGCAAGTCGGGGATAGTAATCGGCGTGATGACGATGTCGTAGGGCGATGAAGAACGACCAGGTAGAAGACGGCGAAAATGACGCGGTAGCAGCTTCCGGTGGCAACGAGAGGGAAGGTGGCGGCGTTTGGCGGCTTGGGCGGCGGCGCGTCGCGGCGGCTGGCGGCGGCGGCGCTAGCACACGTAGGGGTTAGGGTTGAGAGCTGAAGATAGAAGCTGTTTGGGGAGCTACCCCTTTAATTATTTTCTCGCTTAAGATTTAACCGATTACACGCCCTTGTATTTATAGTCCGAGGGAGACTTGCACGCTAAAAAATATCTAGGAGGTTTCCTTATAGATTGGAATACCTCTTGACAAAGCAACATATTTCTTTCCTAAATATTTATTCCATAATATTTATTTTTAGAAAAGATTGGATGATGATGGTGACATGCAGCGGCGGCCGGCCCTAGGGCGGCTTCCCCCGCTCGCGCGGACGGTTGCCCCATGGGCCTCCGTTTTTGGTCATGACACTCGTATTATTGAGGAACTTTTGCCCCCTCCTCGAGTATTTGTCACAATCCGGTACTGCGTGTATGTACACAACTTCTAGCAATTAAGTTTGGATGTAGAAATGCAAAATGCACATAGATATCGAAAGACAAGAAACTCTTTTAAAAGAACTCATAATAACTCAATTAGAAAAAAGGTCAAACAATTTTGGTAGGGAGACCGACTAAAAAGATACATCTTAAGTATAATAAATGTTGATGAGGTAAGCACACTGCTAAAGTGCTAAGTACTCCGTGCTTGTAGCCTTGTACTACGGAGTGACAGTGTATCAGACTTCCCACTCAAACGACTTGTCACATTACGAGGAATTGGAGTGAGACGATCGTCCATCGCTATCCTCGTGTTCTTGTTGAAACGAAACACTTAACTGATTTCTAACAGCTGCAGGTCACGTTGCTCGGG
The DNA here is from genome assembly GCA_015847255.1 of Hyparrhenia diplandra. Lineage (NCBI taxonomy): Eukaryota > Viridiplantae > Streptophyta > Magnoliopsida > Poales > Poaceae > Hyparrhenia > Hyparrhenia diplandra. The sequence goes on from JADLZK010008944.1 coordinate 43,900, forward strand.
CGCAGCCCTATCAGATAGGGTGCTCTAATTAATTCAAGAAGCGCCCGGCGGGCTCATCGATCCTCTGGAAACCTCTGCACGGGCGCACCTCCTTTCATGAAGAAGCTCCACGCCGGCGACGGCGACAGAGGTGCAACTGCGGCGCCGCGTGCTACGTCCTCGTCCTCCTGATGATCGTCCCGCTCCACCTCCGACATCACCCGCAGGAATTCGTCGACGGCGCACGGCAGCAGCAGCGGCTCCGCCGCCGGGCGCGGAACCCGTACTCGGCCTCCGCCTCGTCGAGCAGCGCCCTGAACAGCGGGTGGTTGGCGCGCTCGACGCGCACCGCGAACCGCTCCCTCTCCGGGCCGACCAGCACCACGAAGCACCCCGGTGGCGTCGTCGTCGGCCGCCGGCCACCGACGGACGAGCACCGCTCCATGGTCTTGGCCAGGAAGCCCTTCTTCTCCGCCCGAAGATGCAGAGACGTGGTACTCATGCTTCTGCGAATGTACTTCTCCATTGTTGTGATCTGTGTATTGCCGCGGAAACACACTGTACCTCTCGCAAGAATGCACCATGAAACTGAAGCTAGGGCATGCTAGGAGGGCTATATAGCTTGAAATTTCATGGTCTTGATTCAAGCCAGAACCAACTGGTTGTTTCATATTCGGCCCTGTAGTATAAAAATTTAAAATGCATACGATGGCCTTGTTTTTCTCCATTTCAAATTTAAAAGCTTGACTTGGTACGTACCCGAGGGCTACATACGACCATTCTTTGCTTCTTTTTTCAATTCCCCGCGAAGATATCGTATTACATCAGAGGCGGGTTCAAAATCAAGTGGCACCAATGAGGATCAGATCGAACACGAGCGCTGCGCCGAAGCCTTACAGTAATGGACGAAAGTATCCTTTGGAGGCATTTTTTTCGGATCTCCACCATCTCCCCAGCTCGTGAAGCTCACTGGCGAGCGATTTTACCTCCGTTATATTAGGAGGCCAGATTGGATCAGGATTGGAGTGCCAAACTTGACCGATTCTCTCGTCCTTTGGTTTGCTTGACTCACAAACGACCTATCTCGAGGCAGATCAAGGTTTCTATATATAAAAGCATAGTGTAGATGCATGAAGACTCGCATATTCATTTTTTTTCCGATCACACGAAAGGTTTGTGTGTCTTTGTATTAAGATGGAGAAAAAAGTTCACTGCATCATGCCTTAACGACATTCTAGGTGGTTAAAAAGTTGTTCATGAATAATATAGGATCCTTCCTAGTGTACTGCATGTTGTGCTATTACATAGATCAACCCAAATTGTGATGCCCGGTTAGGAGACCTATGCCCGGGCTACCGAACGGCGACGAAGCAGCTTGCATGTAGCCGTCTGCATCAACCTGCTAATAGTTTAGGCTCAAATGGTTTTAATGGATTGGTTTCTGCTATGGCTTGTTTAGATTGGTTGTAAATGGGCTGTTCAATTAATGGTTTGAGTTTGGTTTGGATTCTGAAAGAAAACAATTTACTTTGGTTTGGATCGAGTATTATTGGTTTGGTTCTAACTAGGCTAAGCCCATGGATTAGAATGGTTGCGAGGAAGGAAACCATGATTGGGTCGTCGAGTTGTCGGGTTGTGTTGGCGAGGGGAGCAAACCCAAAGACTGACATATAGATTAACCGATAGGAGCAAGCAAAACCGATGCTGAAACTGTTTTGATAAATCAGTTTTGGAGTGGGTTAAAACCGTGGTTTGCACTTTGGTTTGGAGTGAAATTGCAAATGATCTGGTTTGATTTGGTTAGCTAAGGTAAAGTAGTGGGCTGGGTTGGTTTGGACAGGACCTTGTTGGTTTGATTTGGATTCGGTTTAGATTCCAAACCATTAGCAGCTGACGCCTGCATATTGGAGTAACCGCGGAACACTTCATCGTACTTCTTCATGGCTGACGTCAACGGAGACGGCATAACAACAGGCGCTTATAAAGTTCTCACCGTGCTTGAAAGCCAGCGGGATTATATGAGACATGCTCTACACCGTTATCCGCTTGCTTCCCGTCGGGAACGAGGTGTGAGGGGTGAGCGTATCCTCTATACTGGATCGTCGTGTGTCCCAGGCTGGTTGGCTGAAACTCCTTCATGCGAGGTCCTGAACAAAAATATACCTCTAAAACGAGAAAAACTTTCTCTAGAAAGAGAATCAGTTGATGAAATATGTAAACACAAATGGTACATGAACAGGTATCCCAAGATGGTAGAGGCTGAAACTTTGTTGTATTATCTTTTTAGGCTAATCTTCCTATAGGCGGGTGAATTGACCGTAGACATCGATTGCCGTTAATACTAGATCCATGCAAGTGTATTACATTATTATTACAGCTTTGGTTATTTGTACATGTGAAGCTTTAGAAGACTTTGACTTCTAATTGACTAGCTCCGGGCCGGTTATTTGTGTGAAGCTTTAGAAGACTTTGACTTCTTGACTAGCTCCTTCAAAGTCACCGAGAGTATCCTTTTAGAAAATCGTGCTCGCTGTCTCGCCAATCAGTAAATAAAGAACGTTTGTTTTAAATTAAAAATTAAGTAAAAACATGAACACTAGAGGTATATGGTGGACATATTGCAACACAGGTAATCTAACCAACTCAATTTTCAATTTATATTGCAATATATGTATTTGTAGATGTACTATATGTTGAATAATATTAGGAAACATGTTTTTTCTAGAAAAAAATACATGCCATTTTAAAGTGCCCGAACTAATTAAAAAATTGGAGAGAAGTTTAGACACCGGCTCCACAAAACCCCAGAATGATTTTTAATTATCGTGACTTGAGTGAGAACAAGTCAATAAATCTAATAATCAAACAGCGCACAACTCCATAGACGTCGGAGATCACCATTACTTTTCCAGAGATAGAAGACATCGACATTTTACTAATCTGACTATCTGACCGTTTGAGATCATCATTACTGTTCCCTCACCACAAATGCAGGGCTAGTTTCATGCTATGTCTGGCCTTGATGCAAACCAATCCAAACTTCAACTTAAAAAATGTTCTTCCAAGTCCTTAAGCTGAAGTTGTCATTATCAAAGATGACTCTATCTCTAATTTTTCAAATTATCCAGCAATCAGATGCCACCAGTTTTCTGGAAATAGGGCTACTGAAGGAAGTTTTGGCCTCAATCACCATGTCCACGGGTGGTAGGCGACTGCTATGCAATGTTTAACACTTCAATCACAGAATAATGAGGGCATTCCAACAAGAAAGGTTGAAGGGCCACTCGAAGAAAAGGGGAAGCATGTTTCTTCACAACCAAGACAGTTATAATCTTCTAGCACCTTGTTCTTTCTCCTCAGGAGGTTTTTGGTATTAAGTCTACCTCTAAAACCGTAACCAATAAAAAGAAGAATTTGTGCTTTTCAAGATTGCAAGAAGACCAAATGAAAAGAGGTTAAGCTTCTAGGGTACCTTGTAAGTGAGAGTAGATTTTCTTTTTAGAGTAGCGGATTGTTTGCCAAGCATGTTTCCACTCATCCTCTAAGTCAAGTCGCCAATTTCTTCCTTGAATGATATCTTCCTGAGTGTCTAATTGATCTGAATCCTGGAAGGGGAGGGATAGGATGAAGACTCTTTTCTATATGTGCTTCCAAGAAGGAGCTACTAACTCTCATGGCTTGATAGCAAAAGAATACAGCCAGGGAAATGCTTTTCAAGGATGCATTCCCTAATTTTCATGCCAAAACATAAAAAAAATTCTTTTTGTTTGGAGTGTAGAGAGTCAAGAGCCTAAAGTGTTCAAAGAATCAAGAACCTAAAGTGTTTGGAGAGTTTGAGGATGTCCTTCCACCAAAAAGAATGAAATGAGTTCCTACCAAGAGAAGCATGTGTGTTTCTATACAATGTTATCAGGTTATGGATACCCACAGAAAATTTGCATGGTTTTAATATATATATTACATAAGTTCTTGAGGAACAAGGTTGAGTTCTAAAACTGACTCCAACCGGTGACGCAAAACGCAGATATGCATGCCGAGCGGCTGTTTGCGTCACGAAACCAGCCTCCAACGGCTGATGCATAGGGAGGACGCGTTTTGCGCTCGAGGAGAGAGGAGTGGCAAACTTGCGCGCCGCCGCCGCTCATGAGGCAAATGGGTGGTGGGCCCGCCGAGCTCTTTTGCGGTGGGGCGAGGCGAGTCGGGCGACGACGCCTCCCAGATCCGGGCGCAGCATGCATCCGCCGGCGCCTCCTCAAGGCCGCCGATGGTGTCGGGACGCCGCCGAAAGGATCGAGATGCCCAAGACGGGGGGGTTGAATTGGGCAAATCTAAAATTTTAACTCAAATAAACAACCTACTAGCCCATATTCACCCTCTTGTGCCTAAGTGTGTTTCTAACAACTACCAAGACAAAGTTTTGCACCCTAGGTTCCAATCCTACTCTAGCATGGCAATTCTAAGAATGTAAAGACATGAAATAGAATTGCGAGAATGTAAATACGGAAAGTAAAGAGAGGAAGGAACACGGCGATTTTTTTCCCGAGGTATCGAGGTGTCGCCACACCCCCTAATCCTCGTTGGAGCACTCTCTCGAGAGTATCGCTCCCCCTTAGTCCTCGCAAGAACTAAGTGCTCTCTACGGGTTGATTCTTCGACACTCCGTCGCGGTGAATCACCCAAAACCGCTCACAAGCTTGCTTGAGCCACCCACAAGCACCACCGGGTGATCTTCAAGCCATGATCCGCCACAAGCCGTCTAGGTGATGGCGATCACCAAGAGAAACAAGCACGAACTCTCACTTGACCTCAACAAGCCTAGGAGAAGAGTGGATGCACACTTGAATCTCTCAAACACTCTAAGGATGATCCTTAATCTTGCATGGATGACCACCTTAGGGCTCTTGCTCTTCCTTGCACTCTCAAGGGTGTTTCTCAGCTGAACAAATGGGCAAGAGAGAGGGCAAGGTCGAGGGGACAAAGTATATATAGCCCCCATCAAGCAACTCCACGAAATCAGCACTTTCTGCACAATTTCCAGCCTGATCGGACGCACCAGTGAGTCCGGTCAAGGTTCCGGTCGGTGCGTCCGGTCAGAAACGACACGGCTTCTGACACGCCCCGACCGTGCGTCCGGTCAGTGCTTCCGGTCCACACCGGAAGCGTCCGGTCACTGCGTCCGGTTGGACCTCGCCGAACATGCTCTCTGCCAGACGCACCCACCGGAGCGTCCGGTCGCGCGTCTGGTCGGCGCGTCCGGTCGTCCAAAAAGCACTTCTTCAGCTCCGTCTTCTCGACTTCGTGAATTGCTTCAACTCCAACATGTCTCAGGCATAAATTGAGCTACCTAGTGCTAAAGAAACTCAAGTGTGCACCACAACTCATCTCTAGACTCGCCTAGGTCAAGCTACCCATTCGTACCCCCTTAATAGTACGGTTTAAAAATAAAAACAAAGTCCTAACAACTAATCCGATGTCACCCAACTCCGTCGACAATCGGAACTAGCCGCCCTAACCTTGTCGTCCATCCTCTGAAAACCGAACGAATTCCATCGCCGTGGGGCGTAACAAACTCTTCGCCCGAGATCACCATTATCACGACCTAACTCACACTTTGTTTTTCGCAAAACACACGTTAGTCATGATAATTACATTGTCATCAATCATCAAAACCCAATCTAGGGGGCCTAGATGCTTCAATCTCCCCCTTTTTGGTGATTGATGACAACCACTAGAGTATGGAGATTAAGAGTGAGGTTTTCAGCCAAGACTTGTTCACATGAGCCTCGTCAATAAGATCAAAGGGGTTAGGGTGGCTCATGCGATACAAGATCATATATGTACTCATAGAATCCGCATGAAGAGTGAGTACGACATGGATAGCTCATATGGTTCAAAATATCACAAGCAATAATCGAGTAAGCCATAGGAGCGAAGCAAGACCATATGAGCAAAAAGCATGACATGATATATAATGATACCAAGTAGAGAGCACACATGTCATAAAGTGTATCACGATGCATCACAAGCATATACAAAGCGAGGCATGAAAGTAAACATGATGCATGCAAGTGTATCACACCAAAAGAACCAACTCCCTCTCACAAGCTCCCTCTAAGTCTACATACTCTACTCTCTCCCCTTTGTCATCAAGGACCAAAAGGCTAAGGGTTGGTAGGAGGTGGGGAGGCAGACGAGCTGGTCACCGGAGCACGAAGTCGCCACAACGAACCGAGAGGCATCATCCGACTCGACTCGAACTCGGAGCCGCCGACCATCGACGCCGCAAGACCCTCCGACCGTGGGAAGTGTAGAAGAAGCGGTCGGGTCGGCTCGCGGGTAGCCGGGAGTGGAGTGTCGCCTCTCGGTGGAAACAACCGCTCTGGTCCTCAAGTGGCCGTGCTCGGAGCAGCGTGGTCAACCGGGCGGAGTCTCGAAGTAGTAGTCACGCAAAGCCGACCCCGTGGCTCGTAAACCGGCACACTCGACTCGCGGGCGCCGACGGACCCACCGTGGTAGTGACAACAATAGAATCGGGTCGTCGGCCGCCTCGAGTGACCGGGTGACACTCTAAGAGCCGCCACACCCGCCGGCAAGAGGTGCACTAGGCGTAGGCGCCGCAAACAACTCGGCGAAGGTGGCACGGGAGGCGGGATCCGCGACACACCTGCCGAAGTCGGGCCCAAGGCCGTGGGTGTGAAGCCGGTGTAGTACGGACCTCGCCAGATCGAAAGCCGCAAAGCCCGATATAGCCGGGCGAGGTGGAGTCTCCGCTAAGGCTGAAAGCCGGGACCAACAGTGGAACGAGCCCGTGAAAGGGAACCGCAACCCCGAAACCGAGGTCCCGGAGCCCGATATGCCGGAAACCGAGAAGCGTGTGGCACCGCTGAAGTGGTAGTGGCCGAGGCATCTCAACTCAATCCCCGTGAAGCTCGAATAATCGCAGCCATGAGAGCGCTCCGCCGCCGCTGAAACCGCTGCCGGGTACAGAACCGCCGGCCGGTAAGCAAGGGAACGCTGAAGCTCGCCCCGCTCGCCTCATCTCCAGGTTGATAGCCTCGCCGCTCGTCACGAACCTTCGCCGGCCGCCGACGCCCCTCATCTCGGCAACTAGTGAAAGCAGGGCCTGGTTCGACGGTGTAGGAGCGTAACTAGAACCTCCGGCCCGTGGTCGCGGTGAACGAGGAGGTGGCCTCAAGGTACGTAGTCGCCGCCGCCGAGCTATCGGAAGCGTTAGTGTCGATCTCTCGGCCGCGCTCCCGTGACTCAAATCGTGCCTCCTCAAGAGCAACCATCCAAGCATCCGTGCATCCCGAGCCGCTCGACTCGCGGATCGCCCCCGAGAACGTAGCAACCGGGGTAGCCGCCGGGCGTGGTCTTGAGGAGCCGACGAAGGTCGAATCGGAAAGCGTGTAGTCGATCGCGGTCCACTCTCGCACAACGCCGGCCTCCATGTGAGGCACGGTCTTCCAAATCGTGAAGGAGATCCGGTGAGCAAACGGAAGCCGCCGGCAGCCCTTGATCCCCTCTCGCAATAATATCCTCCATCTCCGACGTAATCAAATCCGAAATATCAAACTCAATCCGATCAATAAGGTGCAAGAGAATCCACCGCCGCAAACGTAAGTGCCTCCTTGAAGCCAACCCATGGCAGAATCCGCCCGCCTCACTATAGCATCCACAACTCGCAAGTGGAGTGAGGTTGGTAGGAAGACGGCCGGAGCCTCGCCGAAGGGTGCCTTGAAGCATCCGCAAACCCGATCACCGTAGGCACTCGCCAGCCCCGGGTCGCCGCGGGGCGGCACCGGCGCCATAGCACAACCTCGTGAAGCCGTGTTCCGAGAGGAGTGCAACCCTAGAAGCCGGGCGAGCTCGAACACTCGCAACTCGCACTCTCCCCTTGAAGGCAAACACTAAGAAGTCGCGGCGCTGGGTCAATCCACGTGGTAGCGTGAGCTTCGGACCGACGTAGTCACGTAGCTGCCCTCTCGCCAAGTAAGTCCGCCGCACCCGGAAGGTAGCCGAGGTGGGGTCGACCTGCCACCAACCGCCGCGACCATGTCATCCACCCCGCAGATCCCCCTCTCGAGGACGGATAGCAACGCACTCTCCTCATATGCCCGCGAGAAGTCCTCGTGAAGAGTCGTCTAGTACCCTTCAGAGCATCCGGCCGCCGCCGAAGCGGAAACCACTCGCATCGCCGCACAAAGCGGTACCGGCGGCGCAGGACGCCGACACGCCCTCAAGTCAAGGGGGCGCGCTCGCCGCTTCCGCACTCGTGGCCGGGCCGTGGCCGCCACCGCCGGGCCAGGCCGGGTGCTAGAGCCGAGTGGGACATGTCGCTCCGGAAAAGAGAAAAGGCGAGTCCGGGAGGAACGACAAGTCCGGCTCAGGCTGCCCGAGCCGGTGATTTGTCTCGACTAGATCGCCACGAGGTGACTCACCGCTGAGAAGGTGGCGGAGGCTGCCTCCGAGGGGTGGCACCGGCTGCCTCGGAAGGGGTGGCACTGGCTGCCTCGCCGCCGCCGAGACCGGTCTCCCGGATATTAAGTCCAAAGACGTGGACCACCCATCTCCGCGTCTCTATCGCTCTAGCCACTGCAAGGACTTGCTCACGTGTCATCTCATCACCTCGCTTGCGCTTCTGCTTCTTCTTCGGTTGTGACTCGGCAACCTTCTTTCCCTTGTCCGATGGACCGCCACCAGGAGGAGGTGGGGGTGGAGGTGGACCGGTAGTCTTCGTGCGCGCCATGACCGAAAAGAGCAACCGCCGTTGAAAGGTCAACTATCAAACAAGATCGCCACCGAAAAAGACCCACTAACAACCGAGAGACTCCCCTCGAAGTCACGCTTCATCGTCACTCAAGAGGCTTGGCCTCTGTGCCATACTCGCGGGCTTGGCCCCGAGTTTAACTGCCACTGTCACACTACCAAACTCAAGCTGCCGCTGTCAGGTGACCAACTCGCTGCACAAGATAGAATGAAAGAGGGGTTTATAACAAGCATAAATAACTAGAGGCGAGGTGACCTAGTGGAGCAAGCAGTGGAGGTACGAAATGAATAGCATGGGTAATACCTAGCCTTGCTGTGTTCCTATGAAAAAGGCGAGAAAATGACAATGTAGGGCACCTCGAGGATCAGTGGAACACACTGCATGAGAATAGGTTCGACAAAATGAATCAGACGGTGACGGCAAGTCAGAGGAGCATGCTGTCGAACAGGTTAGGAGCATGGGTTATGGCAGGTCAGGAATGCTCGCCACAGAATGAGGAAGGGCGACAGCAAGCATGTGGAGCACCCTGGGACAAAAAGAAACAGCACTGCGATGAAAGCTGTGAAGAAAAGAGGTCACAACATAGTGCTAGACCGGTTTGGGCATTAGATCGAACACATGGCGAGCAAGATTGGTTCCGGGGTGGAAAAACTCACCACCGGGCAAAGAAACCGAGATGGGCCGGGGCGTAGAGAAGTCGACGGTGACGAGAAAGACAAGCCCGGCGAGGAGGAAGATAGCCGACGGGCGGCGGTGCTCCACGACGGCGCCTAATGGTGGTGATGGCGGCGCCCGCCTAGGGGTTGGAAGAGGCGTGGCTACCGGTGGGCGCGGGCGAAGCGGGCGGGCGGTGGGCGGCGGCGCTGGTGGAGCGTGGGCAAAGACGAGGGGCGTGGGCGAGCCGGTGGCGGCGGATTGGGTGGGCACGGCGAGTCGGGGCGGTTGTCTTGGGCGGCGTCGGGCTCGGGGACGGGTGGGCGGGTGGCTTCGTTTGGAAGAAAGAGGAGGGGCCCGCCCGGCAGAGGATAAGGAAAGAGAGATGGACCCCACATGTCATAGAGAAAAATGAACCCGCGCTTCAAAATCCTGACCGGACGACGCCTCCATCGACCGGACGCACCGGTGCTCGCTTCCGGGTCGAGATTCTGAGAGCTCGCAAATCGCCCCGGACCGGACGCATTGACCGGTAGCGCCGATGGGTCCGGTCGAGAGTCCCGGCCCGCCTTCCGGTTGACGTTTTCGATTTTTTGATTTCTTCCTTCAAGGCAACTTCTCCTAACCAAATTCCAACACAAATAAGAGCCAAATAACCACCGGTTTGAACAGGTCATGGGAGTCCTCTCTCAAACCCTCGATTTTGCAAATAATTTGCCATAGGCATAGCTTTTTAATTTTGAAAATAGGCAATAAAACCGATCGAGGAGTATCGTATGGCCAAGCAATGGAGTTTATGAACCTTTAGGAGCGTCAAATGCTCTCTTCATCCTTGGGCGAACACAAATGGATACTCAAACTTAAACCGAAGAAGAACGACAAACCAACACACATGCATATGAGATGCAATACGAGAATTTAAATATGGAATTTGAATCTAGTTGGCTTGTCAAGTTTGAACCAAGGTTAAGCTTCTTCACACGCCTTTTCGGCGGTTATCTTAACCATGTTAGACAAGCCCTATATGCATTGCAAGAATTTAAACATGGCATATGATACAATGAATGCAAGGGACAACACAAGCTCATTTTCTAGTGAAGTTGGAAAAGTCAAGAATATTGAGCTCGCCTCTTAACTCACAAAACCTTGCCTCATCCAAAGGCTTAGTGAAGATGTCCACCAAATTGTCTTCGGTCCTCACTCCTTGAAGAGATATATCTTTCTTGGACACATGATCACGAATGAAGTGATGCCGAATATCAATATGCTTGGTGCGGGAATGTTAAACCGGATTGCTTGCAATTTTGATGGTACTCTCATTGTCACATAGCAATGGGACCTTCTCGAGCTTGACACCATAATCAAGGAGAGTTTGCTTCATGTAGAGAATTTGAGCACAACAAGCTCCGGGTAATATACTCCGCCTCGGCGGTTGACAAGGTCACACTATTTTTGCTTCTTAGAACACCAAGAGACAATGGACCTTCCAAGCAAATGGCACCCTCCGGTTGTGCTTCTTCTATCAATTTTGCAACCGGCATAATCCGAAGTGGAATAGCCAACAAGTTGGAATCTTGCTCCTTTGGGATACCATAAGCCAATGTTTGGTGTTTGCTTGAGGTACCTAAGAATTCTCTTCACCGCGGTGAGATGGGATTCCATAGGGTTAGCTTGAAAACGAGCACATAAGCAAACACTAAACATGATGTCGGGCCTACATGCGGTAAGATAGAGCAAGCTACCAATCATAGATCGATAGTGAGTCTTATCTCTTGGTGTACCTCCCACATCCAGGGTCAAGTTGTCCATTGGTTGGCATGGGTGTCTTGATGGGCTTGCAATCTTCCATATCAAACCTCTTGAGAAGATCTTTGGTATACTTTTCTTGAGAGATGAAGGTCCCTTCTCTCAATTGCTTGACTTGAAACTCGAGGAAGAAGTTAAGCTCACCAATCATGGACATCTCAAACTCCTTCGACATCAAGGCACCAAACTCCTTGCAATGTTCTTCATTCGTTGAGCCAAAGATTATGTCATCGACATAAACTTGACAAATGAAGATGTTTCCTTCATGCTTCTTGGTGAATAGTGTGGTGTCCACCTTCCTAATGGTGAAGCCCTTTGCAATGAGGAAGTTCGAAGGCACTCATACCATGCTCTTGGGGCTTGTTTGAGCCCATATAGCGCCTTGGTCAACCTATAAACATAGTTAGGATATCTAGGGTCTTCAAACCCGGGAGGTTGCTCAACAAAGACTAGCTCATTTATGAAACCATTTAGAAATACACTTTTCACATCCATTTGATATAATTTCATGTTATGATGTGATGCATATGAAAGGAGGATACGTATGGATTCAAGTCTTGCCACCGGTGCAAAGGTCTCTCCAAAATCCAAACCTTCAACTTGAGAGAACCCCTTTGCCACTAGTCTTGCCTTGTTCCGCACGACAACGCCTTGATCATCTTGTTTGTTGCGGAACACCCACTTTGTGCCAATGACTCTTGCTTCTTTAGGCCGCTCTACAAGTGTCCACACTTCATTACGGGTGAAGTTGCCCAATTCTTCATGCATGGCATTCACCCACTCCGGATCTTCTAGAGCTTCCTCTATGGTAGTAGGTTCTAATCAAGAGACAAAAGCATGATGTTCAACAAAAGAAGCAAGTTTTTGTCATCAAGTCATAACCCCCTTTGTAGGACTCCCTATGATGAGATCTTGAGGATGTGCTTGGAGTAGAGGGGAATTCCTTCGATCAACCACTTGAGGAGGGTCTTGTGGAGCATAAACATCTTGAGCTTGTTCCACACTTTGTTCATGAGAGACATGAGTATCATCATGGTGGTTGTTCTCATCTTTATCATCATCTTGTGGAACATTTGATGAAGATGGCTTGTCAATGACTTGAACATCATCATCATCATCTTTAGGCTTGATGTCTCCAACCGGCATGTTCTTCATGGCCTCCCTCAATGGTTCATCACCTACATCATCAAGATTCTCAAGTGCTCCTTGGGTGCCGTTAGATTCATCAAACTCCACATCATATGTTTCCTCTACCATGCCGGTGGCATGATTGAATACTCGATATGCTTTGGACTTCGATGAGTAACCAACAAGAAAACCAATATCACAACGTCTTTGAAACTTCCCTAGATGTTGGCGCTTCTTGAAGATGTAGCATTTGCAACCAAACACCCTAAAGAAGGAGACGTCCGGCTTCTTCCCATTGAGCAACTCATAAGGTGTCTTCTTAAGAAACTTTTGGAGGTAGAGGCGGTTGGATGCATAGCATGCGGTGTTGATTGCCTCGGCCCAAAACTTCTCATCGGTGCCATACTCATCAAGCATTGTTCTTGCCAAAGTGATTAGTGTCCGGTTCTTTCTCTCCACTACACCATTTTGTTGAGGAGTGTAAGTTGAAGAGAACTCATGCTTGATCCCAACTTCATCACAATATTGCTCAATATTTGTGTTGTCAAATTCTTTTCCATTGTCACTCCTTATTTTCTTGATCTTCACATCAAATTCATTTTGAGCTCTTTTAGCAAACTTCTTGAAGCAAGCGGCCACTTCGGATTTGTCATGAAGGAAGAAGGTCCAAGTGTATCTTGAGTAGTCATCAACAATCACTAGACAATATAGGTTGCCCCCCAAGCTCTTGTATGTTGTTGGCCCAAAGAGATCAATGTGAAGTAATTCTAGCACTCTATGAGTTGACATGAAAGCTTTGGTTGGATGGGTGTTGGAAACTTGCTTGCCGGCTTGACATGCACTACAAAGCTTGTCCTTTTCAAACTTCGACATTCTTCAATCCTCTCACTAGATCATTCTTCATTAGCTTCTTGAGAGACCCCATACCAACATGTGCTAGTCTTCTATGCCATAGCCAACCAAGTGATGTAGCCTTAGCAAATAGGCAAGTTTGCAAGTTGGCTTCTTCGAAGTGAAATCCACAACATAGAGGTTGTTGTACCTAAAGCCTCTAAATATCTCTTGCTTGTCACTCTTCTTTGTCACAACAACTTCATGTTCATCAAATAGGCATTGGAAGCCAAGATCACATAGTTGACCAACCGACAACAAGTTGAAGCTCAATGAAGCAACATATAAGACATTTGAGAGTGAGTGATCATTTGATATTGCAACCTTTCCCAAACCTCTCACTTTGCTCTTTGAATTGTCACCAAATGTAATCTTGTTGTGGCCTTTGTCCCCTTCTTCTAGTGAGGTGAACATACGAGGATCACCGGTCATGTGTTGTGTGCAACCACTATCAATAACCCAATGACTTCCACCGGTCTTGTAGTTCACCTACACACAATAGATCAAGCTTGTTGCTTAGGGACCCACTCTTGGTTAGGGCCCTTGACACTCTCAACCAATGACTTTGCAACCCAAATTTGCTTAGGCCTATTTTTGTTTGGTGGACCCAAGAACATGACCTTGGTCTTGCCACTAGTATCCTTTCTAAGCATGTAGTGAGCATTGAAGGCAAAAGGTCTAGCATGCTTGGGCAAGGGTTGTGGTGGTGGTGTCACACACTCATGAGAGAAATGCCCTTCTTGACCACATTCAAAGCATCTCTTTGGCTTGGGCTTGGGCTTTGACTTGAGTTGATGTTGAGCCTTGAGTTGAGCTTGAGCTTTAGCTTTCTTCTCTTCATTTGCCTTGTACCCAATACCACTCTTGTCCATCTTCATAACGGTGTTCATGAATAGCTCACTTTGAAGATTGTGACCCTTGGTGAACTTGCTCAAGCCGGTAGTGAGGTGAGCCTTCTCTTTCTTGAGCTTATCATTTTCTTGTTTGAGCATCTCAAACTCAAGCATGATCTTGTGCTCTTCTTCACTATTGGTGGACTTGCTTAATGTGGCGGTGTGATGAACTTTCTCTTTCTTGAGCTTCTCATTTTCTTGCTTGAGCATTTCAAAATCAAGACTCAACTCATACACTTCATTACTTTTCTCAACAACACTCATCTTTAGCATGTTGTTCTCATCTTTGATCTTGATGTACTCATCATAGTGATCGGCCACAACCACTTGCTTGCCTTTGCTACTAGCCTTTTGCTCAATGTTCTCATCAATCAAATCATCACATGATGTAGCTATATCAATCTTAACAACATGGTTAGTAGCAACATGTGGCTCATCATTTAGAAACTCATTAGCAACAAGAAGGTTGTCATGATCAACCTTGAGATTTGTGTACTCTCTTCTTTGAGCTTGTTATATCTAATGATGAGCTCATTGTGATTTCCCTCAAGTTTATCATGTTTTTCTTTGAGCTCCTTTAGGGAAGGTTTGAGCTCCTTGAGGAAGGACTTCACAAGCTTGTATTCATCTCTAAGCTCATCACTAGCCTTTTGTGCTTTGTCATGTTTAGCAATAAGAGTTTCATTCTCAAGTTTAAGCATGTCAATCTTTTTGTTTGCCTTTGAGACCATCTTAGAATACTTGCCAAGCCAAGTCGCAAGCTCATCATAGCTAGGTGCTTCATACTCAACATCCTCATCACTATCATTATCACTATCACTACTTTCATCATCACTTGGTACCTTGGTGTCCTTTGCCATGAGGCATAGGTGTGTAGACGACGAAGATGGTGATGGTGGTGATGAAGCGTATGAAGACCCAATAGCAATTGCCGCCACATGTTCTTGCTCATTGTCACTTTCTTCACCGGAGGAGCCACCACATGATGATTCAATGTCGGTGAGCCAATCACCAACAAAGTAAGCCTTTCCATCTTTCTTCTTATGGTACTCCTTCTTCTTGCCATCTTTCTTCTTATATGGCTTATCCTTCTTCTTCTCTTCATCATCACTTGATTCTTCTCTCTTGTCCCGTTGCTTCTTCTTGTGCTTGTCTTTCTTGGGTGGTTTGGGACATTGATGAGCAAGGTGACCAAGTTGATGGCAATTATAGCACTCCATCTCTGAGAGTGGCTTCTTCTTGCTACTTGTATAGAATTGCTTTCTTGATGAATCAAACTTGACTCCCCTCTTGCTAAGACCCTTGAGCATCTTGGTAGTTCTCTTCACCATGAGTGCAAGATCATCAAGTTCCTCATCACTTGGGTTTTGAGAGGAAGTCATTTAACGAACGCTTTGCCTTTGCCTTTCTTGTCAATGCTAGCCTTGAAAGCAAGGTCTTTCTTCTTGGTCGATGAAGATTCATCCTTGGGATTGATGTGCATGTACATCTCATGGGCACCGATCTTTCCAAAGATTTTTGTCGGTGTAGACTCGGAAAGATCACCTTGATGAAGAACGGTGACAATGTGCCCATACTTCTCAATGGGGAGGACACACAATGTCCTTCTCACAACATCCGCGGGCGTGATTTGTGTGAGTCCAACTCCACTGATTTCCTCTACAATGACATTCAAGCGACCATACATGTCATTAGCATTTTCATTAGGAAGCATTGCAAAGGCATTAAGCTTGTTCATGACAAGATTATAGCGTTCCTCACGCTCACTCTTGGTTCCCTCATGGAGCGCACAAATTTCTTCCCAAAGATCATGGGCATTTTTGTGGTTCCAAGACGCGGTTGAACACGCCCTGCAAATGCCTCTAAAGATTGTGTTTCTAGCTTTGGCATTCCAAGTGACTTGTTCCTTTTCTACGTCGGTGAGGGCTTTTTCATCCTTAGGTTTTTGCGTAACCTTCGGTGGCGGCTTTGAGCACACCGGGATTCTCGGCCTCAAGGTAGGCCTCCATGCAAATTTCCCAATAAGGAAAGTCATCGCCTTCGAACATGGGTGGTGGGCCATTCCCGTTGGACATCTTTCTCTAGGCGGTCAAGCCTAATTATGAGCAACACGGCTCGATACCACTTGAAATGATCGAGATGCCCAAGAGGGGGGTGAATTGGGCTAATCTAAAATTTTAACTCAAATAAACAACCTACTAGCCCATATTCACCCTCTTGTGTCTAAGTGTGTTTCTAACAACTACCGCACAAAGTTTTGCACCCTAGGTTCCAATCCTACTCTAGCATGGCAATTCTAAGAATGTAAAGACATGAAATAGAATTACTGAGAATGTAAATGCGGAAAGTAAAAGAGAGGAAGGAACACGGTGATTTTTTCCCGAGGTATCAAGGTGTCGCCACACCCCCCTAATCCTCGTTGGAGCACTCTCTCGAGAGTATCGCCCCCCTTAGTCCTCGCAAGAACTAAGTGCTCTCTACGGGTTGATTCTTCGACACTCGGTCGCGGTGAATCACCCAAAACCGCCACAAGCTTGCTTGAGCCACCCACAAGCACCACCGGGTGATCTTCAAGCCATGATCCGCCACCAAGCCGTCTAGGTGATGGCGATCACCAAGAGAAACAAGCACGAACTCTCACTTGACCTCAACAAGCCTAGGAGAAGAGTGGATGCACAATTGAATCTCTCAAACACTCTAAGGATGATCCTTAATCTTGCATGGATGACCACCTTAGGGCTCTTGCTCTTCCTTGCACTCTCAAGGGTGTTTCTCAGCTGAACAAATGGGCAAGAGAGAGGGCAAGGTCGAGGGGACAAAGTATATATAGCCCCCATCAAGCAACTCCACGAAATCAGCACTTTCTCGCACAATTTCCGGCTCGGGACCGGACGCACCGCTGAGTCCGGTCAAGGTCTCGTCGGTGCGCGTCCGGCCGAAACGACACGCTTCGACACGCCCGACCGCGGCGTCCGGCCGCTGCTTCCGGTCCACACCGAAGCGCCCGGTCACCGCGCCCGGTTGGACCTCGCCGAACATGCTCTCGCCAGACGCATTCCACCGGAGGGCCCCGGCCGCTGCCCGGGTCGGCGCGGCCCGGTCGTCCAAAAGCACTTCTTCAGCTCCGTCTTTCGACTTCGTGAATTGCTTCAACTCCAACATGTCTCGGGCATAAATTGAGCTACCTAGTGCTAAAGAAACTCAAGTGTGCACCACAACTCGCCTCTAGACTCGCCTAGGTCAAGCTACCCATTCGCACCCCCTAATAGTACGGCCGAAAATAAAAACAAAGTCCTAACAACTAATCCGATGTCACCCAACTCCATCGACAATCGGAAATAGCCGCCCTTAACCTTGTCGTCCATCCTCGAAAAACCGAACGAATTCCATCGCCGGGGCGTAACAAACTCTTCGCCGAGATCACCATTATCATGACCTAACTCACATTGTTTTTCGCAAAACACACGTTAGTCATGATAATTACATTGTCATCAATCATCGAAACCCAATCTAGGGGGCCTAGATGCTTCAGCCGCCTCCACGACCGCCCGCCCGGCCGCCGGGCGCCCGGTCCGCCCATCGCTTTCGGCGCCACCGGGTGGTGCCGGAGACGCCGCCTCCGCCCGCCGAGGAGGCTCACACACTCCCAACCTCGTCGTCCGTTGATTGAGGAAGAAGAAGGGTGTCAATGCAATTTTGTTTCACCCTCGGGGTTCCCGATGTAAAAGCGCTAGAGAGGAGATGCCACTTTCAAAAAAAAGCAATACCCCATGCGTTGCCAAAAATTTGTTGGGGTTTGGAATATGATTATTTATATAAAGGGGTAAGCAATTATAAGTACTCCCTACTAGTATTAGAAGTCGTTTAGGACATGATTGTGCATACCAAGGAGTGATTAATTAGGGGTATTTTTTCTATTTCTACCCCTATTAAATACGGAGACGGGTCCACTTGAAGCACCAACATTGCTTAGGCCCGGCGGCTTGGGTGACTAGTACCGAGGTACTCCAGGCGGATGGTTACAGGATTGACTCCTCACTCCTGCATTGGTTTTTTTTTTTGGCTCTCGGTTGGTTCTTGCATGGGGCGCTGCTGGACGTTTTTTTTCTCTCCGTTGGTTCTTGTATGGGGCGCTGCTGGATGTGACTTGACTACGTCCATGTTTTTTGTTCATTCGTTCGTTCTTGGGCGCGTTTTTTTGCGCTCGTTCGTTCCTGGGCGTGACGGACTCTAGCGTAAACGTACTTGGAGTCCATGGCGAGGACGAAGAGAGGCGCGGCAAGCGGGCGAGCGAGGGAAACGAGCGGCAATGACAAGTAGTGAGCAACGATGGCGAGCAGCGCGGAGGATCGAGGCCTTAAAGACCGCGACGGGATATGAAGGAGTCGCTGACAGATTGGACGAAGAGAACACGTGCGAACGGACGGGAGCGAAGTCAAGGCGACGATGCACGGCGTAACTAACGCAGCGGCACAATTAAGGCAAGGGCAAAAATGTCCCAAACCACTCCCATGCGGCGACGATGACTTCTTTTGTGCTCAGAGCGTCTGCAACGGACGTACCTAAAGACGCTAGCGACGAGGACTCAAGAAACAATAAAAAAACGAGTGTCGTTGTGGAGGCATGGGCTCGTGAGAGAGAGAAGGCTTCATTGGAACTCGTGCGAGACTAGGAGTTCATTGCTAGCGCCGCCGCTCTCTTCCATCCTAATTGCGGCGTAGTCCTCCTCGCTAGCGAGATGGGCAACCGTTGGGGACGCCCTCATCGTGTGTAGTCGGAGAACGACTTCAAATTCCGTTACGTAGGGAGTAAATGTTAGTGGATGGCAGGCATAATGCTAGTGGGTGATGTGTATTGCTTGCATGTAGATTATAATTGCAAATGCTAATTGACCATAAATACTGTTAGTAAAATGATGAGGTGGATAGTGTGCATGTTGAGAGAATTAGCTAGTGAGGCTATTAGGCCGCCTCAATAGGGGTTTCATGAGTGTTTCGTGCACATTAAATGCAGCGCCACATCAGCAAAACTTTACTTTTTACATAAAATGCCTAGGAGAGAGAAGGAAAAAAGTTTCACCATGGTGAAACCTTTGGGCACTATTTCACATGCGTTGGAAACGGGTGAAACCCCCATTGACACTACTACAGAATTAAACTTGCATGGTGTTTAGTTTTTTATTTTCCGTGGCGGGCATTTAGAAAACCGCCACGGAAAATAGTTGGCCCGGCAGCCCCGGCCGTGGAAAAAACCGTCACGGTTAATCGATTAACCGTGACGGTCTTTGTAAAATAACCGTCATGGTTAATCCCCATTAACCGTGGCGGTTTTATTATAATGCCCGCCACGGTTAATCCCCATTAACCGTGGCGGTTTTATTACAATGCCCGCCACGGAAAAAGGTTGGGCTATAAATACAGCCCCAACCTTCTTCTTCCCCACGGGATCTCGCCATTTTTTAGGGTTTTGAGCTTCAAAACTCTAAAAATCACCATTTTGTTGGGGAAGGAAGGTTTTGCCCTTGGTTTGATTGAAGTTTGGCACCGCTAGGGGTATTTCTCCTCTTTCTCCCCTCTTTTTCTCTCCCTCTCTCCCCTCTTTTCTCTCCCTCTCTCCCTCTTTCTCTCCCCTCTCTCTCCTATGCATGGTCCTCCCTCTCTTTGAGATCTAATTGAATGTGGTTTGTGCTCTCTCTTCCCTCTCTCTCCCCCCTCCCCTCCCCTTATCTCTCTCCCTCTCTCCCCCCCCTCTCTCCCTTTCTTTTTTGAGATCTAGTTTTGATCTCTCCCCTCGTCTCTCTCCCTCTCAAGCTAGCTCCTCCCCCTCCCCTCTCTCCTCTCCTTCTCTCTCTCCCCTCCCCCCTCTCTCTCCCTCTCCTCCTCCTCTCTCTCTCTCCCTCTTTCTCCTCCCTCTCTCCCTCTCATTTGAGTGTAGGTGCTCTCCCTTTCCCTCTCTCTACGTACTCCCTCTCTCTCTCGTATTCCTCTTTTGCACTTTAGTTAACTCTCTCTAATCATCGATACTTCGATCTCTAATCATCGATCTCTCTCTTTGCTTTGGTTTGATTAATTTGAGCAGGCCGCCATAGCGCCGAATAGGGATTGGATGTACAGGCCGAGGATGAGTTTGGATTTCGTTGATGATGTGCGAAAAGAAGTTTATGCCCGCCACTTGTAAGTATCGAATCGGTCGTGGTTCGAAGTAATGGTGTGCCCGTGCTATCGGTGCAAGCATATGTTCTTACACAAGGATGACGACGTCGTGGAGCACTTGCCGGGCAAGGCCGAACAATATAAACACTATGAAAGATTGGCCAATGCAAAAGTTAGAGAGATGGCGGACTACATCCGTAAGTGCATGAAGAAGATCAAAGCGGAGGCCGGTTGTCTCATTGCGCCCAACATATCAAGTGAAAACCAATACTTTTTATTTTTTGAACACTTGGAATCTATTTCTAATCAAATAAAATGGTGTAGCATGGCCGGTATAGAAACAACAGCACACATTGGCCATTGGATTACTTGGCTAATCTTTCCTCGGGATGGAGCGGCCCTTAGGCCGACTCGTTGTATGATACGCCAAAAGGCCTCTATAAACATTTTGAAGAGGCCCCCCGGTACCGTAAGTCACGACACTTGTATACTATTTCATACCACAAACTTCGTAAGTCATGACTTTGGGATTTCGTATGGGGCTTACAAGGATTACTTGAAAGACCCCGAGTCATTGGATGGGAGGCGAGCATACGCAAAGAAAAACATAAGGACCAAATGAAGATGGGGCGAGATTACGAGGTATATGCAGCATTACTCGTTTGCTCGTCCATATTGAATGGTCTCATAATATTCTAACCATTTTTCGGGTACATATATCGCATGCAAAGGCGGTAAGCGCCTTTTGGCAAAGAACTCGTGGTGGTTTCTATGCTCAGACGTTCATATCCCGCAGTTGACGTGTACCGTACTACACGGGGCGAGCCGACGAAGAAAACCACGCCACAATTTTGGACGAAAGGCTTGGACGACATGACGTTCAAGAAACCGGGTTGGCGCCATCCGTAGGGGCGTCATTGAGGACGTTGTGCTGCCTACCGGCAATTTCTTCGACCCTAACGGCGACCTTGCGTAAACGAGGACTTATGGGAACTACGGACTCGAGAAATAAGCTAGACATGAAGGACTATACGTGGGATGGCCCGAGTTGTAACCTAGCTAAACGTGATTGAGCAATCGATCGCTCGATCGAGTTTTGTAAATTTTGATGTGTGGTGGTCACTTTTAAACTCTAAGTGCTTTAATTGAATGTCCATGTTAGTTGAATGTTAAATTGTGATGCATGTTTAAGACTTATGTGAATATTCTCTTATTTTATTATTTAATATGTGGTTTAAATCATAATTTATAATTTTATAATATTTTTGAATTATTTTTTTTATTAATCCTGAATTAATTAACCGTGGGGGGCTTTTAACAAAAACCGCCATGGTTAATACATTAACCATGGCGGGCACGTAAACGATGCCCGCCATGGTTAATCTATTAACCGTGGCGGTTTTTGTTTAGCGCCCGCCACGGTTAATCGATTTTCCATGGCGGGCATGGAGTCCGCCCACGGTTAATCGCTCGACAAACGTGACCCCTAGCCCGTGGCGGATCTTATGCCCGCCACGGAAAATCGAAAAATGCCCGCCACGGAAGTTCATTTCTGTAGTAGTGTGAGATAGAAATAGAGTTTCACCATGGAGCTATGCAATTAAACCATGTAACGGGGAGAGAGACGTGGGACCCTTTTAGCCTATGAAAGCGTAATCGAGGGAGACGCCTATTTCATGTCAAAATTTCACATCTTGTAAACTGGGAGGTGAAACTCTCCGTTGAGACTAGCCTTAGTGGAATGATGAGGTGAATAGCTTGCATGTTGAAAGAATTAACTAGTGAGGGGTTTGTAGTTGCAGTGGTCATATATGATGTAAGCTATTACGTTTAAGCATCTCACATAGGCAGTGACGTCAGCACAGGAACCACACCAAGTTTGATCTGTTGCGAGTCTAAAGTCCAAAGTCGCCGGACGGCGGCCGATCTGTTCCCTGACGCTTCGGGTTCAGGTCCCTAGTGTGAAGCCGGGCCCCGAACACACTATAAATTTATGGGATGAACACACCGATGTCACCGAACTTTCTAATGTCTCGACTGAATCGATTCGTCCACACTCCACAGCGGCAGCTCAAGCAGTAGAGCATCATTTCGCCATGGCTGCTGCTCCGGTGGCGGTGCCGCGTATGAAGCTGGGCTCACAGGGGCTGGAGGTCTCGGCGCTGGGCCTCGGCTGCATGGGCATGTCCACCTACTACGGCCCGGCCAAGCCGGAGCCGGACATGATCGCGCTCATCCGCCACGCCGTGGCCGCCGGCGTCACCTTCCTCGACACCGCCGACAGCTACGGCCCGCACACCAATGAGCTCCTCGTCGGCAAGGTTATTTATTTAGTACTAAAGCAGAACCAAGGTTTCGGTCGATTCCTTTCTTTGCATAACACTGAAGGAGAAGGTGCTTTGATGTGAGCAGGCGCTGCAGGGCATGGTGAGGGAGAAGGTGGACATGGCCACAAGTTCGGTGTCTCCTTCGTCGACGGCAAGCCTGATTTCCGCGGTGATCCGGCGTACGTGCGGGCGGCATGCGAGGCCAGTCTCAAGCGGCTCGGGGTGGATTGCATCGATCTATACTACCAGCACCGCATCGACACCAGGGTGCCAATCGAAGTCACGGTGAGCCGGCCTGCAGCCTGATTTATCGCAACAAACATTCAAAAACTTGCTATGCTCTTAGACTAGTGCATTATTTGCATAGTCTCATCAGATTATGCGATTTATTAGATCAAAAACAGGTTCTGTGAAATTATTTGAAAACAACAATCAAGCAAAAGCTAGTTTCTAGCCAAAAACTTTTTATTTTGACACTGAACACACAAATTATTTGGAAAAAAAAACAATCAAGCAAAAGCTAGTTTCTAGCCAAAAACTTTTTATTTTGACACTGAACTGAACACACATTTCTACTAATTCTAATCACCAGATAACAAAATTGGGAAAATAATGAGCTTCATCCAAACTAACTGTTTCCCAAAATACATTTGAAAGGTCCATCGTTCATGTGTTCAAATTCAAAAATTACTACATTATCACTTTCATTTCGTAGGTTTGGCACCAGTATGTTTATCAAGACTGTGATCACTAAGGTTACTTTTTTCATTGCAGATTGGTGAACTCAAGAAGTTAGTTGAGGAAGGAAAGATAAAATACATCGGGTTATCCGAAGCATCTGCATCAACAATTAGAAGAGCTCATGCAGTTCATCCTATTACTGCGATTCAGCTGGAGTGGTCATTATGGTCTAGAGATGTGGAAGAAGACATAATTCCAACTTGCAGGTATTTTACAAACAAATCACTTGTTCGATTAAGGTTAATATATATTCCTTCTAAAGTATTAGTCACCGTGACAATTCCAGAGAACTTGGCATTGAATCGTAGCTTACAGCCCATTAGGCAGAGGTTTCTTCTCCAATGGGTCAAAACTGATTGACTCGCTATCAGAGCAGGATATCCGCAAGGTGAATTTTCGTGACTTCTATCTCACCTTGTTTGTTTGGAAGCAAATTACTCATCGTTATCCTCTGGTTCTAACATTTTGTTGGACTAGGACTAGGAGTAATGCCATTACCGTTGTAACTCTGGACAAAAAATTCTTCCATTAGAAGCATAGCTAAAATATGTGGCGCTACATATGCATTTTTACCATTCCATTGATTACCATTCCATTTATCTATTTACATATTTTCATCATATAGTTGTCTCATTCATCTGTCCCATGTAAACAAAAAATAAAACAGAGTGTATTATGATATTTTGTTTCCTTGCCCCCTTGCTTTGCTGTATCGTTGTAAACTCTCCTTACTAGAACTAGAAAAGCATGCTCTATATGTTCTAAAAATGGTATAGTGGTGCCATTCATCTGCTTGTACAGAGGGAATATTTAGAATGTGATCACTTGCCTCTTCTTAATGACAAGTTTATACTCCTGCAGAATATGCCTAGGTTTCAACCTGAGAATTTGGACAAGAACGTGCATATATTTGAGTGTGTTAATAAAATGGCAAAGAGAAAAGGATGCACACCGTCGCAGCTTGCACTGGCTTGGGTTCACCATCAAGGTAATGATGTGTGCCCCATACCTGGAACAACAAAAATAGAGAACTTCAATCAGAACGTGGGGGCACTATCGGTGAAGCTCACACCGGATGAGATGTCCGAACTTGAGTCCTATGCTGCTGCAGATAATGTCCAGGGAGATCGACATCCTCAAATCGCCTACACCTGGAAGAATTCTGAAACCCCTCCATATTGTCATCCTGAAAGCGGAGTAGCTACGCGTTATGTTGTAGGAAAAGAAGAAATTTTTAAGAAGTAAATGGTTGTATCCATCCGGGATTTGGATTTATGTTTACTAGGTGAATTCGCGCTGTGGCTGCGGGCATGGAAAAAATAATTTCAATCGTGTTAATAGGAATGTAAAAGTAATTTCATTAATAAACTAAAGAAGAGGCATCATGCTAATCTTGGATCTTAACTTCAAAGTAACCATGGTTCGCTAATTTATAGAGGATAATATTTGTAACTTAATGCACAACCAATAGACCATGGAGAAACGCTCTGAATTAAAGCACCTGTACTGACCGTGATAGTAAACCATATATATCCAGACTATTTTTAGGGGAGGTTATATCCACTAAAACATAGATATGTGTAGGGGTAGAAAAGGGTAATAGTAATACCCATATACACCTCTATGGACTCGCGGGATCTGATCACCGAAGCATATGCTATAGGGCCACGCGCCGCCGCGCTCAACTATCACCGCCCGTCTGCCCAGTATGTGGTCGTCCGCATGGACATGTCATCTCATCGCTGGAGGCGGCTATAAGAGTAACTATTATAATACAGCCCAATAAGCCGGCTGTAAGGTTCCTTATAGCCTTCTCCCCAGCCCACCCATACAATAGTTAGCTCTTTCCATTAATACATGGCCCACCCGCCTATCTCACATAGTTTCTTGGTTCTTGTGCCCAAGCCGGCTTTAAGCTTACAAACTGCTTCTCCTCTCTCTCTCCTCTCTTCTCTCCTCCACATCAAGATTTAGCCGGCTTACGACCTTTCATAATACTTGCTCTAAATAGTATTAGCGTAAGACATCGGCGGAGCCAGGTGGAGGGTCATGGCCCCCCTTGCCTCCATGGTTTCTAAAGGCCATATGTCTATGTACTGTATGTCCTTGCATGTTCCTAGTTTATTATTCTATATATACATAGTATGTGTGCTAAAAATAGTTAATGAGTAATATTTTTGTTGTCAATCAAGTTCTTATTATGCTTTTTAGCCAACTTTTTATGCTTGGTGATTTTGTTGTCAATTGTATTTGGTATATTGTGACTTAATTATTAATACTGGATTATTTTTTTTCGCTGTCGTCGGAACCTATGGATTCAATTGATAAATTGACCCCCGCTATGTTTAATTTCTAGCTCCGCCGGTGTTAGCGCATGTCACCACTTGTCGGTTGAAAGGACAGGAATTGATGGTGGCATGCGAACCAAGAGACGCGGTGCAATACTTGATGATGGAGGCTGTTGAGAAGAGGAAGTGGCAGGCGAAAAAGAAGACCGGTGGAGCTTTTGCCCGCCTTTTTTTTGCTTTTTGATCCTTTTTCAAAGAATCTCTCAAAAACACCTCTTTTCGTGATCCGTGCACAATATGAACTCTTTTCTTGGTGCCATGGGTCGCGACATCGAAGTTATAAGGTCTCGCACCACCACCCATGGCGCCGAGGTTCACGGCGTGGCGTATAGCAAATTTACATTTACCTCCTCGCGCCGAGGAGGTAAATGTAAAATTTTGCGGGTTTTTTTTTTTTCCTTCTCTTCACGTGTTTGATGAACAAGTAAATTTGTTCTTACAACAGCACACCAACATAGCGGCAGTCAGATCGGTTAAACGTTGTTCATTCCAAATTGTTGTATATTATCTAAATCTAAATTCACCTTATGCAAGTGCATTTATTTATATTTCTTGTTGTAATTGCTTATAAAAATACTTTAATTGCTATATTTCTTATCTTATTAAAAATAAATTATAACAAAAACACGCAGCTTAGGTTTCGAATTAGCCTGACCGCTGACATACTTGGCCAATGCGCGCGGGCTAACAAACCCAACCCCACCTTACTTGCTGCACAGCTGTAAGAATAAATTTACTTGTTCATTTCAAACGCGTGAAGACAAGCCAAAAAGCGTAAGTTTTACATTTACCCCGGCGCCGCAGATCACGGCGCCGAGTGGGTAAATGTAAAATTTACGATGCCACGCCATCACCCCCGGCGCCATGGGTCTTGGCGCCGAGACGTTATACTGGCGCCGTGACTGTGGCGCCAAGAAAAAGTCTATTTTTAAAATGAATCTAAAAAAGAATGTATTCGTGGTGCCGTGACTCTACAGGGACGCTGTGCGGTGGACGGTGTGAGCATGATGGCAGTTTTTTTGGTGACGTGGCACAAGGAGAGTTTTTAGAATTCCTAAGTGGGGTTTTGCTATATAGATGTAGTAGATTTTTGGTGCAAACTAGTAGGCCCTTTTTCAGCACGGGCCTCAGCGCTGCATAGCCGGTCCTACAGGCCCACGAAGAAAGAGATTATCCTCATATGGCACACGCAGGCACCCGGCAGAGCCGCGGAAATAATGGGGTTGACAAAAAAGCTGGGAGGAGGAGGACCCAAGGTCCCGGACAGGGCACGTGATGAAAGGTTTACGCACGTCGCGGCGTGTCGTCGGCTCGTCGCCTTCCTGCTGCTGGCCACGTGAAATTTTTGCAATTTAGCCCTTTTAAAAAACAATTTTTACAAATAGGCCATCCGCAAAACATTTGTTAAAAAAAAAAAGCCACTTCTTCAGCGTTTTAGGACACCACGCCGAGGTATGTGGCTCGGCGCCATCTGACACAACGCCGAGATCTTGCCATGTCAGCAGCTTACCAGGTCGTAGCATCCACGTAAGCACCAACGTGTCATCTGGCTTTGCAGCTCGGCGTTTAATGTTTTGACGCCGAGGTCATCCACACTGGCGTTGGATCAATGCACGCCGAGGTCACCTACAGGCTACCGTACAAGCTAATAGTACAAGTGCACTTGTCCATTCATTATCTTTTGAAAAATCATAGAAAAAAATATATATAAATCCCCTTGGCATGAGATCAATTCCATTATAACCATAATGTTACCCTGTACGGCACAAAAATACATGGATTGATAAAATATTTACATATGTTCACGAAATTATTTTGTCTTTTAAGTACATGTTTTTACAATGGGTTTCATTGTTTTGGTATAGTCATGTTACCGCTAAACATTAACCCGGGCCTTGTTTAGTTGGGCAAAAAATTTACCAATAGCACTGTTACAACTCCCCGTAGCACTTCAGAAGCATTTTCGTTTTGTATTTGGTAAACATTGTCCAATCATGGACTAACTAGGCTCAAAAGATTTTGGCCGCCAACCAAACGAGGCCCCGGTGTGTTTAGCACCCAAAATTTTGGCCAAAATTTTGGACTAATGGGACATACATGTCACATCGCATTAATCAGAAGACGCTTTTGTTTGTTAGTGATAAATATTATGCCAACTAAACGAGACCCCCTCGTGTATTTAATGTGATGTGATGGAGAGAGTCTAAAAATATGTCTAAAAAAAAAAGTTGTAGTTGTAGTTGTTCTTTGGTCAAAAACTTCGCTTTTAGTGTATCGACGGTTGACATCAAGTGTGTAATGCAAAGAAGATAGGCAAATAGCACATGAAGTTCAAAAGTAAAAAAACGACGAACTCATGGGTATGAGGGAGTAGCGCTAGTAAAAAGTAAGGCCAGCTTGGCAGTTCGCGAATAGGTGAGGAAACTCTGATTTTTCAAGTTTTCTATTCTTCTTACAAAAATTTGTTTGATTTTTAAGAATTAAGAATATATACATTTGTAGTAGTACTATGCAAAACGAATTATTAAGAATATATACAGTTGTAGTAGTACTATGTAGAAGTATATTTGTGAAAAAAGAAATAAAAGAAAATGGCAAGCACAAGACTCACGCACGCACGCCAAACTCACTGTACTCTAGCGCAGCAGTGTAGAGTAAACGCACGCAGGCGGCAGTGCATGCAGCAGCGTGCGTGGGGCCCGAGGGCTCTAGCGACAGTGCATGCAGCCTCGGTTCAGCAGACCTCGGCGTTGTCTCCAACCACGTCGAGGTGTGGGCCTTGACGCTAACTCACGGCACGTCGAGGTACCCGTCTCCACGTGCCACGGTGGATGTGACGACCGGGGTCGTCGGTGACGTGGCCAGACCTCGGCGTCGACTGACATCACGCCGAGCCGCATACCTCGGCGTGGTATCCTAACACGCGTGGTATCCTAACACGCCAAAAAATGGCCTATTTTTAAGAAATGTTTTCGTCAGCGGTTTACTTGTAGAAATCATTTTCTAAAAGGATCAAAATGGAAAAATTTCACGCTGGCCGCTGGCTGCCGTGCTGTCCATGTTGCTGTTGCCCTACTTGCGCTCGTCCCGTGACTCCATCTCCACCTCCACGTATTATGCAATCAGCTTCTTCCTCTTTACCGATTCATCACCCAGTCTCAGAGGCGTGACTATCAGAAGGAAAAGCACACCATTGATGCAACAGGTACAGTAAGTGGTGGATCCAAGATATTAGCTCATTGGGTTCGAGTACTAAGTGATGGGGTCAAACACGCATTGATTCTCTATTTTAAGAAATGATTTATATGTGGATGAGAGGAAGTAGAAGGCTATTTTTAACAAGTCATCGGGGTCTGCCGACCCGATAATATACACTGGATCTGCCACTACACAATGCAACAATCCAGCAACGGAGTACCCTAACCAAGCTCGTTTGGTTAATTACACTTGCAACTCAATCGAAAAAAGACAGATTCAGGCCAAAACAATCTTCCTTGCTGAATGAATGGATCAGTACGTAGGAACTGTGTAGCAACTAGGAACAGCAAACAAGGACCTCATCGATCGATCAGTAGCTAATAAGGTAGTACGACTAGGAGCACTAGCAGTGCGGGTGCGCGCTGACGAGCGGGAAGTCCTGGGGCGTCATCCAGGCATAGGTGAACCTGACGGCGCCTCCACGCGGCGGCAGCGCCCGTCCGCCGCGGAGCAGACACCGCTCGCCGTCGACGGCGCGGATGGCGCGCGGGTCCACGGCCTCCACGCTGCTGAGCCCGTAGCAGCGCAGCAGCACGCGGGACTGCGCGCACCGGCACGCGTTGCGCACCTCCACCGCGTACTCGGGTTTTCCTTCCACCACGCGCCCCGTCGCGCGCTGACGCACCACCAGGTCGCTGCGCCGGCACCCCGTCGTCGTCGTTGGTGGCCTTGGCCTTGGCGTCGATGGAGCAGCGCGCGCTGATGGTGCCGGTGCTCGCGTCGTCTCTACGACCTCTGTTGCTGTGGCGGCGGCGGCCATGGCGGCGAGGGCGAGGAGGGGGAGGAAGAGGAGCGCTGGTCTTGGTTTCGCCATGGCAGTGGCAGCTTTGGTTCTGGTTGCTGGTTGTTGCAGATGCGTGTGTGGGTCGGCTATTTATCTGGTGCATGATATGGATTGGGGTCAGCAGTGTACTGAGTGAGTGACACGGTGTGCGTGAACGTGGTAAGTGGGTGGCGAGGGGGACAGCGCAGGTGACGGGGGCATGGGCACGAGAGCGAGTGACTAGTCACTAGTGTAGCGAGTGATGGGTCGTTGCTCATCTCATGCCCGTGCAAGCCCCCGCCGCAGTCACGCATGGCATGGTCCAGGCTGAGGGTCTTGGGGCCTGGTGGCAACACGAGCACGACAACAGCTAGCCGGCCCCGGCCGTGTGTGAATGAGTGATCGATCCAGCGTGCATGTGGGTGGGATTCACGTACGCATGGCAACGCCCGTGCGACGCGAGCACGCAGCGCATGTGAGCGGATCAGCTCGTCGTGAGCTTGCGTCCACACCGCGCCGGCCGGATCGCCGGGGCAGCAGCAGATACGGTGCTCGATCTGCTAGTGCTACCTTTAGCTCGGCGGTGGCACATGGGTTGCTCTCGCGGATTGCGGCTGGATCAGAGGACACGCCAAGGATCAGGCCTGATTAGAATCGAACCGTAAAATTATATAATTTTAAACTAATAACGAAAAGGATCAAGTTGGATTGAAAAAAAAAAAAACATCTATAATTCACAATTCTCACAATATATGTACATATTATATTTAATAAACATCTATAATTCACAATTCTCACAATATATACATATTATATTCAATAAACATCTATAATTCACATAACTCACAAAGTATCATCTCCATTACTCAATCTTACAATAAACATTCATTATTCACATAAGTTACAAGTTCAATCTCATCTCTTAGTTCACCTCCCTATTGCTAGCCTTTCCCACTCACGAAAAAATGTTGAAGTTGTGGATTCTTTCGCAACTCGAAGTACGATCAAGGTAGCAACCTTTTGGATGTATAGCATGATCTAATATGAAGCCACAAAGGCTAGCCACGAGTTCCAAGAGGTCATCATCTCGTAAGGGTCCCCTTTTATCCCTACCGGCGTCTCGCCTACACAATTAGGAGATAATAAAAAGTTAGCCTATATATAGAAACACATAGTGAGCATATACATAGAGAGAAAGGAATGAGCATATATACCAAATCCGGGTGTCTCGTGTACGAAAAGGTCGTTACTCATCGCCATGCATACGTAATATCCACAATGAACACTTCTAGGCTTTTGCTTGGCACATTGTGTATATAAAATTGTTAGCAAATGCATTTGAGATTATGCAGATCGAGGTAGGTCATACTTACACAAGTATCTGTTTTTGACGCACAGCTCACCCTTCATTCTCGGCAAGATGTCTCCCATTCAACTTTTTAACATACCAACGGTATGCCCTCGTTGAAATTGATATTCATAAATACAACATGTTAGTATGTGACAAAAAAAAAGTTAGGAGGTTATATTGAATCATATAAGAGGATTGTCGTTATTTATACGATTTGAGAATCGCTATGAAGTCGGAATAATGTGCGGGGAGTGTGCAAAGTGAATCCAAAACCCACGCGACGCCGAGCCCAAGATCGACGAGATATAGCTTATCCGTTGGTTAATTTGATAAATTCAATCGAGGAAAATGATAAGCACATTTGCGTATAATATGTATTAACCAACCATTATATACGCATTGAACTTACCCGAAGTGGTATGGCAGCCATATAGTATGATTCTGTTCGAAAATTTTTGAAAGACACGGCTAAGTATGCCGCCATGTTAATGGCCGCGTCCTTCATTGCCTTCTCGCCGGATTTTTCTTTCTCCTCCACGGCCGATCCACCCGCTAAGTATTTGCTATCCGGTTTCCATTGCTTAGGAAATGCAAAGCGTGTTTGTGCTATTTGTCGAGGATCCATGTATGCATTTTTCGGACTTGGAACCTGCTTTTACAAGGTGCGCTTGCATACTAAAAAGAGATCGATTAGGTTAGTTACAACGTTATCAAAATATCGAAATCATACCATATTAAGAGAGAAAAGGACTTACATGCATGTAGATGTGAACTAGATTAATGTCCATTTCACCGAGGTGATACAATGTATGCATGTCGCCGAAAAGTGAAGGCAATCTCACCACCAGTCCACCGAGAAGGTTATCGGGTAGTGGATTGTTATCTCGGTTATGTCCGCCCTCTCGATACCAACAAGTAGCAATCATGAAACTTTTTCATTCCACGTGGCATCTTCTCGCATGACATCGTTTGGTAGGAATATCTTGCCTCTTTCATAATTTTTTCGTGCAGTTCCTTGACCATTTGATTCTTGCAACATTAGGATACTTTTTGGCCGAAAAGTGATTGGTGATCAAGGGTCAAGTCCGGCCCCGCTACTTCTTTGACTTGGTTCGCGGGCTTGAACTAATCATGGGGAAACCACCACGGACACCAATGAGACGCCCTTCATCGGCACAAAGATGGGCCTGCAATGGATTGGATACTTTTTCCTAAGCTCCGACTCCTCCCAAAAAATCCTCCGATGCCATAACTTGTTCAAGACGAAAGGCCCTCGGGCGGAAGCCGCATGTCCGAATTTGCCGCTTCTCTTTACCCCGAAGTTTCTTTCGGGAGGCACCTCCGTTTCAACCTGGAGTTTCTTTTGAAGGCACCTCGCTCGTAGGGACGTGGAGAAGAGTGTGGCATCTTAGGCATTTGTCGGTCACGAGGAGGGAGTGTGGCATCTCGGGCATTTCTTCGTCACATGTTGGTGAAAGTATCTCCCCCTCCTCGATAACTCCTTCTAGCCGTGGAATATTGGGTGGGGAGGCGAAGAACCGTTAATACGATGTCTCGTTTGTGCCGAGGAGGATGAACCGTCGAATGCATTGCCCGAAGTTTGGACACTCCCTTAGGAGTCGGGTGGTCAAGGTCATAATCCATGTAATGAGGCTCCACGCTATGCACCTCGACCCTAGTGTAGTCCGGGCGGGATAGGCCTACCGTGCCACCCTCCCCTGTGGGGATGTGCCACACCCGCTGCGGCAACCTTGACAACTTGAGCCCTTCCGACGAGAACCACACATTGGCAACTAGTTGGTTCCCGTGATCGATCGACGGCGGTTGTGCCTCGTAGTGGAACCTTGGCTGCTAGGAACTTCCGGAGGGCTCCCCGACCGCCGCAAGTTGGGCCGGGCGGGTTCGCAGACACCCTCTTTCCTCGAGCGCCTTCGCTACCGTGGCCATGATGTGCTTTCAAGCTCCGGACGCCGGTCTCTACCATGCTTCTTGTATGTTTTTGGTCCTCTTCAAAGCCATGTCTCCGGGTTGTTCTTTTTCCCTATGCCCCCGTGCGCCCGTGGTGCTCGGCGCTTCCCAAGGCAAGTGTCACCGCCCTTCTCTCTGGAAGCTTTGAATGAGCCTTTCTCCTTTCCTTGACCGTATTCCAATATCTTTGATACTACCTCTTGAGTCTCCGATTTGTCAAACTTAAGGGAAGAACCGGACGATGCGGTGCTCCCGGCATGTATCCAATTCCTTGACCGTATCCCCCAAACCCCGCACAGAATCCCTACCGCTTCCGCCTCTTCGTCCCTCTTCCGAGAAAAGCCTTTTTCTGGCCGCAAAGTATCCACCGGAACCTAAATGGGTAGGGTGTATGTTCTTCTTCGCTAGCTCGCCGTTACGGCACCGAGGGCCAATGCTTCCGCCGTAGTCTTTTTGAGCCACTAGGTCGCCCCATTGACTCGAAGTTATGTTCCCATACTTGTGAAACGCCGTGCCCCGTTGGATATATTTGGTGTTGAGCTCACACCTCCAACGCCGGAATATCTCCCCATTGTCCTAAAGGCTTGGCGTTTTCACGGCCTCCTCGGTACAGATGGAAACTTGAAATTGACTAACAAATTTTGTTCCATAGGCCTCTCTTTGTCTCGTCCGTATTTCGGCCATGATGGGATAGCCTGGGTTCAACCGATCTCTAACAAGGGCGCCCATCGATTACGAAATCTTGCCCTCATCTTCTTCGCTTACGGATGTCCCTCCCTGACCGACCTCCGTTATCACGTAGACCACGTTCTTGTCGATACCGAGTTTGGTTTTCTTATCCCTCCTCATTTCCTCTTTGGGTAACTTCTTCTCAACACCGGATCTTGTTTGGAAAGTCCGTGGAATAATCAGTATTTCAGCATAACCATTGTGCTCGTCAACGCCAACATCCTCGATGCCATCAACTCCGATAACGCGTTGTTTCGGGGACAACGACATGCTTGATTTTCGCTCTCTTTGGCTTGTCGATCGATCGGGTAGGGTAAATAGAAAACTTGTGCTACATCGAAGCGGCGACCCATGGGTCCCGTTGGTGGCCTAAATCACCGAGGGTCAACGACCGCCAACCCGATCTCGCTCGGGCCAGGTTGTTTCATCCAAATGACATTTGAACACGGGCACCGCACTTCCATTCCATAGTCAATTTCCCATATTTCTTCAATGATGCCAAAGTATGTGATCGCTCGGTTTTTGTCGTTGATAGCTTGTACTCGAACCCCGCGTTGTTTTGATTCACACATTTACTATCCTTCACATGGGTATAGAATGTGTACCCATTAATGTCGTATGCTTGCCACGTGGTGACTTGTCTCGATGGCCCTAATGCTAACCTCGTTTTGGTAATATCATCCCCGGTTTCCCCTGCACGGTATGTTTTGGTCCTTCAACCATGAAGTTAATTGTTTCTGTCTTTGTTTTCGTGACCCGCCATCCGAGCGGCCATTCCTCTCGCCTCCCTGAATGAGAGCCAAGTGGTAATCAACGCACGGTCGCATAAGCGCCGAACTCTTACACACACTATAATGCGCCCGACTCTCACTTGTTTGTATTCTTGGTCAATTTAATACTTTCCTCCCGCCGATACCTTTCCCAGCCTATCCTACCCGTATGACGTGAATCGCGTTTACCAATCCCTCTCTCGTACTTTTTAGCCACTCTTGACAAAGACTCGACGACTTCAAGATTGTAACCCTCAATCATGGAGCCCTCCGGATATGCTCGATTATGCACTAATCGAAGTTAGAATCGACATGCATCGCTCAATGCACCACATTTCATGCAAGTAGCAAGGGCCCGGTTTCTATATCGATGAACCATGTGAAGCATGAGATGTGGCATTATATCGAAATAAGCAGGAGGCATACATATCTCTAGCCGGGTTTTGGGTCTCCACCGCGAAATCATGTAGTTCAGCAAGCTCTTTCCCGTTAATCGTCTTTCGGGATATCTTTCAAAAGAAGTAGCACATGCGAAAGTGATGGCCATTTTCAAGAATTCGGCTTTATAACCCTCGATCACACAATAGGTAGGAACACCGCCGCATTACATGACAATCATGAGCCTTGCAATGTGTTATTGATGTGTCCTTCATGGACACTAGCTTCTTGATGTTCGCGAAAAACCCGTCGGAACTTTGATCGCCTTTTAGGTAAGCGCATATAGCCCTTTCTCTTCTAGGGTCAAGTTGAAGCTAGCCGCGGCGGGGTGTATTTTCCATTCTTCGAAGTACGTGGGTGAAGCTCGGGCTTCACATTTAGTCGCACCATGTCTTTTTCGTGAATTTAGACATCCTTCGAATTATTCGGGTCCATCAACAGACCCATGGTACTTTGAAAGACATTCTTCTTCAAGTGCATAGAATCAATTGCATGGGGAACCTCGAACTCGCCAATATTCGAGATACCGAAAGAAGATGGATTGTTTCTTGAAAGGTACGCCTTCGATAGGAGGTGTACTTCGATCCGCTCGTCCCATCTAGATTCTTCTTTCCGTAGACAATGTGCAAGTTTTTTGACCATTCGTGCACACATATTGTCCATACCGACGCCTCTCCTGAGGGTCTTCAGTCTCTATAGTGTTGTTGAACCGGTGTTTGTATTTCACGCCGGTACTTGTGATTTGTCTTTAAGTGGCGCCGATTGCCCAAGTAAAACCACCTTTTTGGATGCATTTAGATACACCCATATAGTACCATCCAAGCGTAATTAATCACGATCCGGTCTTCCCTTTGATCCGCCCGCACAAAGCAAACATCGCGGGATAGTCGTTGATAGAAACAATGATTATGGCTCGACATAAGAACCGCTCCTTTCGAACGCATCATACATCAGCACCCCTTCCTTAAATAGTTTATAGAATTCTTGCAACACAGGCTCAATAAACACGCCAATGTCAATGCCCGGTTGTTTTCGACCTGAGATGAGAAAAGAAGGAAAAGATACTTTCGTATTTGGGCACAACCACGTTGGGATGTTGTACATTGTCAAGATCATCGCCAAGTGTCGTGGTCGGATCATCCTCTCATTGAAGGGATTCACTCCATCGGTGCTTAACCCAAACCGCATACATTCCTTGGGTCTTGAGCGAAGTCTTTGTGATTATTATCAAAGTTTTACCACCGAAAGTACCATCGGCCGGGTGTGCAATCTTATCATCATCTATCTTGGCTCGTCTTGCCACCACGTCATCAATGCGCTTCTTTGGGGTTTAGGAAGATTCGCCTCAAGCGGTCGGTCACCGGTGGGTACCACATTACCAAGGCGGGAACTCTTCTCTCGCCGGATCAATTCCTAACGGAGTGTACTTTTCGAGATTAGAATCCTCGCACCGCTTTTTTCCCACCCTTCTTCCTCTTGTTTCCAATGGAGGTCTCGTCCCCATTGTATAGATTGTTGTTCTTGTACCGACTAGCGCCGCACCTAGGACATTTATCCAGCCCCTTGAACGTGCCACCACGAAAAAGGATACAATGGTTCGGGCATGCATGGATCTTTTCAACACTCATTGTCAATGGACTTATAACCTTTTTTGCTTGGTAGGTATTCATCGGTAATCGAAGTTTGGTTGTGGCAAAGAACCATGACAAGAGGCGCAATGCATCATTGAAACTACTGGTCCGACCAACCGCATTTAGCCTTCAAGATCAACGGCTCAAGCACAAAACGTAGTAGCGCCCAAAGGTGTTTCGGACAACCTTTTCAACACCATACGGTTTCCTTCGATGTCTTTCTCACTCTCTCTAGGTTCTCTATACCTTTTCATTTGTTCAAGAATATTTTCGGTCCAAGGGCATTAAGCATGTCGTCCAAATAATCATCGTCATCTTCATCCCCTTCACGTTAAGCACGACATTATCATCAACATCACCTTGCCCGTACCATCAACGACATTTGTGTCCATACCATGCCAACCATCATCATCGCCAGAAGTTGATTATCATGCTCGTGGTTCCTTTTACTTTGAAGCTTATACACACACCGAGAGAAGTTCTAGGGTTTAGGGGTCATCTCCTAGATTTTCGAAGTCGACGTCTTCACCAACATAATTTTCACCGTGATGAATCCGCATCGTAATCTGCAACAAATCCTCGTGTAATCAAATGTTGTCCGATGGTCTTCACATCTCTATATGCTATCTCATTCTTGCAATCACGTACGGACATATTATTGAATCCTCTTTCAATGTCTTCGCATGATTCTCGGCTTCAATAAATTTATCCACCTCGTCATTTAAAACCATCCTTCCACCTTAACGTGCCATACATCCGGTCATTCCTGTACTCCATCCTTTAATACAACAAAGAAAAAAAAAACATCAAATGTGTAGTTAGTCATATATATGAGTACATATGCATGGCAAACCCTAAATGGTTAAAATTAATAAATGCATTAATATCAAAGTTGTAGCACACACTAAAAGGTTATCATTTTAGAAAAATTTTAGAAAAAAAATAACCGCATTTGCACATCATATGAGAGAGAAAAACTTGTCAGAAATTAAAACTAAGAATTAAAAAAAAAACATATGTTCATCAACCATGAACACATGAAACCCTACCTATTTTATTACTCCACTAAAATCACATGTAAGAGCCACTAAAAAATTGGTCTAATTCAATACTCTTACTAATCTCCACTAGCACCTCCAAAACCTAAGCTCTACTTTGCTCCATATAAAGCTCAAGCGCCATAGAAAGTTAGAGGAAAGCTAAATTTAAATTACTCCACAACTAACCATTAAAATCGAATTAAGTGGTAGGATTAGCATTTTCTTACCTTTTTGAGCCTCCCCACCAAAGGATTTGAGTTGAAAACCTCCCCCCTTAGTAGAGTAATTTTTTGGGAGGAGCCCAAGGCCTCCCAACCTTTTTTTTTTTTTCGAGTTTGAGTGGTGTCCCGAGGTGGAAGAAGGGGCTGGTTTCGCCTTATCTGCAGACAGACCCTTTGTAGGGGCGGTGGATATCGAGCCGCCCCTAATGTTATTACAGGGGCGGTTCATACCCGGCCCCTATCGTGCCTTCATTAGGGGCGGCCGGATATCGAGCCGCCCTCAAAAACAATAGGGGCGGTTCATAACACCGGCCGCCCCTACCGTGGTTTCCAGTAAGGGCGCGGCCGGTAACCGAAGCACCCCCCCAAGACGCCTGAAAGGGGCGCCTCGTAAAACGAACCGCCCCTAATGTAAACGGGGCGTTCTTACGCTTTTTGTAGTAGTGAGTCCCACACGGCCACACGTGGTTCTGCCCTCACTTCATGGAGCACCAACAACAGGTTTTTGGCCTGACAAGCATTGCCGCATTGGCATGGATACAATCGCAATTCTTCCAACCATTTCATCTTTTATTTATTCTAGCGCTCCCGCCCCTTCTAAAAATCAGTTTAATAACTAGATTTCTATTGCACTTTACTGAGTTGAAGGTGAAATCCAAGTCCATCACGGTGTTCCTTTGTTAATGTTGTACGTCTTGTGTCAGCAATGCATCCTAACGATGCCCAGGCGCTGATGATCGTTCTTCTAATTCTGATCTGAAGAGATATCCAAAATAAAGGTAAATGAGCTGGGCCGAAGAGAGGAGGGCGGCCCAAGAGGCTTTATGGCTTGTGATATGGCTTTATAGATGGACATGGACTAGGGAAAACGAACAAAGAAAGTGCCATTAGAGAACGAGCGCTAGCTCAGCTGGTCGTATCGAGTTCGATCCCCTGGGATCGCTCGCGTTCTCACCGGGAACAGTAGGTTCCCATGGGAACAGTGTTCCCTGTCTTCACTCGGATTGTTTTCTGTTTGCCTCTTCGCGTGGAACATTTAGTGGGAATGCGACGCACCTCGCCGCCTACGGAATCTGTTGATTCTGGTGATCTCAAGAAGGACGCGATCTTCATATCTGTGTGTAGTTGTAGGTCTGGTTGTACACGTGTGGCGTGTGTGGTGTGCGTGTGTGGTGTGTAGGTGTGCGTGTGTATGAGCAGATACTACAATTGCACCGGACAAGAGGCAACTCAAAAAAAAAGTGCCATTATTTCTTTTCGTGCATTCTCTCGATTCACCAAGAACACCCATGTGAAGTCCTCACCCCCTTCCCGAACGCTTTCTCTCCAAATTCTTTTGGGGTCCTCTCTTGATCTCTCTCGTCTATCTACACTTGAGAGAGGTGACTTGGAGCGCTCGGTCTCCCTTGGCGAGCCGGCGAGATCTTCCTCCTCCGATGGCCTTCGAGCCTTCGCGAGGTGGGGAAAACCCGGTCTCTTGCCGGGGGGGGTGTAGTCCTAGTAGATCTATGTTAGGTTTCCCGACGGCGGCGGCTTGCGGCGCCAAGGAATAAGGTCCCTCGCCCTTTCCTAGTCTCGGCGGGCGCTTCACTCCCACGCCCGACGAGCATGTAGGTCGAGTCTACCTTTGCCGGGCGTGTCGCAGGGGAGTTTTGCGTCTTGGCGGATCTGTCATCTCCGGGAGGCGATTATTGCTGCCGGCGCATAATGGCGCAGAGATGGTTTGCGTGTGTTGTTGTTTGCGTGAGTGCGGATCGAGTTCGATTCCCCTTCGGCATGGATCGACGGCGACGATGATTTTCGGTTGAGTCGAGGAACTGGGGGCGTGTCCCGGCCGACGTTTCTTCAACGGAGAATATGTCTCAACCTAGGGTTGGGCGACTACTGCGGCTCATTAAAGCTATCAAGCGATGGAGGTCCTCGATATGGGTGGCGGCGGGAGTTCTCGCCACCAACGAGGGAAGTCGGTGGTGTCTATTGACGAGCTTGGTGGCGGGGTCTTTCTTATGAATTTGTTTTCTTTAGGGGTCTTCGTGTAAAATCGCCAGTCAGTTGTTTTACGTTCTCGTTCTTACGTGCCTGCAAGTCATCGTGTATGTATGTTTTCCTTAAGCTGCGTGTTACAGATCGATACATCCATGGGAACTCTTTTTAGGTCCGATTGTGCGAAAGCAGTCTCTCATCACCCCCCTCTCTCCCACCATTCCTTCCGGTCATCTCCGCCCACCGGAGACAGATTGCATGTTAACTGCTCTCCGAGTTCCTTTGGCAATTGCCACCGAACACCACCAACATTAGGGGTGCAAATTGGTGACAATTAGGTGCGCCTCCAAACATCTTTAGTTCAAACATTTGTACTAGTTCTCTAAAAATTTAGAGAACTAGTACAAATGCTTGAACTAAAGAAGTTTGAAGGTATACCT
This sequence comes from Hyparrhenia diplandra, assembly GCA_015847255.1. Taxonomy (NCBI): domain Eukaryota; kingdom Viridiplantae; phylum Streptophyta; class Magnoliopsida; order Poales; family Poaceae; genus Hyparrhenia; species Hyparrhenia diplandra. Next base: position 84,181 of record JADLZK010008944.1, read on the forward strand.
AAAAATTACCCCTTTGCACCCCTTAACCAACATTCTCCTTCACCTCTACCACTAGGAGCAGTTAACATCCCGCTTTGTTATCTACTCCCTCCGCCCTAAACAAGTCCCATTCTCGCTTGGTGAAAAGTCAAAGACTTTTAACATTAAACAAAAGTATTAAAAATATTTATTATTTATAGTACAACTTATTTAAAGATATAATTATTACTAGTATTTTTTTTTATCAATATAGTTAAATTTAAGGAAACAAATTGATTAGAAAAATATCATAGCGACACTTGTTTTTGAAACGGAGGCAGTAACTTCTTGGCCAGGCTTGCTATCTCTCCAGTCTCCACTCTCTAGCAGTGTTTTGTCTATTGATTGTGACACAAATACGGGAAGAAATGAACCAAAGCTTCCGCCATAAGTTTTGACACAGTGATATTTTTACTGTTTTTGAAATCCTATCTAAACCAAAAAAATGACCATTCACACTCTTCGAAGCCTTTGACTTCACAAATCACAATTTCCCAGAACCCTGCATAGTGGACATCGCCGGCGATGGCGTACCAAGCAGCCAAGCACACGGCATGATGTCATCGCGTGAAATCACACAGCACACGACATGATGTCATCGCCTGAAATCACACTGGAATCTAAGATAAGATGTGTGCAAAATGTTCGTTCCAACGTTGCGAGTCCAGATTTTTTTTTTTAATCTTCTTCTTGTATATTCTGCCCCAACAAGAAAATCTATGAACAAAAATGTAGGAGTACAAGTGAGTATTTACAAAGATGGAGTAGCCCAATTCCAGTATGCATATGGACTAATAATAATATGTTGGGAGCTACAATAAAATTACCATTCTTCCCAACCTTGCAGCTACTTAACCTAACTACATATTTACACTGGACTGTATGCATATCGCCATCATCATCATCCACAGCCATATTTACATTACTTACACTACTGGGAATTGGGAAAATCTAACTAGAGGAGTAAAAACTAATCCAAAACATGTGAAAATTTCACTACCAAACCGAATGCATTGATCATCATCCGTCCGTCACGAGTAGAGCTTGATGAGGCTGAAGCTCTGGAACGGCCGGTAGAACTTGAAGAGGTTCCCGAAGATGAACGCCGTGGTGCCAGCACCGGCGACGTCGGCGTCTTTCCTAGCGCCGGCGCCGTCCCCGGCGGCGGCGAACGGGTTGTTCTTGACCCTCAGCGTGGCCTCGCCGATCTGCGCGCGGATGGCCTCGATGGTCTTGGCCTCCACGGGAGGCCCTGCGGGTCGGACAGGTAGAACGTGTCGACGGCCTCGCCGCCCGAGGACGAGATCTCGGCGCGGCGGATGGTGAGCCCGTTCTCCCGGAAGATGCGGGTGATGTCGGAGAGCAGGCCGGCGCGGTCCCCGTGCGCACCTCCAGCTCCAGCCCCTCCGCGGTGCGCCGCTCGATGGCGGCCTCCAGGCACCGCACGAGGCGCTGCCGCTCGTCCTCGCACTCCACGGCGTGGCCGTCGACGTGCCGGATGTAGTACTCCTGGTACGCGCCGCCGCCGGGCTCCGCGCTCACGGTGCCGTGGTGCACCACGTACTCCCATGTCCGTGATGGTGCACACCGTGTCGAACAGAAGCTTGGGACGGTCGCGGCACCGGACCACCACGGCGGTGTACCCGCGCTCGGCGCACGGCGTCACCGACACCTCCGTCCGCGGCGCCGCGCCGCCGTCGGCCGGCGCAGCATCCGCGGTTCCCTGGTCGTCGAACATCATCTGGTGCAGGCGCCGCTCCTTGTGGAGCGCCAGGCTGCCCGCGCCGGCTCCGCCGCCACCTCCGCCCGCGCGCACGTCGCTCTGCCCGCGCAGCAGGTTGCCCAGCCGCGCGCTGATGTCGGCGATGCGTGCCGCGTCCTCGATGGCGCCGGCGGTGCCGGCGTCCGTGACGTGCACGACGGCGGCCACGCGCGTGTTGTGCGTCCACAGCTCCGCGCTCTGGACGTCGCAGCCCATGGCGCCGAGCACCGCGCACACCTCGGAGAGCAGGCCCGGGCGGTCCGTGCCGGTGAGCTCGATGGAGGTGTAGTCCTCCGACGGCACGATGCCCACCGTGTTGCGCGCCTCCGGGTAGTACCAGTCGTCCGCCTCCAGCGTCTGCAAGAAAACAAACAAACTCGATCAGAATCTGATGATTCCGATGAAGAAACATCAAAAGAAAAAATTTGTGCAACCAGTCAATCAATTAAATTACCTTCTGGATGTAGGAGATGGTTGAGGCGTCAAGAACCTTGTTGCCGTCACGGTCGGTGACATTGAACACTGAAGGAAGGAAGATTACAAAGATCAATTTTGTTGTTGTTTCAGACATGAATGAGTGAAGAACAGAAATATAAACAAGGTGAAGAAGAAAGATTTGGGTAGTGACTGATAACTGACCGTCCATGAACCAGTTTCCGTCGGAGGAGAAGTAGGCCTTGCGGATGACGAGGTTGAGGTCGGCGATGACCTGGACGACGGCGAGCAGCGTGCCGTGGCTGTTGACGCTGTCTACCCGGATCACCGTCGCGTCAACGGAGGCCTCGTTGTCGATCACAACCCTGTTAATTTTGCGCTCTTCTTGTCAGAAATCAATTGGACATCCTCTGTTGATTGTTTCTTTATCGAGCAAGAACAGAGGAAACAGAGGACCTCTGTTTTCTTAAGGCTTAAGCACATAGTACCAAGAAGCAAACCAATTGCACAAATTTGATTTGATATGGTATCTCAAGAAACTGAAAACACAAGATACTTGGACAAGAACCGGACAACACAAGGAGACTACAGAAGCTATGAATATTGTATAGTATCATAAAAAAAATATTCAGAGCAAAAATGAAACAAGAGGAATTGAAGGCACATATATAGCCGATGATGGATGAATCAATCAATCACCTGGGTGGGTTCATCCTCCTGACGAGCTTGGCGTACTCGTCGTGGTCGTCCATCCTCGCCGCCGCCGCCGCCATGAGAGCCATGGAAACCGAGCCCTCACTCGCATCAACAGCTCCAGACGCAGCCGAGACCAAGAGCGAGCGCCGAGCAAGGCAAGCTGCTGCTCCCTCCTCAGGCTCGTCGTGCCGGCTTGGCCCGGACAAGCTCTGGACTCTGGTGGTGGTGGTCGTGGCGTCCGGACTCCGGAGGCGACGATTCTACTCTCAAGAATCAAGATGGAGTTGTGGTGACGCTGATGCGCTTCTATACGTGTCTGCCGGGGTAGGAGGATATTTATATATGGCAAGGTTAGATTTTTTGCTACTAAGCTGGTTAATCTGATAACCTCTCGATTCCGGTATAAGTATATTTTGTATTCTTGCTGTTGGTTTGTCCCCTCGTGCTTCATTTGCTGAATTAATTACCAGTTTTTCTTTCATAAAAATAAATGGAGAAACTATTTGGTGGCGGTACTTTTCAGAATTGCAGGATACTTTGCACTAGCTTACTCTCTCCATGCTTCTGAGTTTATTTTTTTATTTATTTACAGATGGGAGTGAGCCAGTGACAGTAATTGCGACGATGTACATTGGTTTACAGGATCATAGGATTTTGTGTGATGGACTTTGTATCTGATTGTTTTTCGGATCATTGCCTGCCTAATTATGCGCAAAATCTTTACGTATTGAAGAAAACAGTACGTTCACATGTATAACCATTTTAGTGCGCAGTTCCAAATTATGAAACTTGTTCGTTTTTTTTTTTCTGGATTCATCACTTACATACTTCGTAAAAACGTCATAACATCTTATAAATTGGAATGGAGAAATATAACCAACTAGCCACGATCCAATTCAATGGTAAAAAAAACAAATAAATGGAGAAGTCAGTTTAGATGCGTCATTGTAGTTGGGTTGTACTAAAAGCATTTCTTAGTAGAAAAAAAATGTAATATATCAAGCCAGCACTCCAGCAACGAAACAATGTGAGGATTATAGTACAATTATTGTGCGAAAGTGTATGTAGCCCAGTAGTTACAGGAGCAACATCTGAGCTCATCTGAGCTCATAGGTTCGACTCCTTGTGGATGTGAATATCCGAATTTAATACTTTTAGTGGTAAGTGACGTTGTACTATGTGATCTAAAATAAGTATATAAGTATATTAGACTATTTCTTAAAGAAGAAAATGTCAAGGAGACGTATCATCAAGATATATATTTTTATTTTATTTTTGATAAGTAGTACACAAAATAGTTTTAAAGAGTAGAAGAAGCAATGCTCTCAAAGAAAGGACTCAAAGAGTAGGTACAAGAAAACAAAAATATAATACGAGTCAATAGTCCAATAACCCAACTAAATTCAGGAGGATTAGGAAGAAATCGTAATCAAAAGAAATGTGATAGAGAAAGTAACTTGAGAATATATTTCTGGTTAGCTGGTGATTGGTGGCAGGTGACTGGTGAGGCAGCTTCCTCTTGCTACAGGGATACGCCAACACCAAAAGGCACCATTTGTTCCTTTATGTGTTTTCCTCGCTACCATTTCAATCATGAGTAAAATAAGCAAATGATGAACGGGTGTCTCCTTACCCTCACTACAAAAATGCCCGGTAGGCCGGGACGTCATTTTGGCAATCTTTGAATAGTATATTTTGATAAACCCTTCCTTAATAAACAAATTTAAACCATCCAAATACTCTGTAGCTATATATGGCCACAATAATCATGCAATATTCTCGCGGAAAATAAGAAACACAAATTAATGATTGATTGCGAGCTGTATTTCCCGGCAAGCGGCAAATATATCTTTGTCATATTTTACACGGCCATTAGAAATAGTCAGGCACATCTTTTACTGATGTATCATGTATAGGGATATTTAATTAACTACATAGTACATGTTTCATTTTGATAATATCAACAAGATGAATTTTCATCATGAAGAACTGAAGAAGCAGTTCTTGTATTCAGTTCTTGTATGACCATAGCCACATGTTTTACTGATTACTGGAGAGATGTGCCCCTGATTTGCTTATCTAGAGTGCCTACTACCAAAGAATTGCGTAAATTTCAAAGTAACCAAGGCCATCACTAATTCTTATCATCGACCCCTGTGGCTTTTTCAGAAAACCCAAAAGCCATCCTTTAGTTGTTTTTTCCTTGTTCTCTTCTCGCTGAATGAAGAGTAGCTGGACGGCCACCTTCCACACATATGCACGCTGGCATTGGTGGAAATTTAACTTGAAATGAGCTCGTTGCCTGCTGCCTTTTGGAGCCTTTTTGACTAGTAGAAACGTGGAGAATTTTCGCTTTGAAAAAATATGTGGTGGAGTGCAGAAACGACTGAATAATAATATAGTCAGGTCGATCGATCGCGGATCGCCTAATACCACCCTTTGCTTTTTGCTAGCTTTTGTATACGAAGAGTGTGTCGAAAGGAGGAAGAGGAGGAGGTTGACGGCAAAAGGAACGCCAAAGCCGGTCGTCGTGGTTGTCCGATCCATTAGAATCTCGACCGATCCTAGAGTTCTCCGGATTAAGATTACCTTGTTTTGGCGGCTCTCTGTCGTTCTGTAGTTCACAAAAGTTTTAATCTATGTCAGGTTTATTTGCGAATCTCTTCCTTATTTGAGTGGTAGAGAAATGCTCATTTAGCACTAATAAAACACTGTGAGCCTGAATTTGGAAGGAATATAAATACGGTCAAGAGGTGGCGTCCTTCTAGAAACATTGAGTGTAAAGCATTATTAGTTCAAAAGCATCATGAGAAACATCCATAGTTTTGACTGGAAATACTATATTATTAGCAACGGCCCTTTGTTTGTTTAATTGCATGCCCGCGAAATAGGCTAGACGCTGAGTCTCTTTATGTTTGGTCGCTAGTTTGTAGCTAGGTTTTTAGCCTAGGATTTGATCGATGTCTCGTTCTCCTCTCCTTGCCCACCATGTTTTTATTACTAGGAGTGCCTCTCTACCGCAAACCTTTCTTTGTGAATTACACAAGTACATAGTACATACACATAGGCTCACATGTACACGCACTCTCATCTGAAACTGTGGTTTGAATGCATAGGTGGGGAAGCTCTCCACTCCCGTTTTGTTCAAAAAAAAAAAAAAAAAAAAAAAATGTACACGCACTCACCTCTATCAACACATGTACGCAACCTTATCCCTGTGAGCACCTCCGAAAGATCATGCCGGCACATCTCGAGATTGACGAAGTCACCATTCTTATCTTGATGGCAAAATCTTGTAGTCTTGTCACAAGATTTCTGTTCTTTCGCATAACAACTTTAACAGTCTAATTAAAAGTATGCACATTTAGTAATATTATATGCCTAGGGGGTAATTTGAGCGGTTTTGGAAAGTTTAGGCGTAGAAAATCGGGTTTCATAGTTTCGGGGGTGAAGTAAACCACCCCAATAGTTGAGGGGTTAGGTAGACTTTTTCCCATAACAAAAGGTATCTATCTATGCATCTTGAAAAGTTTAAATAACTTATAATTTAAAATAGATGGTGTAGAAAACAAGCATGCTCCCAAGCAAGTTAGCATCCAAATAACAGTAACACCAAATAATATTACTAAATTCCCCCCTTTCCATCGCCTAGTAAAAAATAACCAGCAACCCTATTGCCATGGCGCCAAAAAAGAGAGGTTATATATGTTGACCACCGAACGCCGAGTCTTGCACTGGAGTACAAAAGCGATAAAGCCAGGCCTAACTTGCACGCCTAAGCAAGTTTAGGATTCTCTAGTACTAACTATTAAGTGTCACAAATAAATTAAGCCTAGTGTCACTTTTTTTTTTCAGCCTGCATGTTTATCATTCCCTATTCACTTATTGTTCTTTCAAAGGATCTAGTCACTTATTTGTGGATGGTAAGCATCCTGAGGTATAGCTAGCTACACCTAACAAACACAGGTGCCACACGTACATATGAATAGAAACATGTTACATGTGAAACATACAGAATGATATTGCAGCCTTATTTCTACTATTGAAGGTGCCCTGATGAGGATTAACAATTTGTTTTGGTCTCAAGGGCACTACCACTACACTACTGATATTTAGGTTCTTCAAACCAGTCTCTGTTGTTCTTCACATATTTCGCACCCACTCAATTTTAACTGAAATTTGATAGCAATAGGATACTGAACCATCCATCGAAGCAGCAGTATGGTTTCATGCAGTCCATCTGGTCAACATCCTCATCCTCTCACGATCATCAGTTGGTCAAGGAAAAGTCCTGCAAGTGGTCATCATTTATGAAGGATGATTTTCTCCTTTGTTGACCCTAAACTAACTAAAAGAGAGCCCCTTCCATGATGGAGCTTCCACAGGCAAGTGGGCAATTAATCAAAACACGTAGGATTGTAAGGGACCAAACCACATGTTTCAATTTTCTCAGTATACTTGGACAAACAATGTCATGTTTTTGGTGGAAAAATGCAGCACATCAATTCATTATGTACTCCACCTAGAAATCAACAATTAATTAGTTTTGCAAGTGGTTGCCCAATTTGTATCCTTGCAAACTACATTTCCCTTGACAGGAGCCTCTCACCAATATACCTCCGCAAGCTGGGAGCCAAGTTTCATGCTGGATACAGTAGCAGTACTACTTCTTGATTATAAATTTTATATAATATAATACTCTACATACGAAGATTCAGCAGAAGGGTCCCTCAGGGTTTTTCATGCCGCTATTCGTTTGAAATTATTTATTAGGACTCGAAAATTATGTTTTAAAATTAATGATCTTGAAATTCATTTTTTTTAAAAAAAAATCTCAAATGATCTAGGATGAAAAATGATCAAAGGCAAAAAGTGGAAATCTTGATGAGATCTAATACTTTGTAGTTGACATATTCTTCATTTGAGTTTAGTTAGGACTTCAAATCTTTACTTCAAAAAATATGGTAGAGTAAATACTAGGGAATGTTTCCGCTGTTAAATCGGAACTGACTTTTGGAAAAATCGTGCCACGAGGGGTCCGTTTTTGCTCACTGCCTTTTGATCACAACTGCCAGCAAAGAACTAAGTGAGTCTTAATCATGATTACTATTACACATATAATTTAAGTTTTCCTGATACCAATCACCGTCACAGGATTCCGGGCGCAAAGGCGAACAACAAAATGCTGTATAATGTCACGTGTCCATCAAGCTGCAAAGGCGCCAATAAGGTGTAGGCGGGTGGCTTCTTCGACAGTTCGAGAACGAACGCTTGGGTGTAGGGTGTACCTGCCGGTGCCAGCGTGGTGACGAGGAGCCATCGATCGAGTCATCAAGGCATATGATATCTATGTGCTGCATCCGAAGAATCATGTCATCGCTATCAGCCTTTGCTTTTGTTACCAAATCAAGGCGACACCTCTCTTCCCCATTTAAGATAAGTATATTACTTATCTTAATTTGGTTGGGGATCGGAGTACATATTGAAGGCATTTCGAATTCGCCGAGATCAGAATTTCATTTCCTTTTTTCGAGTCTGAATAGCCCCCTGTATGAACCATTTCTGGCTCCACTGCTAGTCGTCTATACAAATTATTGGGCACAAATCATAAATTTGGGCCCCAAAATAGTAAAAATTAATCTGAAAAGACTTCACTAGGCAACCACAAGCGCAACATCGCTAGTCACATGGTTTTCACGATGAAATGGACAAATACATTTCTAATTTCTAGAGAAACTCGTTTCCCGAGTGACATGTAATAGAAATCATGGGCATACGACCCGGCGGGATACCCACGGTGCACTATATGGACCGCACCTTTAGGGGTTGCCTGACCCATAACAAGATGACTTTGTGCAAGACATAGCTTGGTGCGCACCACAAGACATTCGGAGCATATCTGAAGACGCGCGATCTGATAGGATAGACTCCATCTCGTAATATTTATAACAGATCTTTATTTGCCTATCACGGAGAGATCGTATCTGTAACTTATCCCCCCGGCTATATAAAGCGGGTAGGGGACTCTCGTTTTTTCACCTAATCTCATACTATAGCCAATACAAAAAGCAGACACAAAGGTGTAGGGTATTACACCTCGGCGGCGTCCTGCACTTGTCTAAACTCTTGTGTCGGGTATTACACCTCGGCGGCGTCCTGCACTTGTCTAAACTCTTGTGTCTTTGCCGCCTTCTTATTCTCAGTCACGCATCCGTTGATAAATCTACCGTTGTGGGACGCCTCTCATAGACTGCCGAGCATCTTTGTCGACGGCCGTCCTTATTGAAAAAAACGAGGCGTTGCTAAAAATGAAATACGTAGTAGTCAGTTCATTTCAGCACTCCGGCGTGCTAATTCATCCACCAAGTTTTGACCGGCTGACAGTTTGGCTTCGTACTAACATTAGGACATGTGGTCAACGCCATGGCGGCTATTAAAATCTAATTATTGTTTCATGGTCGGATCTGACGTGGCTACAACTGGCATGCTGTTTTAGTATACGTAACTTGTACAAAGTTGGCTAGGGTTTTTCAAGGGTGATCAACACAGCTGGCACGCCCGACCGTAGTTGAGCTGCCTGAAAAGGACCCTTGTGCACTTTGTAGGTCCAAGTAGCAGCAGCATGCATATGATTATTGCTATTTTAACTTGCAAATGCAACAAATGCTGACGGCACTCTCTAAAGCTATGGCAAAACTGGCCTGTCATTGTTCGTTCCCGTGGTGCAGCTGCAGGTGATGAGGTCACGAGTACGTCAACCTTCATGCGGAAACTAACCGAAGAAAAATAAATAAAGCGCCGCCTATTATTTTACGCAATCATAAAAGGCCAACTTGTAGTGCTCCGAAAGCTACACATTAGCTACAAACTTATCAAGAGATCTTTGGTTGATAGCATTATTAGAATCCCTCAGACTGGCCTACTCCCTGATCATAAAAATAAAAGTTTTTTTTGTTTAATTTAATTTAATTTGTTTGCCACGCACAGTACGTATATATTGATCAGCAGGTACCTCTGTAACCTCTCCTGTGTTTGTGATCTGACGTGTATTAGCCGCCCTATTTAGCTAATAAATGGTTTTACATATTTTTCGTATCAAAAAGCTAAGCTCAAGTGGCGAATGGAGCTAGCTACCCAATGCAACGAACATCAGCCAAATCACATCATGGCCGGCAAGGAATTGTGATATAATTATGCATGAAGATGTTGCTTTGTTTATTTAATTTGGACTAGAGATGCATCCACGCCGGACAGCTCTATTAGTTTCTTATAAGAATATAATTCTCTGAAACAGATAACAACAGAGCTTTTTATCTTTATCCTTATGATTATGTATATATATAGTTAAATTAAAACATGATCCACATGTGTGCATGTACTGTCGAATTAAAGCATCAGAAACCCATCAGCAACATCAATTCTATATACCCTTTTCCAAGTGCCCGTGCTTCTACCACTAGGTGTTAGAACTTTAGGATGGTCTAGGTGCAGATGAGTGGGGTCACTACAGGAGGCGCCGCCTCTACCGAGCGCTAAAAGCGCTCCGTAAAGGTTTAATAGCGCTCGGTAGAGCCTCTATCCAGGGCTGCGCTCGGTAGCAGCCCCTTAGTGAAAGATCGCACGGGAACAAGCTTCTACCAAGCGCTATTAACGGCGGCTCGGTGACAGCCTCTACCGAGGGCTCCTTCCCCTCTCGCTAAACCTGGCCCGACGCCGACGGCGTTTCCCACCGTCGATGTCAACTTCAGCGAGAGCCCCCCCCCACCTCTCGCCAAATGTAGGTACTTCACCGAGGGCCATATTAACCTCTCTCGGTGAAGTTTAATTTCAAAAAACCTGGACACCATCTCTACCGAGGGCGGGCTCAACCAAGCGCTCGGTAGAGCTATGGTCGTTTCACCGGGGCTAGGGCCGCCGGTGAATCGACCATAGTTACACCTGGCGCTATTTTCACGAGGCGCGGCCATCGGTATACCCGGGAATATGGGGATCTAAGGCCCCCTATTGACGGCGGTGGTGGAGGTGGCGGCCGGTGGAGGTGGCGCGGGCGGATTGGCGGCAAGTGGAGGTGGCACGGGCGGATTGACGACGGTGGAGGTGGCGGCCGGTGGAGGTGGCGCGGGCGGATTGACGGGCAAAGTGGAGGTGGCGGCGGTGGAGGTGGCGCGGGCGGATTAACGGCGGTGGAGGTGGCGGTCGGTGGAGGTGGCGCGGGGCAGATTGATGGCATGGGACGTGGGCGGGGCGCGAGCGAAGCGCGGCCGGGCCGTGGGTGAGGTGGCGCGCGGCCGATTGACGGGCGAGGGAGGTGGCGCTGGCGCGGGGCCGGGCGGCGTGGTGGCGGCTGGCCGGATTGACGGTGAGGGAGATGCGAAGGGCGGGGCACGAGCGAAGCGGCGGGCGCGGGACGGCGAGGTAGGTGGCGTGGCGCATGGTCGGGCGAGGATGGCGGTAGGGCGCTGGAGTTCGACGCCGGCGGTGGCGCTGGCGGGCGACCACGACGAGTGTGAGTGAGTGTGGGGGGGAGGGAATGGATAAGATATGAGAGTGGGGGGGGAATGGTTAAGATACGAGTGGATAAGTATCGGCCCTCCCGGGTTAGAGCTTCTACCGAGGGCCAGCTCGGGAGGACTCGGTAGAGTTTATCGAGGGCAGATTAGGCGGGGATCTCGGTAGAATCATTGTACCGAGCGCCCGGACACCGGCCCTCGATGAAGTTATCTCTTTTTTTGAAGTTTGGATCAAATTTTTGTGTGTGGTTTGTACAATGTCTCATAGCTCATGTTCAAATTTGAGAATTTTTCAAAACTATTTAGTATATATTTTGATTTTATTTCATTTAATTGAATTTTCTTCTATTAGCCAAATTTGAACTGGAAGCCATTCGAATAGAGGGGAGACATGAACCTAAAAAATTATATTCATATTCGTGAGTGCAATGTGAGGCCTCATCCCGGAGGTGGACCCAAAACTTTGAACATCTCGTTAACGGAACATGACCATTCTCGCGGGTGAATAGTTTTTAAATTATATAAAATGCAAACAAAGTTGAAAAATCGTGAAACTTGTTGATTTATCATGAAATCATATGTGGAGACTATTGTTGGTAAAAGTTATCCTATAGAATTATTTATAATTTGTATAGTCCGCAGCGAACATAAACGATGAGCACTTCACCCGGGAGAGGGTTTTAAATATCGAATCCACAGGGAGAATGGTGTGATGGTAATGAGACAAAGCTAATCCCTGAGATAATAGGAAGGAACTGGAGTTCAGATAAAATGTGAGAAGATTTCTATGGTTGTCTTGTTTATATCCTTATAAGGCTTAAAGATATTTCTTAATGGGGACGTACTCAAAGGAAAGTAAGGGCGAAACTTACTATTCCCCAAAGCAACTATGTCCTACGTGTCCTATCCTACGGGAAGTGGAATCCAAAGGAATCAATGGTACTAGTCACTACCACGATCTACCACGCTCCGGCAAGTAGGGTGTATTTATGAGTTATCTAGTCCAAACACCACGTTTGCACTAGGGAAAACAACTTCAATTCAAGAGTGACAAGAATTAAAGTACTCTAATGAGTCATAAACCGAAAGAAATATAAATAAGTGAACTTACTCAAATATAAGGTTGATCACCAAAGAAGTCTCAAGATCAAGTGCAATGAAGCCTTTGATCCTAGAGGTACAAGCGTAGAGAGTCACCTACAGATCCGGTACTTCTCCTTTCTTCTCCTCAACTCTACTTTTTATCTCTCAAGAACAGATCTAGAACTCTAATTAAGTTCTTTGATCTATCTCTTAACTTTCTACTAATCTCTCTCAACTTGATCTAAGCTCTTCTAATTAGAGAGGTATGGCTCTAGCTATGATCGAGGCGAGTATGATGAATAATGATTTTCATGCCTAAGGCCGAGGTAGGATCATCCTTATATAGTCGTGGCCGATGAATGCCGACCCTTGGATCAAACCGACCTTCAACAACGGTGTAGATACAACCTCAAAGTCGGTTTGAAACCGACCTAGGAAGATGACATTTCTTGTGGGTCCCACCCGCGGCCGGCCTATTCCTTTTGCCGGGCGGCCTCCGTGCCACAGTGGGCCCAAGCCGCCGTCCTTCCCGGTGTCTTCGGTGTCTTCTAGAATGTTTTAGTTTACTTTCCGGATCAAAATTCACCAGTGGTAAATCTTCTTATTGTTTGGGGGTTTTCTCTAAGTTTTAGGCATTTACACGCCAAGTCCCCGAAAAGATATAAATCACCAAAACTCATGGAACTGCGTGGTCAAGATAATACATATTCTATACATTTATTCATTTTATAACCTTATTATATGTTTAGTTGACACATAAAAACATAGCTTAAGAGGTGTCAACAAGCTCCCCCACACTTAGGCTTTTACTCGTCTCGATAAAAGGATGGTTATAACAAAGCCGCAAGACAAGTATATCAAGCATAAAACAATCTCATGGTCAAACTTATTTTTTTATTTTTATTATTATTATTTTTAAATAATCTTACCAAGAACTTTAAGTAGTTGAAAAACAAGATAGTTGAAATATTGTACTTCATTCCTTCAATCAAATCAGCTGAGTTTTTGTAATGATTTTTGAAAAGAAACATAGCTTACTTCTTTTTCTTCGTGGTACTCTCGAATCACTCAACCAAATATATATATGTAGTATTTTTGGATCCTTACAAAGCACATGTAATTAATATATCTACTTCTAATAAAGTTGTATCTGAAGTTTCAGGTTTGTCAAAGATGTAGCATACTTACCTTGCATGTATTTGCAATGTCAAAGATGGATCCAAGGAGAGACATCTTCTTAGATTAAGATGTGCATGTGTGTGCTAATTCTACTATACTCTTATTTTCTTCTCTCTTTGAAATAAATATTTTTGCAAATAAGATCATGGGCTATCTTTATTTTCTTTTAGAGAGGTGGGCTCTGCTCACCCTAGACTTTTGTCTTTTATTTCCTCTCTTTAAAGATGTGGGTTCTACTCACCCTCGGACACTTGTCCATTTTTCATCTTTATTATATATTTATTTTTTTTTCTTAGGGAGGTAGGCTCTACTCGCCTCGTAGGACACTTGTCCATTTTTCATCTCCCTTTTTTTCTTTTTTTTTTTTTTTATATATATATTATTTTTTGCATAGCCCATGCCTTGCTGTAAAAAAATTATTTATTGAATTTAGAGAGATCAACAGCTGGAGCATATAAATATTTTATAAAAACAATAACAAGTGTACGTGATCTTGATCTTTAGAGTATGACAAGTCTCTCAACTTGGGTCACAAAATTTGACAAAGCTCAACACAAAGTAAATAGCTTTTTCTTTGGTTTTAATATTCATAGCACGGCTTTTAGTAGGATATAACATTTACCACGAGAGATGAAGTAAAGCTATCATTTTTAATATTTTTGAAATAAATTCTCCAAAGTAAAAGATATCAAGAATTAAGTTCTCATCAATCTTCTATCTCAAATTTCACAACACTTTAAGCAACTTGGGATCTTTATCTTCTCAACAAACAATTAATCTAACCGTGTGAAAAAGTATTATGTGAATTTATCTTTAGAACAAAGCATATCAATTCATTTTATTCATTTTATTATTTAACATATCAGCAAAAGGTTCAAACCGGCGAGCGTAAGCCAAAATATAAACTAAAGCAAAGTTTAGAGATCAAACCGAGGGTCGAAGAAATCGAGGACGAGAGGAGATGGCGACCGGCGGCGGCGGCATGGATCACTCAAGGTCCGCCCGAGCTCGCCCGCTCCTTGGCTTCGAGTTTTATCGTGTTGGATCATCGTTCGTATTTATTGTTTTGCTTCACTTTTCAAAGGTTCGGGCCGTTGTTCTTGACGTTCGCTTGTCTCCCCACACTATCCTTTATTATCCTTTATTCAAAAACATGGTGGAGACAAGAAAAACATATACAAAAATATAGAAAGTAATAACGGGATAAAGGATCAACAATTTATTGAAGCAAGAGCACTCTTTATTTATTCAACCAAACTTATTACTAACTCACAATCTTGACTCGATAAATAAAACTTGACTCGAAACGCTAATTTAACTCAAAGCAAATTGACTTGATAACTTGACTCGATATAATGAATGCTCTTATAATCTCGGCGTTTTTATATATCCTTAGTACGCCTATTCAAGATACGCCGAGTACTCCCATCTTCTTCGACTATCATTGCATTTTTCTTCTCCAGAGCGTCTAAACATCTAGAGATGTAGCTAATCTCACGACGTGCAGCCATCAAGTTCTGTGCATACAATTGTCCATGTGTAAACTTCGGATTTGAAGGTGGTGGATTGACAATAACTAATGGCTTTGGCTCATATGAACTATAGCCATGGAGTTGGACAAATTGGTTGCTGCCTTGGCCGGGTCGTACACCACCATACGGGTCTCAGTGTTCTTCATGGTGAAAATATGTGGTGCTGGTCGTCGGTCTTAATGGAAGATGAATAAGATGAGATTAAATGATCAGATGGGGCTTGTTTATATAGGCAGAGGTGAATGGAATAGGATGGAAAGGCTCGCAAGTACTTTCCTACGTAAATGACCGAGAATGTTCGTCATTACAATGGGCAAGTTCTAGAGTATTCTCGGGACAAAAATGGAAAGGAGGGGAGGTGCCAGTGGCGGGCGCCACGCCCATTTAGGCCGCCGCCCGGTGCCCTCGTTGCACCGTGCTTCGTCCCTTTTTCCTACGGCCTAATATCCCTATTCTAGTTGTAATGTTTTTACTTTTGGCCCACAAAAATAAATTTCACGAAAATTAGTTCCCTTGGGTTGGATAGATCATAAAGCTTATTTCATCTAATTCATTTAATTTATTTATCTCATCGGGCTTATCGGGCTCATAGAAAATTTTAAGACGTTGGCCATTTACCTTGAATAACTTACCTTCGGAGTCTTGAAGAGTGATTGCTCCATGTGATGATGAATTTACTACCTTGAAAGGTCCTTCCTACTTGCTCCGAAGTTTTCCATGCCGAATAATTTTACCCCGGAATTAAAGAGTAATACGATCTCTTGGAGTGAAAGTCTTTATCTTTATCTTCTTGTCATGCCATCTCTTGGTTCTTTCTTTGTAGATCTTGGCATCATGATAAGCTTTTTTCTCTCCATTTCTCCAATTCGATAATTGCATCTTTTCTTCGAACTCCTGCAAGCATCAAGATCCATATTTCATCTCTTGATTGCCCGGTGAGCCTTGAATTCAAGCTCTACATGCAAATGATGGTCTTGCCATAAACAAGTTGATAAGGTGTCATTCCAATTGGTGTCTTGTAGGCTGTCTGTATGCCCATAGTGCTTCGGAAGTCTATCCTTCCATTTAGTTCCCATTTCTTCAACCAAGTTTTACGTAAGATGCTCTTGATTTGTTTATTTGAAGTCTCTCGCTTGTCCACTTGTTTGAGGGTGGTAAGCTGTAGCAATGTTGTGACGAACTCCATGTTTCAACAAATCTTGTCGAAATCTTCTATCAATGAAGTGGCTTCCCTCCGTCACTAATTACCATTCGAGGTACTCCAAATCTTGGGAATATAGTTTCTTCAAACATCTTGATTGAACTTCTACCATCTATTTTTTTTTGCATGGCAAAGCTTCTACCCATTTTGAAACATAATCCCACTTGCTACTAGGATATGTTCATAATTTCCGGATTTTGGGAATGGTCCCATGTAATCAATTCCCCGACATCAAAGAGCTCTATCCGGAGATTGGTTGTTAGAGGCATAACATCTCTTGCATTTATATTTCCGTGCCCTCGACAAGCTCCACATCTTCGGATAAAATATTTTATGTCTTGATACAAGGTTGGCCAGAAAAATCCTGCTTGCCGATCTTTGCATGTGTTCTCGAATGCCCCATAATGACCTCCATATGGTGATGAGTGACATCTTTCAATAATCTGCAATCCTTCTTCCGCCGGCACACATCTCCGAGTAGCCCATCGAGCATACCACGAAGAGGTATGGCTCATCCCATAAGTGATGACGACTTTCATACATAAGCTTCTTCTTATCCGCCCTTGGTGCTACATATCCCGCAACCATAAAATTAACAAGACCGCATACCGGGGATCGGTATGGGTTATCCGATAAAGCATATAGATCCCCCGAAAGTGAGTCATTAATAGGCAATTCATTTGGTTTTTCAAAATGCATTCTCGATAAATGATCAACAAAAAAAGAATTTTCTACTCCTTTCTTATCTTTAATTTCTAAATCAAACTCTTGGAGTAACAAAATCCATCTTATCAAACGTGGTTTAGCATCTTTCTTGGTGAGCAAATATTTCAAAGCAAAGATGATCGGTGTAAATAATCACTTTAGCTCCTACCAAGTAAGATCTGAACTTATCTATAGCATAAACAACTGCTAGCAACTCTTTCTCAGTGGTAGCATAATTAAGTTGTGGTCCAGTCAAAGTTTTACTAGCATAAGCAATAGCATGATGTTTCTTGTCTTTAGTTTGCCCTAACACCGCCCCCAAAGCATAGTCACCGGCATCACACATAATTTCAAAAGGCAAAGACCCACAAAGCAGGCACACCCACCACCGTGGCCACCCCCACCAACGCCGGCCACCCTCGCCGGCCACCCCCGCCAACGCCGGCCACCCTCACCAACGCCGATCTGCGTTAAGGTATACATTGCTATAATTTTTTTTAATTTACATTGCTATGATTGAAACTATATATTTCTATTAAGTTGCAAAAAAAATTGAAATTAATTTCTATATCTTTATGTTAGATGGTCGGATGTAATCTTCCACCGCCTTGAAGTCGAGGTTTTTCGTGGCCATCTAACGACCCGGGATTTGACCCTCGATCCAAGATGTCCGCCCACCATAGCGGTAAATGTTCCAATAATAGTAAGTATTTGTATAATCAATTTGTCAAATATATTTTTATATGTATATTTACCATTTATATGAATTTTTAAATGTATTATTGCACCAATTGACCAAATCACTTGGCTTAAACACACTCTCTTGTACTTTGGGGTTCAAGAAATGGTCGTCCAAACACTCACATCATCTTCATAGTGAATTAGGACAACAAATCCAATGTCGAATTAGCTTTTCCATCGCCCTAGAAGGAGAGGTGGAAATCCTATAAACATCTCAGAGGTTGGAATAAAGTCACCGCGAGCCAACCGTCGGTTACACAAAAAAATATGTTATCATGGGATGTGTAAACAAGCTTCAACAATATGGGTACACTCGCCTACATTCTCCTTTTTGTTGATGACTAAAAGTAGGAACATGCTTCATGATGTTTGGGATTTCTCGCGAAACCGGGCATGGAGGAACCGTGAATGATGTGGTAATCTCGATATGTTATTTTTTTGAGTATATCTCGATATGTTAATTTATCACCTAGCTTATACCTAGAATGGATGTGGTAATCTCGAGATGTTCTCATATTTTTTTCCAATAATTACAGGTTCAAGCGTATGACTTAACCTACGCTTGGTTGTAGTTATGCATCCATTCTTACCCGCACAATGTCTCGATTGGGTTATGTTTGGACATGGGCTAATCCAATACCAACGCCGCACTACTGATGAATATCGGGCAAAGGTGGTTGCTTGTAAGATTGGAGACCTAGCTTACATGTCCAGCGCGGTTAAACATCGTCGAGACACCATGTCGTCGAAGTTGTGAAGCAAAGGAGGATGTATTAGTGAGAACGTTGGTCTACATTTGGGAGATCATTGCATTGCGCATCGGTGACCTACACTTGAGCCATTTTTGGCTAGAAAACCGGCAGCACTGAACTTGTAGTGAAGTTGTAGTTGTAGTTGGATGTGACTTGTTCTAAATTATGCACTTTTTTTAAATTATGCAAGTTTGTAGGGATGTGATATATATGTGACTTGTTTTAAATTATGCAAGTTTTTAATTAGGCAAGTTTGTATGGATGTGATATATGTGACTTATTTTAAATTGTGTTTGTCTAGGTGGAATGAGAAATCAGAAAACTAAAAAAAATAAGGTCAATTTACCGAGTGCTACGGCATAGGCGCTCGGTAGAGTGACCATATTCTACCGTGCACCATTCCGCCGCGCTCCGTAGGCTACGGCATAGGCGCTCGATCGGTAGAGTGACCATATTCTACCGAGCACCATTCCGCCGTGCTCCGTAGAGTTGACGGCAGGGGCGCCGTCGACGATGGCAGACGCTGGGGCGTCAAGTCCACAGAGTGAGGATCTTTGCAGAGAGATGGCTCTCGGTGGAGGCAGACTCTACCGAGGGGGCCACGTTACCGAGGGTTAGGCTCTCGGTAGAGGGATCTCTACCGAGAGCTTTCTTCCTCTGAGCGTGGCTCTCGGTACAGGGGACACTACCGAGCGCTTGTTTTCTGGCTCTCGGTACACCTTCTGGCGCTCGGTAGCGTCCCTGTGTGCGGTAGTGGGTCCTACTTTGTATTTGGGGTAAATGGTGTACACATGGATACAGAGAGGAAGAGAAGAGAGAATGGAAGAGTGAGATGTGAGATGCACATACGGTCGAAGTTTTTGGTGGAGAGGAACATGACGCCGTGAACATCCTTGAAAGGCGGCGACGGTCGGAGCGGTGCAATGGGCGTAATCCAGAGGCGACGACAAACACCGGTGGTGCTTCCGTCGCCGGGGCAGTGTCATCCCTCTAGATCGCTCTAGGGTTGGACGGTGAGGAGTGGTGGCTGCAGTGAGCCTCGTGACCTGAGCCCATGGCCTCCACCTTCTCTCTTATAGGCACTGTGTGACAGGGGTTCACCAACCGTTCATTGGGCTGGACGCTCCGATCAGGGCGCGAATTGAGGGCCCAGTTGGCTGTTGGGCCAACTGGTGGAGATCAATCTAACACTAGGTATATAAGCACTAGGCATATTTTAACACTCCATCTATTTTAAGTTATAGTTCACTTTTTGCCTTTTTGTCACAAGTCAAACATATCTAATTAACTTTGACCATGTCACTGGATAAAAGATATAGTAACACATCAAAGTTCCAGTAAGTGCACCATGAAACCATATTCCATGAAGATTTTGATCACATTAGTTTGGCGTTCGTGCCATGGGAGGCCGGCCATGCGAGCATGAGTGGCTGCTGCGGGTCCGAGCACGAGCGTGAGCAGCCGCCTAGGCTAAGGACGGGGAGCCTGGCTTGCCCTATCCAGTCATACATTGTAAGCCGGTGGGAGGTTGAAGAAGAAGCCGACGTGTGGGCCCCACATGTCAACGAGTGGAAGAAGAGAGACAGCAGGGCATTTTAGTACATAATACGAGCTGTACAGTGGCATTCAGCCACCTGCGTGTGGGTCCAACGGTGTTGAATACGTATAAAATGACACGATTAAGCTGAGGAAAGAAAAGTAATGGCATGTGTTTTCAAATAGAAAAATTGTAATGATATTTTTCCAAATTCGCAGAATTGTAATGGTCTCAATCAAAAAAATCCATAATGTTACTAGATTCCGGTCAATTTTTGTAAAAATCGTCAGGAAATAGGAAATAAGGTAGCCTACAGGTACTATCACTAGTCTGGTGTAGTGTGCTATTGGATCCCGTGGTAGGTGAAGCACAAACAGAAACTAACGCTATCACTTAACCTTGTAACAGGATGATGCCGAAAATACTCCAACCAAATAGCATCATATATCCGGATGATGGAATATATGTCTCTGGCTCATGGCATCTTCTCCATCGTCCTTTTATTATCCATTATTAGGGGCCGGATAAGAGATCGGATAAGAAAGGAGCTGCCTTTAGCTTGCAAGGTGATGCCACGTCACCGAATATAATCCTAGCCTCACTGTACTGATACGCCAGCAGACGTCGTATCGTATCCCCTGTGGCTGAAAACGCTGCAAGGATCTCCGACTTAGCTTTGGCCTTCTGAGACGTTCTCCATGGAAACCATCTTTGGTTGTGCAACCTTGCATCATCAACTTATATGCTTTTTTTCACTACATTATAAGTTAAAAATTGTTAGTTTAATTTAATTTAAGTTATTTTTCTATCTTTAACCAAAATTATGTAATACCTATAAATCTATAATATTAAATAGTAAGTACAGTAACAAAATACATCTCATGGTGTATCTAATAAATGTTAGTTTTATGTTTGTATAGATGATTTGACTTATAACAAAACTAAAACATCTTATACGATGGTAACGTCAGTAGTCATATTACATCGCATAAGCTACACATACATGTGCTTTTATGAAAATATGTACATACATCTTTCTTTTATGAAATTCAATAAATGTACATGTGCGCTTTAGGGTTTGCACCAGACATATATGTATGTATGTACGTATCATGCTTTGCTCTGGCCTCTAGCCTGTGGCCCTGCTCGGCCGGCTCATTTTCCTCTCGGAACAGGGGATATTCTGGTCGTTCGTCCCTGGACTATGCATATGTACGCAACCACCTATCTGTATGCCGAGAAAAGGACATGACAATGGCATAAGCGTCCACGTAGGCACATGCAGGCCACGCATACCTTAGGCCCAGTTTGTTCCCGCTATGCTCAAACGCGCGCCGCGATTGAGCGAACGACGTGGCTTTCGTATTGGGAATCCCTGGCTCCAGTGCATTTTTCCAGACTCCACGATCGTTGGACAATAGGATTATGGTCCATGTTCATTGTATATGCGCAAGGACTAGGCTCTGTTTGGATCCGTGGGTTAGAATCGCGTAACGCTCATGCGCGTACATCTAGAGGCCGTGTTCACGATTTTGCCTCGCCTAGTTTATTTGTCCGTGTTTTGCGTGGTGGGCGACTAGCGGAAACGTGTTCGTCGCGTGGCGTTTGGTAGGTTTATCCCATGTTTCTTGCTCATAAGCCACCTGGTCGCCGTCCCCAACAGGGCCCTAGACGTTTTGGGCAGGCACGGTAGTTGAGAGATATCTCATGTATAGATATGATCTAGAGTTTGTTGTAACAAACCTAACCTGATGTAGGCCACATATATAGGGGGACAGTCTCTATCCTATATAACACGTATCGAGAGGCCAGGGTAGGGCTATATCGTTTCTGTATATCTTTTTTACAACAACGACTGCGATTCATGTGTAAGTTTCAGCATGGGCACATTTTCATCGAAAACCAAACACCGAACCGAACCGGTTTCAGTTTTTGTTTCTGGGATCTTCGGTCTTCGTTTTGGTGTTTGGTTCTACCTCTAAATTGAACCAAACAACCGCTAAAACCAACAAGTGAGCATCCTCCGTCCAAAGCCACCCACCAGTCCACGCAAGACGTCTTTGCTTCCCACCATGGCCCAACAGAGCCTACTAAGGGCAGGTACATTGCTACATCGCCATTTGTCTCATACCCGGTCTCATGCAACGCCATGTATGATTTTTTATGATGTGGAGGAAAGAGAAAGCGAAAAGTGAATGAGGCCGTTGCTTCACGAAACAACCGTCTCATGAGCTGAAATTTAGGAGTATGAGACAACTATTATACCATTGTATGAGTAGTTGTTGTCATGCACCTCACAGTCCTATTTTTTCTCTGCCCATAAATTAGGGAATTACATGTTACTATGAGACAACTTAAAAAACAACCAATGTACGTATAGTCTATTAAGTCATCTTAAATTACGTGTCACTATATGAGACTAGTTACGAGACAGCACCAATGTACCTACCCTAAGCAAATAGCCCACCACCACACACTCCGGATCAACACCTCCACTTCCCCATTCCAGCCAACAGGTTCGGGTCGTTCCCCACTCCCCATCCTCACCCTAGCGCTGGGAGGAAACCTCACCCTAGGTCCCTAGTTGTTGATTCACAAGGACCGAGCGGGGGTAGCGGCAACGATGACACGAGCAGGAGAAGGGTGGCGGACGACGGCACACGAGTAGGAGTGCGCGTCGGTGGCACATTGATCCATGGGTGGCAGCGCGCCAGCGCGAGCGCGAGTAGGCGGCAGTGCGGTGGGGAGTTGTTGAAAGGTCCCTTGTGGTTTTTGGTAATTGAGTGTCAACATTAGGTGAACTAATAATGTGTGATTGAGATAATACACAGGAGATTAGTTCACATGGGTTGATGCAATGAAGGAGCTTATTGCATATGAGACATGACATGGAGTCGTGTGACCAAGGTGGTGAAGATCAAGACAAGGCTTGGCTTGATGGACCGGTTGCAAGTGTGAAGGGCAAGTCGAGGCAGTGAAGCGATGGACCGCGAGGCGGTGAAGCTTGGGCAAGACTTGGCGCCGACGGACCGACGCAACGGTGAAGAGCAAGTGAGGTCAAGATCGATGGACCAATAGTGTCACGTGATGATATGAAGTGGATCATATCATTTGGTGATCGTGTTGGTGCATGTGTTGCATCGGCACTTGGAGATGGAGCGGAATGGAAATGCGCAAGGCAAAGGTATAACCTATAGGGCATTTCATTTCGCCGGTCATGAGGAGCTTAGAGAAGTTTATGACCGGGTTTAGGATAGATGGCCGTACTATCAAGAGGGGCAAACTTGTTTGCATATCGGTCATCTAGTGCCACTTGAGCGATCTAACTTTGCGATGTGTTAGGATCGAGTGGCGTGGTAAGAGCTAACCGGGCCTTTGAAATGATTGTGAAAATGCTAACACACATGCACATGGTGATGTACACTTGGTGGTGTTGGCACATTTGCAAAGGCGGCGGTGATTGCAGGGTTGAGTTGGGTTTGGGAACCGCTCATCCTCCCGCCGAGCTTGCGAGGCGGGATTCGGCGCTTTTGAGAAAATGAGAGGCTTATTTTCTATTGCGCCGGATGCAAGTTGGTGGTGAAAACATGCTATTCCTCGTGCTCAAGTTGGTATACTTGTTGGATAGCATGTCGAAGCAAAGGCGACGGAGTTTCGCAGGAAAAGGGCGACCGGACGCGCTGAAAATCCCGACCGGACGCGGTGACCGGAAGCACGGCCTGTCTGACCGGACGCTCCGGTGGGTGCGTCTGGCAGAGAGCATGTTTTGGGGATTTTAGCCGGACGCGTCGACCGGACGCTTGACCGGATGCTTCCGGTGCTCGACCGGAACCAGTGACCGGACGCGTGGAGGAGCTGTCAGCTGTGGGCCAGGAACCTTGTCGGTTGTGACCGGACTCACGACCGGACTCGCTGGTGAGTCCGGTCGGTGCGTCCGGTCAGCGCGCAGAGAGTGTTCTTTCCTCCCAACGGCTCTATTTGACTTGGGGGCTATTTATACACCACATACCCGACTTGTTTCGGGTGCTGAGCACACTTGGGCCTTGGTGGCTTGTGTTGTGGTGCTTGAGAGCCCTCCCACTCACTTGTGATTGATAGTGTTCATCCAAATCAAAGTGAGGAGTGATTCTAGTGCATTCGCGTTGAGAGATCGCATTTGTGGCACTAGGTGATCGTGTTGCAAGCCGGTGTGCTTGTTACTCTTGGAGGTTGCCACCTCCTAGACGGCTTGGTGGCAAGAGACTTCGTGAAGCACGCAACGGAGATTGTGCGGTGCTCCGAAGGAGGATTTGTGAGAGGTTCGAGCTCACCTCGCGGGGATCGTGAAGAGCATCACTACTAGAGCGTGTCGGTGAGTACCTCCCTTGTGTGTGTGGTGTCTTGCGGTGCCTTGAGAGGCTCACTTGAGAGTGGTGTCTTGCGGTGCCTTGCGGGGCGTGCCTTGAGGGGCAAGTGATCGGAGAATCACACCGAAGAACCATCTAGGTGAAAAACACCAAAGGAACCACCCAAGGTGTTGGTCGACACAACGAGGAGTAGGGGAAGTTGGCAAGCTTCCCGATACCTCGGTAAAAATCACCGGTGTCAACTTGTCTACTCTTCTCGGTGGTTTGCATTTCTCCAAATCACAAGCTTCGTATTTACATTCATATATACCTTGTTCTTGTGCTTGTGGAGTAGCTCTAGCAATTACTAGCTTGTGTAGCTTGTTAGTTGCTTTGCTTAGTTTGTGTAGCTAAGTATTTTGAGCCTTTGGGTTAGGGCGTGTGTCGCCTTGTCCTTAGTGCATCTAGTGAGCTTAGGTTTGGCTTTGTGCTTTTGCTCATTAGAATTGTGTAGGAGCTCACCCTTGTTTGAAGTACTAGTGCATAGGTTTGTGTGACCTTGCAATAGAAACGGTTAGGAGCTCAAGCTAGGCTTATCACCTCATTTGCTTTGTGTAGGATCTTTTATGAGGTGATTTAGAGTCATAGCTAGAGGGGTGAAGTCTTGGCTAAAACGAATAGTTACAATTCCGCATTATATTTGTTTAGCCGGCGCAATTAGTTTTAGAAAAGACTATTCACCCCCCTAGTCCCCATCTCGATCGAGGCCACGAGGTGGCTGATGTGGCACAAGGAGCAGGTGAACGGGGGAAGGACCGAAGGACCGACGATGCCGCCTCGGCGGACTATGTTTTCCCCTTTCCTTTTTTTTTTTTTCTTCTTGTTGCGGTACACTTGGTTGGTTCGGTTTTAACAAAAAGACCAAAGTACTAAACCGAAATCGAACTTGTCGGTTTAGGGAGAAACCGATCCGTGCTTTGTTGTTGAAAACCAAATTTTGTAGGAACAGAAAAAACCAAACCGATGGTTTTAAACCGGATGACAAGGCTGATGTAAGTTGCAAGATGTTCGGTAGGACTATTTCGAAATCGTCACGTGAATGCGGAAAAATGCAAAAACAAACTCGCCTTTAGGATGTTTTTGGTAGAATTAGAGTGAAAGCTAGAATAAACCTGAGAGGTATCCTTTGTCTTATAAGTGCTAGAATAAAATTTTATCTCTAACTACTATTTAAAATTTATTCTAAATAATTATAAAGGATTCTAGATAAACCAATTTATAAAGAATAGTGGAATACTTATACAAAGAAGTATTCCCTCCGTCCTTAAAAAAACATGCAATTCTCACGTCTTGAGGAGTCAAACATCGCGAACTTTGACTAAGCTTATATGGAAAAATACTAATACTTATATGTGACAAAATAAGTACCGTTAGATTAGTTATGAAATATATTGTCATATAAATTTATTTTGAGATATAAATACTAATGTTGTTTGGTATAAACTTGGTCAAAGTTTTTTTTTTTTGAGAATTAAACTTGGTCAAAGTTAATATAGTTTGATTGGCATGCTTTCTGTATTGCATAGTTTTTTTGAGATGGAGTACTATATATGTATGTATAATATAATAATTTAAAGAAACAGTATATATATATAGTACATTGTTTTTGGGAGTTGGGGTAGCCTCCAACAACCGTACGCCTAAAGTGTGTTTTTGCGGCCGGCATATGACGTGTCTTCATTCCTTGCCGCCACGCTCCTTATTTTGTCATGATTGGTTGTTCTAGCTAGGAGCTGCACTCCAGGTTGTGGTTGTGACTTTGTGTACCCCTGCAGCTCCTATATAGGGGATCGAGCTATCTATCGGATGGATTCTCAGCGTCTGCATCACTCGGCCGTATCGCATTTGGTACCTGCTGTGTCCTGTGTGCCGGCAGGGAATCGCCGCCTCCAATTTGCTGGAGATATAAAAAGCATTATTATTATTATTTCCACTATTTTTTGAATTTATGCATGCGATGCTCACACGCTGTGTGGTTCGCTTTTGTTGGTGACAGCGACGGTCTGGGCAAGATCGACAAAGAGGATAAGCACGCATACGTGTGTTGTGTGTATGTACTATACTCGTATAAAGGCAAGGACGGTGTCGCCTTCAATTTGGGTCCGTGTCCTCGATCGATCACCAAATGCAATGCGTGTATTGCATGGAAATGGAATCCATTTTTTGCACCCTGCCGTTTCGTGTGATCTGATCTGATCGACAGTAGTAGTGGGTGTATCAGCGCCGAAACATTCCTCAGGTATTGGATCGGATTCCATATGCATATATTATTTCAATTCCATGATCAATGATTCCCAGACCCCAGGTAGCTATCCCAATCCTAATCGGTTCTACAGAGTCGTCTCTGCAGATTTCTGATGCTTCCACCTTCCGTGGAAGCCTATCCACTCGCGGACTCGCCGCTAGCAAGCTTTTCACAAATATCTTCCCGTGTCCGCGCACGCGCTAATTTTTTTTTTTGGGCCGTTGCATCCACACTGAGTCACTGACAGTGGTACATATTATTACGGACTATCAGTATCATCGTAATTATATATACGCAGATAATCTCAGCAGAGATCCACGTACGATGAGCAAGTCAGCAGGAGGGAGATTAACTAGAAGTTACTCTACTTGTTGTGCCATAAAGGGATACTCCCTCCGTCCCACTGAGTTTGTCACCTGCGAATTTCGTGCCATCTTATTCGATGCTTCGTCTTATTCAAATTTTTTACACAAATATAATTTATTTTAGTACGACTTATTTTATCAATGAAGATACTTGAATATTGATTAATTTATTTTATAATTTGCATAAATATTTTGAATAAGACGGATGATCAAACATGAAGTTTAAAAGTCAAAAACGACGAACTCCATGGGACAGAGGGAGTAGATCACTCAGATCTGCTTTAACTGGAGCTGAGATAATGAGATTTGCTAGTAATCTCGTGCGAGTCAGTCGTTTGACTATCTACAGCACTGAGAGTGAAAGGGCCGGATTATATAACATTATATAGCTGCAAATTAAGCGACCATCCATTTCATCACTGCTTTGATTCCTTGCTTTATTCATCCGTCACGGATGACACCCATATATATATGCAATGATCGCGCGAGCCGGTGACTCTGAAACTCTTCTCCATAGAGGGCGGTGGATGATCCATGAAAACATTGATTAATTAATTAATTCGTCATCTCCTCACGTTTGCTACTACCTTTGCCTTGCCGGTAACGAACCACAACTACTCTCACTTATGTAGTATTAAATACTTATCTAACATCCCTTTATTTTCATGGCGTCGTCTTGCTTGAAGACTATATACAGGATCACATTAATCTGTTTACACGCATGTATCTCTATCTCTGTCTCTACCGGCCAAGGTTTACAAAAGCCTTAGTGTCGAAACAACAAAACTAAGGTACGCAAAATACAAAGAGCAATATATAAGTAAACTATAAGAGCTCCAAAGACTAAGCTCCCAACTTCTATGTCTTTGCTTCAAGCTTGCTTTGATCTTGTGCGGTAGTAACAATCCTTTGCATCCTAGTTTAGTTAGAAATTCATGATGCAAGACCTTAAAGTTTGATCTCGTGCAATCATTCACATCCTAGTTTACTTGGAAACTTTGATGTCAAAGTGAAGCCACCAAAGCGGGAAACACACGATGGAATTATGAAGACAACCTTCAGGAAGGATAACAATATAGGCACGTTGCCGCTGCTCATCCGATAAGGACATGGATTTCACCCGCAAGATACATATTGAGAGAGAGAAGAGAGGAGAGAGATTCATCGATAGGCACTTTAAAAAGTATAGCTCCCAAAGGTGTTGTCATCTTTAGCCTAACAGCGAGACAAAGGCTGCCTTTTCGCCTAGCACCAACCACTCCAACGTGCATGCCAATGATCTAGCACTGAAGACTGCACATTGGCCACAACCACCACCATACAATATCACAAACAAAACAATGCCGCGGGGGGACGACACAAGCGCCCAAAGCAAACTCCGCCATGCAACGGCCTACACCACCACAACACAACCATGCTTGGTGATCCATCTAGGCCTGCTAGATCCTTGCTTGAAACGCAGATCTAGAGCCCTCCCACCCCAATTGTCATGTTCTATGGGCCTAGCTAGCTAGCGTGGCCCAAGAGCGTATGGCTCTGCCCTGGCGCTGTGGATCCTTTCGAGTGCTCCTAGCCACTGCCATGTGAGCCATCAAGCATAGGCGCCTGCTAGGCTGCCACGAGCTCGCGAGCCAAGAATGCATTCACCCTAGCCGCCACTAAATCTTGTAGGGGCGTGGACCTCTACCATCGATGGCCAATGAATCTGGGAGAGGAAAGGGTTGGGCGCCTTAATTGCCCCCGCACCAGCACCTGCGGGCAAGCTCGGCCACAACCACGGAGGGGAAGGAAGGTATGGGACTGGCGGGTCCAGGAACACTACGATGCACAAGATCTTTTTTTTCTCTGATACTACACCCAATAATAAAATCTGAATTAATAATTCCATTTTTCTTCTGTTAGTTTTCTTTTTTTTTTTGATGAAATTTTTTCTTCTGTTAATTGGTTAATACCACGAAAAATAAAGCAAAAGTCTCCACACCATTAATTCTTTTTGGAAGAAAGTTTTTTTTTTTTAAAAAAAAACATATTGCCAATAGTCCACTAGGATGTTAGTTGCAGCTCAGCTAGCCGACCTGAATTAGCGTGCACCTCTAGCACATACATCAGATCAAATCCATCATGTTGTGCCATTTCCTGCCTGCGAAGTCCTGTTTGTCACTAGAGATTATAGAATCAGCAAATTAATCAGCCTGGACCCTCTGTCACTGGCACAGGCACAGGCGCACGCACAGCTCGATCTATTGGTTGTACTGTGAGCTGATTCTTTCTTGCCGCGCTAAGCTAAATCCTAGTCACGACCGGAAAGCGGCGTGCACCGGCCGGGACGCAACGCAAGCGACAACTGGGCAGCCAGGACGGGGGCAGTAGATTGCATGGGCCATGGATGACCGACGATCGAGCTGTGTTGTGCGGATAGCAATCCCTGGTCTCCACTCCACCAATGGCAGAAGCGCATGTGTGCATGCTTCCTGTCCATATATACACTCACCGACAGCACGGTTGTTTTGCTTCTCCAAACAGAAGTCTCCCAAGGACCGGAATTGACGACAACAACACATTTTAGCATTATTGCATTTTAGGTCCTGTTTGTTTACATATAGATATAGTAACTGCCCATTCTGTCTCAAAAAGAGTAAGGTTTTTTCTTTTTTACTTTTTAGACACCGTGTTTAACCGTTTGTCTTATTTAAAAATTATATGTATAATATTTATATAAGAGAATAATCAAACAAGAAGTCTGAAAGTAAAAAACGATACTTTTTTGAGACGGAGTATCTGATAACAACTATCTCTTTTTGAATTCAAACATGTGTAGATAGTATATTGGATAATTGTTAGTTGGGCCCTTGGATAGCAACTATCCCATTTAGATAACTATTATCAGATAGTGAATCTAAATGAAGTCTTAAATCTTGTTTGGATGTTTTCTCATAGTCAGATGGATTGGGTTCAACTTATGTTCTGCTGTGTGTGTCCCCGGCCAGACCCCAGAGTCCGCAGCTAGCTGTTTCCTGTGGACGTATACCACATCGACATCTGCGTGGCTTGGCAAATACAGTATCTCACTGGACTAGACAAAAATATCTGCTCCTACTTGACCTTTTTGGCTGTTGCTTCTTCCACAAATCCACACTAACAGTGATACTGATAGCTACCGAATCATCATGATTCAAGTGCAGAGATAGATACTCCTTGTTGCGCCATAAAAGGGACTGAAAAGGATCGATCGCCTAGTATTTTATATTACTATATGCATCTGGTAGATCTCTTCGAGTAGACTACAGAAACGATTGTGAATTGGAGATCCATCTTTACTTCCTCTATCTACTGTAAGAGTGTAAGGCAACGACGACGATTGGTCGACCTTTCGACTCTCATCGATCTCCACCTTGCGTGGATTGCCCTTCTTCCATCCATCATGGACCAAAGTCCACACGCCACCTAGCTCGCCATCGCACGTGCCGGCGACTCTCCGGCATGCAATTCCTTGAAATTATTGCATACAAGTGCTAGCTGGCGCGCCGCCGCCGGACCAACCACAGTCTATGTGACCGCAGATCTGAGAATAAGGTCAGTATCAATAGAGATTTCATCTAGGTTTTATTCAACGAATTTCTCAGATTAATTGTAAAGAGAGAGAAAGAGAGACCGTTGTCACACTTATCAACACAAAGCTGATACGGTCGCAGTGTTGAACTTTTTTAAGTTTTGACCATCTCCGTAACTCAATTTTAGGAGAGAAACAATTTTTACCGCCTCCATCCATAAATAAAATGTCATCCTCCATAAATTCTCAGCTATTTTAGTAAATGGTGAATTTTGTGAACATCTCCATTAATGATTGGGCAGTGTCTTGCCAAATCAATTTTTTGTTGAGGATCGTCTTGCCAAATCAATTATGTAGTAGCGAAGCTTAGACGACGTCGTCATTCCTAGTCATTGGGTAATACGAGCTGAACAACAACATGAAAGTAGTTGAAAGATATTAGTGCATGGAAAGATATTGAGTACATTGTTTTCTTTTTATGATTATGTGTGTATTGGGCACCGGAATCAGTTGTGCACCCTGTATTTATATTTTTGGTCGATCTTATATCCCATGAAAGATCGAAATTTCTTGCAAATACAACTCAACTTCGGACCCGTCAAAACTAGCCTATCCAGTTTTTGTGGGGTGATCCGACTGTTTTTCTTAGGACCTGCATGGTTCTAAAATTCAGTCAGGTCTGTTTTTTTAGGGAAATCCAGCTTCTTCTTCTTCTTCTTCTTTTGCATCATCACTAAAATCCTTTTCTCCATTCGGACTCTAAACAAATGACCATACATACATGTTTCTCGATCGTCTTGACGAGAGAAAGACAGTCGTAAAATGTATTATTATCAGTTACCACATTGGACAATTTTGGTTACTCAATGCAAAGCATTTCCCAAACCGCACGGATGGGTTTTATTTGGTTCCTGAGAGCGACGGGATGCCACCGAGAGGAGGATAAGCACGCATCAGCGGATGTACTTTTGCCCGCTGGGTGCGCGCCAGCACGTGCACCAAAATGTTTTGTATCCATCGTTCATGTATGTTGATGCCAATCAAGGTCGGAGTACGATGGATATGCATTTCATTTGCAGGTAGTGGGGGGTATAGCAGGCCAAAGATAGCATTATTTTAGCTAAAGCGTCTAGTGCATATACGGAGTATGTATATCGGATTCTCTAAGGCTCCTGCAGGCCAACAAGCACGTCGTATATATGCGTCGGAGGTGCGTTGCATCTGGGTTACTTAGGTAGTAAGTATGACGTAACTAAAATGACGTGTGGATTGGTGCTTCTGTATAGTGACCTATCAAGACATGAGATCCCTTTGTCGAGGATCTCCATCATCATCTCCTTAGGTTGCAAATACTAAATCCTTTCCAAATGATAGTTCGTTTGACTTTTTTAAACCTAAGTTTGACCACTTTCGTCTTATTCAAAAATTTGTTCAAAATATCACAATTTTTATTATGGCATGTTTTATTAACCAAAGGTCCTTAAGAATAACTTAAATTTGACTATATTTACACAAATTTTTTAGAATAAGACAGTGGTCAAATTTAGAGTTGAAAAAAAGTTAAGCGAATTATAATTTGGAACGGAGGGAGTAGTAGCAAATAGAAACCCTGCTCATGATCAGATCTAACAAATATGGTTGACCTTTTTTTTCTCGTTGTCCCATCCACGCTAACGACAGCGCTATATGTGTAGAGAAACCGTTTCATCTTATTCAAAATAGCGCCAGGAGATTTCATTATATACTTCTTCAGATTCAGAAATACTCCTGATATGGAAACGCTGTAGGTAGCACGTACAAACTCCATCGCTGTAGGTAGCACGTACAAACTCCATTCTAAATTATAATAACACATTTGATTTTTTTTTTTTTACCCCTTGTTTGACCCCTTGTCTTATCCAATTTTTTTTTTTTTTTTTTTTTGTAAAATGTCATATCTTTTGTTGTGGCATGCTTTATTAATAAAAGCTCTTCAAGAATGACTTGATTAAATTTGACAATCTTTCTACAAAATCTTTGAATAAGATGATTGTTTAAACTTGAAATCAAAAAGTCAAACAATTTAAAATGAATTGAGTAATTCACGTAAATTAAATGTGTCTTACGAGTACGAGAACAACAATTCACATCATCTACCGTTAATGGCCTTACACCAATAATGATCTAATGAGGTATTCCACAAAAAAATCAAATGAGGTACTCCACAAACTCTAGTTTTTGTGTTTTGCTCCATGGTGGAGTTTGTGAAGTAGTCTCAAACACCCCTATATGCTTCGGCCTAGGGCTCAGCAGATTTCTGGTTCCAACCCTAGTCCATCCCCTTGAGACACGTGCTTGTACTCAATTCTCGGGCCGCTCACTCCACCGAAGTGGCATTTTCCTAACCAACTTTTAGGACTTTCAATTGTGAAGTTCACAAAAAAATATTTTTAAAAAGGCGTGCCGGAGGGGCACACTGGCGGCAAGGTGGCGGCGGCGGCTAGGGTTGACGTGGGAGTGCCGCAGTGGTGTTGGCGGAGGTGGCGTGAGTGGTAGGGGTGGTGGCACGGCTCGGGACTACGTCGTAGAGAGCAAAAGAGAGATAGGAATAGGGAGCATATTCGCTCTTTCTATTATTTGAGTTAATTTGATTACCATCCCCTAGTATTTATAGTCCATTTGAGAGCTAAGACTTTGACCCTAAGCAAACTAAGAGATCATTATCGAATCCGATTCTCCTTAACAAACTCAGTCGCCCTAACTTAATCGACTTATTTTCTAAACCGGCGAGGACTCCATATGGTAGATCATGATGATGGTGGGTCGTCGTAGCCGCGGCGCGGCTGGGGTGCCTCCTCTCCTCCCTATTTGCGTCTAGGGTAGGCCGAGGGGCCCGGCGCGTGTGGTGGTGATGCCTCCTCCTTGGGCCCCAATTGGCCCGTTGTCTCCTCCGAGAAGTACGACCCATGTTGGGCATATGACAGTACCTCCTTCTGCACTCGTCCACTCCTTTGGGTGGCACGGCTGCTTCTAGTGGGTTTGCTATGATGTAGCCGGTCAGGGGCGGAGGCAGGATGGGCACTCGGGGGGGCTAATTAGTGGAGGTTTGACGAACAAGTGACATAATGGTGAATTAAAGGCTAAGATACAGTAATTAGAAGGGAAAATAACCTCACCAGGGGGGGATGCAGCCCACCCCCTTAGCCGATCATACGTCCACAAATAGAATCATCGCCGGTCATACTGTCGTCTGGTGCAAACTCAAAACAGTATTGGAAGGTTACCAATGTAGCCGAAGGTGTAGTAGATGTAGTTGTACGGGAAGTCTCCAGCTCGAGCCTCCTTTTACACCTACTCCTTTTACACCTATGAGTAGAGGACGACGTGGCACCCTGCCTGGGAAAATAAAGGCGAAGCATCTCCCTACGTGGTGCGATGAAGGTCGTCGTTGTCGATCGGGAACAAGGCAGAAGGGTAGCTGGTGCAAGGTCGTGGAAATCACGTGTGCTGGTGGCACCTTCTTGTACACAGTGTACACCGAGAAAATGACATGACAAATGCCGGAGGCGCGGCGTACACGTAGGCGCACGGAGACCACGTGCTTTACATGACGCTGCGCTGAAAAGACTTCCTATAGTGTTTGGATAAGAGCGGCATTGCCCCCTGCTGGTCCGTCTCCGGAGCTGATGTACAAGGCTTCACGAAAAAAAAAAAAAATGTCTCCTTCAGTTCTGATTCCGTGAACAAAATGTCACACGCGTGCTATGACCACCATGCGAAATTGTGTTTATAAAACAACAAAAGGAGTACGGGAAAGTATTGTCACACCTGCGTTTCATTTGTTGGCACTCTATGGGTATACGTGCCTGCCTAGGCACCGCGCTTCTCTTATCTGCAACATCTAGTAGGTCTAGTCTTTGATCAACTCGTGTGTGCCACTAAACATACAGTGAAATGCACATGGTCATGTTTGCTTAAACTTATCAGCCCGACTTACTTGACATGGTACAATGTTTTTCTCTCACGACAAAACAACATCAGCTAATTTCTCTCACGATAAAACAACATCAGCTAGCTTATCAGCCGCATAAACCATTAGCCAAATATTTTTTACGGCTTTATGTCACTTAGACCTATTAATTTTAAAATTGAGGTTTTATTATATCTATCGAGAGTCAAAAATAATAATATTCCAATGAGTACAATGAGCTTCACCAATAAGTTCCTGAGGTCAAGACTCAAGATGCATGATGAAGGAAAATATTTCGCATGATAAATGTCGAAGCACGAAGAAAGGAAGAAACCAAACCGACCAGGTCAGTTCCGATGTAACCAGGCTCGGTCAAGGAGTCTACCACCCATGGAAATAGACCAAACCGGTTTTGGAACTAGTAAAGTCGGTTTACCTACGGTTCCGAGACCGATTGGACTCCACCTTGATTTTGAAATGTATCTTCACAGAGAAAACTTGGAACATATCCTAAAGTTGTTTCTTATTGAAATGAGACCACCACGAACACCATCTCTATGTAAATGAGGCGATCATGGCCAATCGAGGAATCTAACTTCTAATTAGAATAAAAACGCATCTACCGCCCCTTTTACCCTAACTTTTCAGTATCCTTATTGTTGCTCATGTCTATCGACAAGATTTGGTGGCGTTCTAGGTGGTATTGTGGACCCTAGGACAACCTCATTGTGCTCCTCTCAAACGGGTCTTTCGGGAGGTGTTCATGATGAGTCAACTAGGTGAAAAACGGGTGGCGAATCGGCCTAACCCGCTTGTTGGCCGGTTTCACTGATTTACTATATGTTGACTTTACAATTCGCCACCAAGCATATGGTTCATTTGACAAGGAAGAACATTGCTTGGGTTCGCTAAACTTCAGGCTTTAGGTCCTATTTCTCGGGTTCTATTTATGATCTAAAAATAGGCATTGTCAAGGAGTTTTTGTAGTTGACAACTTTTTCATTTAAAATCAACCCTTTAGGGAAACTTCGCATTTGAAATTTAAATTTTTCTAACGAGGCCTGATGGAGAAATGACCAAAAACCAAAGAGTCGATCTCCTAGGCGTGGGTGTCGACTCCCGATCTCCTAGGCCCATGCCGCCCCCTCGTCTCTTCTTCACGAGCGAGGACGAGTCCCGACCTCCCTCGATGGCACTTGCCCCCCAACCGCTTAGTCATGCCACCCCAATCAACTAGCCACGCCGCTCCCATCGGCTTGTGATGGAGTTTGAGGATTACGAGAGATGGCAATAAGCTAGAGTAGAACTGAAGCTCCGTAAGGAATTGTTGGGCACCATATCTTCGGTAACTATAGGTCTTACGCTATTTGCGGCCTTGATGCAATGAACATTTGTGGTTTGATATGTGGACTAGTGTGTCGATGTATCCCGGTTTGATGTGTGGACTCATATGTTGGTTTGATGTGGTGAAACTCTTGCTGTAGTTTTGTTGCACATGTGTGAAATGTTACTTAGTTTCTATGATGTTTTCGTATTGGTTTATGTGATTGAATTATTCTGTGTGACAAAATGAATGTCCTGCCCGTGGATGAACCGGGGCATCCCACATGGTCAAATAAAAGTTCGATATGTCGATGAACCAATGCACTACACATGTAATAGCCAAGACACGACATGTGGCTATACGCATATGAAAACATTTCCATGACAGCCAGTTTTTCGTCATAGAAACGAACATATGACGATTTCCAAAAATTGGTCATCGAAGTTCATATGTGACGCAAGTTCTATGACGTTGGGTTTTTCATCATAGATTCATCTTAGAAGTGCAAATATGACCAATTTGGCATATTCTGACAAAAACATTATTGTTATAGAAGTTGAAATATGTACTAGTGCTCGCTGTGCTCCCATCGCTGGGCGGCTGGGCCAGTCCCCCCACCGCCTGGCAGCGGTGCCCCACCCATGACCACGCCGCCCTCATGCCAACCCCACCACCTTGACCATGCCACATGGCTCTTGGTCTTCATTAACTTTCATGGGCCTAGCGAGAAGGAGGGAAGTCAAGCACACTAGCTCATGATCCGAAGATGAGTAGCCCAAAAGGCAAGGTGAAGCCTCTTGCAATAGAGATATGTATAATCAACCGAGTCGGGATCGAGTCCGGCTTCAATCTCGACGTTGAAGGAAGCTCCCTCGTCGACACTTCCAAGACGACGACGGTGGTGAATCCACATCTTCTTCCCGACGCCCGCCCACAACCCCGCACCACCACGCGTTGATGGAGAGGGGGCGGGCGCCGGTTCCGCCGTCGCGGTAAATCGGCCATCGGCCGGACGCGGTGCGGCGGCTTTGGGCGCGGGCGCAGCCTCGACACGGAGCGGCCGCTGGCGGGTTGCGGCATGGTGATCGCCGGGGGACGCGGCGCTGCGGCTTCAGGTGCAGGTGACGCGGCGCGGGGGGCGCGACGGTCGTGGTCGAGGACACGACGCCGATTGGGACCATGGAGATCGTGGTCGTGATGATCACGGTCGGGGCGGACCGTGGTCGCGGACTAGCCGTGGGCGCGGCAATACCACCCGCGGCCGCAACGGCCGGTGCCCGTAGAGATCAAGACCTAGGAGCCGATGATGCACAAGCGGGGCTTCAAAAAAAAAGTTGATGAAGAGGTCCACCAAGATGGCAAGCATCGCCAAGCAAGGGGGCGTGGCCATGGCGCTGCGGATTCGATGCACCCGGGGCCCGCGATGATCAAAGCAAGCCGGGCGAAGGTGCAAGGGGAACTGGAGTGTACTATCTCGCCTAGAATATCACTTTACAAGCCGGTGCCCCTTGTTGCGAGGCCCAAAGCCATCGTGGCTTCTTGTGGTACCACGCACGATGGCGGAGGGTTTTTCCAAATTCAAGCGGCAAATCCCAGCGATGTCATCTCTACGGACCTTACTTCGTGGCGGCCCAAATTACTTGTAGAATACGGTGAGGTTTCAGCTCAACTACTTCTCACGAGTTAGCGAGAATCATTCCGATTCGTTGGGATTGGGAGGTCCAAATTTTGGGACCCAAAAAGATTTATGGTCCCCTTTCCTAGCAAGGAGGAGCTGGAACGTATGGTTGCTATTAAGACGATAACCACGAAAACAAGGAAGGGTACACTTTTAATTGAAGAATTTATTGATGATGTTGAACCCATTCAAGTCTTTGGATCGGGTTTGGGTGATGTCATCAAGGTACCGCGTGCACTCCGTTCCTTCCTCCTACTTTTGGGCTGTGGGGACTATGATTGGTTCTACTCAAAAGGTGGATATCTACCACCTTCGCTTATCTGGTGAGGTACGCATCCCGGTAGCGATGCGGGACATCGAGTAAAATTCCAAAGCATGCGAGATGTTTGCGTAAAAGGGAAATTGTATCGCCTACATTTTAAAGCGGATGAAGTGATTGAAGAAACCGCTATTCGGAAGATGAAGACCAGCTGGGCAAGGATGACAAAGACCAGGATTGTGATAAGGACTATGAGATGGAAGAGGCCGATGCTCCACCAAATCCTCGGAGTGAAGAGAGGAACAATTCTTACGCTAAAAATTCCATCCCGAATACCTCTCTCACGGTGGTGCTCCTCATAAACAAGCGGCTCGATTGAAGAAGTACTTGGATATGGCCTGTTGTTGATATTTCTTACACGATCCAAATTAGGAAGGAGAAAGAAATATATATGGGATATCTATCTAATCATGTTAGCTTGGATATGGGATTAACCTCATGATCCAACAAAGCGGAGTTAGGCGGTGTTAGTAGTGGGATGTAAACTTAGCATCATTATTCATAGTGGAGTTAATCTCACCAGGATATGTACTCAAGGTATACCACTCATTTCTAGGCATTACCTATACACTAGTCTGTCACCCTAGCAATAACGCTCTAAGAAATGCGGGCATGGTATTTGTTGATAGGCCTTGATAAAAGAATGAACATGATATCTGCAAGCGCACAGATAGAAATACCAATTGTAGCACTTCACCGGGAGTAATCCAGGTATCGTATTTATATTTTACCACAGGGAAGGGAGTCTATGGAAAGTAGAGAGAAAAGGATATCTAATGATTTATATTGTGATTTAATTATGAGATCCACCTTACAGTATTGTAATGCAGAGTAGCCATATGCATCTAACATTACTCAACAGGATAAGTCACAAGATAAAGATAATTATATAATTGATAAATACCCAAGTCTAAGATCATCATATGCCACTAGTATCATACGAGCTATTAACATGTTATAGAAAGAATAGAATGAATATTCCTAAGATACTCCTAATCATATATGTCAAGTGAATACTACAATTAGTGCAATACATCTAGCTATCATGGCAAGGTTGGATTACTTCTACACATGGCAAGCATTACCAATAACAACCAAAGACGAAACTTGATCACTACCGTAATAATAAACTCGACTAGTCCTACATTCGGAGGGTGGATTCCAAAAGACTCAACAGGACTGTCACTCCCGCGATCTACCACACGGCCCGGAATGTAGGGTGCAATTGCAGATAAACGTTGTATAAACACCACGTTTACACATTGCTTATCACTGTAACAGAACCTCCTATTTACCGGGCCCACCTGCACCTGTCATTACCCCAAAGACCTTTGACAGCTGTGCAGATACACCCGATAACTTAAGAAGCCCTGTTGATATCTCATACCAGTATCAACAAAGGAGTAGCTACAACATTACAACTTTTGTTACAAAAATATAGATCAGAGTGCGGAAGAATAAAAACATTAATTTTACAAATTGTGAATAAGTTACATTTGAGTAAACTTAACTTATTTGCGGAAGCTAGGTAGAACTGGAAGATAAACCAGATCATGTCGTGCCCACCGACATAACCTTGGTTAAACAAAGACGAGTCGTGCACTGCGAGGGGGTTAACAAACCCCGAGTACGGGAGTACTCAACAAGACTTACCCGACTAAAGGAAATAGGAGAAGACTCGGGAATCTGGGTCCGATAGGAATCAAGGTAAGGCTTAGCAAGAATCAAGGACTCTTTTTGCAGAAAAGCTTACTAATAGTGAATCCTTACTTTCAATGTTTTAATCTCAATTTAATATCTCACCTATTCTAGGTGATCTTATACTATAACAAACACTTGTAGTAGTTCCATCACTTATTCCATCTCTTCACTGTTCCATAATTAAACTATGATGTAAGGGGGAAGCCAAGTCTCCATATCCGAGAAGCACGGCGATTTCGAAATCGATTAACCCAGCTGGGGAGTTCTTTTCACACGACATATGTAGCACTTAAGCTTGCATATATCAACCCTTTCCTGGATACTCAAAACGGAACCGCGTCCTACGCCACCCGAGAGTACCGTACGCCTCCAATCCGGGACTTTAACCCAC
Source organism: Hyparrhenia diplandra (assembly GCA_015847255.1). Lineage (NCBI taxonomy): Eukaryota > Viridiplantae > Streptophyta > Magnoliopsida > Poales > Poaceae > Hyparrhenia > Hyparrhenia diplandra. The sequence goes on from JADLZK010008944.1 coordinate 124,239, forward strand.
GAGGGTAACACGTACTCCCGCCATCTCTCCACTCCCAGTGCGCGGTTGTACGTTTCCGATTTGACACCCCCAAGATCAGGCTTACCGGAGTATGCGTCCAGAACTAGGGTCGACTGTGATGGGATGACACCCATGACAGACGTGCCATTGGTCCAACGACCTCAGGCGCAGATTGCATTCCATAGTCTCGGTCCACATGCTTTACACGTTTCAAGTCCTTAATCGACAAGCCGGAAATACTACACTGAGACTCCATTCTCAATGCAAATTACCCGACCGGTCTCAATTTCAAAACCATATCCCAGTATGGTTCCATCATATAGCATCCTTTCTCATCAAAAGCCTCTTCGGGCAAACATAAAGGACTTGTCACATTTTGACTCAAAAGTCTAACTAATATAGCCAGGCTAAGCGTTCTAGTATTTTAGCAAAACAGGTTATCAAGGTAGATATTGAAATAACAAGGAATGATAATGCATCAATTAGGTTGTCACTCAACTCCTATCACCTAATGCAAAGCAATAAAACAAAGGTGATATAAAGCTTTGTAAAAACACAAGGAAGGTTTAAATGAATCGGGGCTTGCACGTGTTGCAGGAAAAGTCGATTCCGTAGAAAAGATTGTCGAAGTCAAACTTGACATTATCCTCGTTGATGGACGGATCTTCTCTGAAGCTTGATCATCGCGAACCATATCAACATCTTCTCCAAAGCTTCATCAACACGATCCGACTCACTCTCGTATACTCTACACGTGGATAATGATGCATGCTTTAGTATGATGGAATGGTAAACATGATGCTTGATGATGCATGAAATAATAAATACTTGAGTACAACTTTACTTCACGATAAAGTTGCAACCTAACAAAACCAAGCTGGTTGAACTACTCTACGAGATATCATCACCATTGCCTAAGGAGTTCTCAAGGACCATTTGATTGTGGTATGATCCAAGATTCACAAAACAATCCAAAATCACACATCAAACCTAGGTCATTCACCACTAAACACTTGATTTTTCTAATAAAACAAATAAAGCATAAAATAGAAAATAATTTAACTTCCTCCAATGGACCCCAAACTTTTTCTACAAGTAGGCCACATCATAAAACAACACAAAATAAATTTTCATGAATTTTGGAAATATATTTTATTTTCTAAAAATCATGGAAGATGCATTTTTCAATTAAAATTTGTATTTTTAAATCATGCAAGAACTACTCAAAATCAAAGTTTCAAATTTTTCATGGATAGACAATATCATGGGAAGGCTACACAAAAATTTTCAGAATTTTTGAACCAAGATTTGAATTTATATAAAAATAACAAAATCGAGACACTATTCATTGAATCGAAATTGAAAATTCATTTGCTAAAAAGAAAAAGGCCATCGGGCCTGAAGTCATTTGGCCCCAGATGAACAGTACCAGACCGGCCCACATGAACAGTGAAAGGCCGGCCCAACAGATGGCCTATCCAGGCCTTGACTTGGCAATTTTGTAAAAAGGCCCCCGGACTTTTATGAAATTACAAACAGGTATAAAGCACTATTCATATAAGTTAAGAAATTTACATTGGGAATCTGGAAAATATTTTTCTTACCTCTAGGTCCTTCTTCTATTCTCTTCTTCGTTCTTCTTCGTTCTTCTTTCGGATCGAACAGAGGCAGGGACGGGAGCGGCGGCCGAGCGTCGGCGGTGGGCGCTCCGTCGGCCGGCGAGGCGGCTTCCCGGGCCCGGGCGACGGCAAGCAAGGCACCCCGGGCGCGCCTGCGCGCCGAGGGACGGCTCGCCCGACCCGGACCGGGCCACGTCGGCCCGCCCACAGGCGGCGGCGGCGGGCGGCCGTGGCAGCCAGCGCGTGCGCGCCGACGCGACGGCAAGCTCGGCGTCAGCGCGGGACGAGCAAAGGGTGCGAGAGAGCACGGAGATGGTGCAAGGATGGAAGATAGGGGTGAGGCCGCTGTTTCTCGTGGCGGCGACGCTCGCGCCATGCGCGCGCGGCACGGATGAGGGTGAGAGAGGAGAGAGCGGGGAGGGCTTGGAGAACGAGTTGAGGGCGTGGGGAGCTCGTCCTCGGCTCCTCCAACCCGACCGCAAACCCCCCGGCGCGAGCAAGTGGGAGGATGGGGAACGTGGCCATGGCGTCGGCGCTCTCGGAAACCTCGGGCGCACGGATGCGCGTCCCCCTTTGAGGCATTTTCCCAAACACATGATGCGTGACAAAGTTGCCGACTTAGATGTCATTTTGGGCCATTTTCCGGGCTGAATCGGAGATGGGCCAAGAGACAAAAATGCTCACCACTGATCAATCTACACTTTTCATAACAGGCCCATGATCATTAGCTGCTCAGATTAAGAGATAATCACCTCCAAAACTTGCATTGTCAACGACTTAATGATACACGGAAAGGATTGTCAAAACCTTGTCAAATCAAATCCGATCGATCTCAACTTTTGATATGTTGATCTTCAAAGCATAAACTCAAATCCGTGTTTTTGGTCCAACTCAAGTTGCTTAACAAAATCTCGAGAACGCGAGGCGTCGATCCTGTCGGACAACGATTTCGAGACTTAGAAAAATTCTAAGTCCCAAGTTTGACCTTCTCTTTCAACCTGAATTTTGCAAATTACTCTCAAAATTTGAACTAAACTCAAAAATTTCCAAAAGTAACCCCCTTAATTTTTCAAGATCTACAATTTTCACAATTGGAGCATTTTCAAAATCTGCCTAGAAATATGACTTTTTGAAAAGCAGCTTCAAAATTTGAAATTTGAATTCAAAATTACTTTTAAAATCATGTAACAACTTGAAAAACTTTGTACATGACTTTTGTTCCTCTCAACAAGATCTTCAAACTAGCTTTTGAAAGTTTTCTCAAATTTTGCTTAAATTTTGAATTATTGAAAAGGGGGCAAACTAGGGTTTTGAAATCTAGGGTTTCGACAAGGGGGACAGTTTCGAATTTGATTCCTCTCGCGTCTTTTCGACCGACAACTTGACCATGAACTAATACACTTGTCTTTGGCCAAATCCATTGCTTAACTGGTAATTAACACTGGGTGTTACAATCACCCACATAGTGATCATCTATATGGATGCTATACAATTCCATGCATAAAATATAAAGCAATCTTACTAAACTAAATATATAATCATAGCAAGCATAAACACATATCAATAAGAATATAATAATTATAAAGATCAAAGCCATAACAATTGTATTCTAAATATAATACTACTTACAGATCGAATACAAGAGAGAAGTCTCAAGAACGATGATCCTTGCTACTTCTTGACTATCGGGGAACTCAAGATGAACTTGATCTTCAACTAGAACTTGCTAGATAGCTAACTACTTCTAGTATGAACTAGGGCTTAGGTCTAGACTTGGCTGGACTAGATGGGTATGAGTTGATGAATGAATATGATAATGAAATTGATATCAGCCCTGGGGTTAGCTGGTCTTCTTATATAGCACTTGGTGATGAATGTCAACCCTTGGATCAAACCGACCTTCAACAACGGTGTAGATACAACCTCAAAGTTGGTAGTAAACCGACCTAGAAAGGAGAGGGTGACATGTGGGACCTACCGGCGGCCGGCCTAAATGGCTCGGGCGCCGGGGGTCCAGAAGGTTCGGCCTTCGTGTTTCTTCTGGTGTCCTCTGGTATCTTCTAGAATGTTTTAGTCCACTTTTCAGGTTGAGTTACTTCACGGTCAAGTCTTGTCTTCATATGTCTTGTATATTCCGAAACTTTCTCCATTCTTCTCTGTAATTATCTATCAAGTCCCTGGAAAGTCACAGAATACCAAAACTCGTGGAATTATGTTAGTTAGACCCCTAGACTTATGTTTGGTCTTTAACTTGAGCCCTTATTTCATGTTATTTGACTTATAAAATTATGCTATAACAGGTGTCAACACACGTGAGCAGCTCTTCGATGAACTTAGTCTTAAAGTCATTTGGAGAATGAGGGGGACGAAGAATGGAATTGAAGAAGGCAGCATAGTCTAAGATAATGAATGGAACACCAACCAACGAGTAAGTGGTGGATTTGGATGGAGTCTCACAGAAGAAGAGTACGAAGAAGTGTTTCTCAGACCGACGGGAGAGGACCGAGCAACTTACAATGCCATGATTGCTCCTCCTATCCTACCTCATCCTTTTGTTTTTGATGATGAGCTTGAACAGGTAACAGGAGAACCACTTATACTACCCACTATTTCTGAGGTGGGTGAACTACCGCTGCTCTTCTACCCGACATCGTCGACTACCTCCAGCCCCCTACTCGTCGAGGAGGGAGGGGCACCCCTTGCTGCCGTAGCTACTCCTTCAGAGGAGGGAGGGGCGGGTGCTACAGCTGCTGCACCGGCCCTAACCTTGGGAGGTGATTTCGTACCTCTACTTGCCGAGGACGGCCCGACGACTCCGCAGGACAGCGAGGAGTCGTTGTCGCTGCTACACGCCGACCTTGCTGCCACACCTCCTCCTTCGGAGGAGGGAGGGACGGCTGCTGTAGCTGCTGCACCTGCCCTTGCCGTGGGAGGTGGTACCGTACCTCTACATGCCAAGGGCGACCCGATGACTCCGCTATACAACGAGGAGCCACTTCTCACTTCCACGACGTCAGTGGTGTCGCTGCTGGAACCTCTACACGCCGACCTTGCTGCCACACTTCCTCCTTCAAAGGAGGGAGGGACGGCTGCTGTACCTGCCGCCGTGGACTCTACCTCGACACCGGTGGGCAGTGGGGCGCCTGCTCAGGCGCTACTGCTCCCCATGACCACGGGAGTCATGTCAGTGGCGGGGGAATTAACCTCGTTGTTGGCTTCCTCTACACTGGAGACAGGGAGAGTTTCTTCACCATCTATGACTCTCCACGACTCTCGTGTCTTTGCGGCACTGGGAGGTCGGTGCGGCAGATGAGCAGCCGCCTCCAGTGGTAGCACACCCGCCGGTTCCCGTGGCGGCGCAGGAGTTCAAGCTTCGGAGAAGCTCTCGCACACTTGCTCGGACAGATGACCACACCTTGGAGAGAAGACGGCGCGAATGGCTGCAAAAAGAATGCGGAGACAGGTAAATCTTTCACTACCTTTTCGATTCCGTATTTCTTCAAACTGAATAGGGTAGGCATCAACCTAGGCGGTGATACCTCTTCTATTCTAGCTACAACGGTTGCTATTAAAAATTTAGAAATTGATAGATTAGTAGTTTCAGCTAATCAAAAAAAGCAACCTAAGAAAACTTCTTTTTTTCTTTAGAAGAGAGTGATGATGAGAGAGAATCTCGACTTGATGCAATTCTCGACCATCAAGATGGTTATTTAAATGAGAACTTGCGGGACGTGGTGTCGATCAAATACTAGATCTTTCTCCAGTTCATAGAAAAGAAAAAAGCAAGTAAAACCAAATATATCAAAAATGGTAAACTTGCTACAAAGCCAAAAACCCCTTCTAAAGTTGTAAGATGAAAGGGATATTCTGGAATAGCAGAGGTCTTGCAGACTTGGCTAAACACAGATATTTGGCGGAACTTGTTAAGGAAGAGCAAATTAATTTCATCGCTCTCTCCGAGACACGAGGAGAGATTCTTTCCCAGATAATATTCTAAAAACTCGTGTCTTGGGCGGGATTTTATCTGGCATAGTATGGCACCACACGAAAGATTTGGGGGATTCTCCTTGGGGTTGATATGCTTATTTATGATATTGGGGCCATTGTAGAAGGCGATTTCTATGTGAAATTCACCCTACGTTGTAAAAGTGATGGCTTCAAATTTGCGCTATTTGTGGTGTATGGACCAAATAAGAACAAGAACATAAACAAGCATTTTAGCGAGAATTGGCCAATGCCTGTTCACAAGAATCTTTACCTTATATTATTGGTGGAGATTTTAATATCATGAGGCATCCTCGGGATAAGAGCCTTTGGAGTGTTTGACTTCAAATGGCCTAATCTGTTCAATCTTTGTCATCGAATCCCTGGACCTCAAGGAGATTGTCATGTCCGGCCGCCAATATACTTGGGCTGGTCCGGGCAATGACCCTCTCTTTGAGAAGCTCGATCTGATCCTAGTTACTATGGAATGGGAAGACAGTTTCCCTATCGGCAGGTTGAGGCTAGAGATAGGAATATTTCGGATCATACTCCCCTTGTTCTTAGTACGAGCTCCTCCACCCATCGAATAACCGAGAGACCCTTCAAATTTGAAAGGGGTTGGCTTATTCGTGATGGTTTCTATGAAATGGTTGCAAATATTTGGCAAAATGAAACCTCGGGGTAGTCCTCTAGAGAGATGGCAGAATAAAATCCGTAGGCTAAGACAACATCTTCGAGGGTGGGCCCTCTCGGGAACTTACCAAAAAGAAAAAAAGAAGTTGTTCTCTCTTTTAGATAGCCTGGATAAAAAAGCAGAAAATTTACCCCTCTCTGATCAGGAGATTAATTTAAAACAATTCCTAAAAGAGAGGTTGGTCCTTCTATTGAGAGAAGAGGAACTAATATGGTATGAAAGAGCCAAAATTAAGACTCTACTAGAGGGAGATGATAATACTAAATTCTTCCATATGGTAGCCAACGGTAAACATAGGAAGCAACACATATACCAACTAGAGAATGAAAATGGCGTTCTAGTTGGAGATGACCAATTAAAAATGCACATCACCCAATATTATAAGGGTCTTTTCGGATCACGGGGGAGGAAACACACATTTCTCTCATGGAAAATTTAACCCATGATATTCCTCGGGTGTCACAGAGAGGAAAATGATGTGCTTATTGCTGAATTTATCGGCCGAGGTCGGGAAGCAGTTTTCCAAATGGAACATAATAAAGCTCCCGGACCGGGATGGTTTTTCGGCTGAATTTTACCAAGTCTTTCGGTCAATAATTAAAGATGACCTAATGGCTCTTTTTTCGGACTTCCATAGAGAGAATTTAAATCTTGATAGCCTAAACTTTGGGATAATAACCCTCATCCCAAAAAGCGCTTGAAGCTACAAAAAATACAGCATTATAGACCTATTTGCGTTCTTAATGTCAGCTTTAAAATCTTCACTAAAGTTGGCACAAATAGGCTCAATAAAGTAGCTCAGATTGTGGTCAGTCCGACCCAAACGGCCTTCATGCAAGGTCGAAATATAATGGAAGGCATTGTCATCCTCCATGAGACCATCCACGAACTTCATACAAAAAAAAGAGATGGGGTGGTTTTCAAAATTGACTTCGAAAAGGCCTATGACAAAGTTAAATGGTCTTTTCTTCAACAAACTCTACGCATGAAGGGATTTTCTCCAACATGGTGTAGATGGGTTGAACAAATGGTCACAGGAGGTAGTGTAGGGATTAAAATTAATGACGACATTAGTCCCTACTTTCAAACTAAAAGAGGTCTACGCCAAGGAGATCCTATGTCTCCAATCTTATTTAACATCGTGGCTGATATGCTAGCTCTCATTATTAAAGAGCAAAGTCGATGAACAAATAAGCGGTGTTATTCCTCATTTAGTTGATGATGGATTATCTATCCTTCAATACGCAGATGACACCATCATCTTCCTTGATCATGATCTCGAATAGGCAAAAAATATGAAACTTTTGCTTTGTGCTTTTGAGTAATTGTCGGGCTTGAAAATAAATTTCCACAAGAGTGAAATCTTCTGCTATGGTGCAGCCAAAGGGGTGAAGAATGAATATACTACTCTCTTTGGATGCAATCTTTGGAATATACCCCTTTCGATATCTGGGTATACCCATGCACCACAGAAAGCTACTCAATTCGGAGTGGCATAAGGTAGAAGAAAGATTTGAGAAGAAACTTTCATGTTGGAAAGCTAGGTACCTGTCTTATGGAGGTCGTTTAGTCCTCCTCAATTCAGTACTTAGCAGCCAACCCATGTTTATGATGTCCTTTTTTGAAATTCGAAAGGAGTTCAAAAATCTTAATTATTTCGAGATCAAGATTCTTTTAGCAAGGATCATCCAAAAAACATAAATATTGTCTTGCTAAATGGGACATCCTATGCCAACCTAAGGATCAAGGTGGGTTAGGAATTCTAGACCTTCAACTACAAAATAAATGTCTTCTAGCAAAATGGATTGTTAACTTACTTAATACTGATGGTATGTGGCAAGATTTGCTTAAAAACAAGTACTTGAGGTCTAAGTCCTTATCGCAGGTTAAGGCTAAACCATATGATTCCCATTTTTGGAGGGGTCTTATGAAAATTAAAGATGAAGTCTTAACTAATGGCACTTTTTCTATCAAAGACGGATGTGCCACGCGTTTTTGGGAGGACACTTGGGTGGGAGACATGTCTTTCAAAGATAGGTATCCGTCTCTATATAATATAGTGAGAGATCCACATGCAACGGTGGCCAAAGTTCTAACGTCACAACCTCTAAATATTTCATTTAGGAGAGCGTTGCTTGGACCTAGATTGAGAGACTGGTCTAATCTTGTAGCATAGATAACACCTTTTAACTTAGTTGATGGGTCGATTCATTCAGGTGGAACCTAATCAAATCGGGATTGTTTACGGTTCGCTCGATGTATCTGCTACTGATAAATTCACATCAACCTTTCAGACATAAGAAAATCTGGAAGATTAAGATTCCTCTAAAAATTAAGATCTTCCTCTGGTTTTTACAAGGAGAGGTGATCTTAACTAAAGACAATCTTGCTAGGAAAAATTGGAATGACAGTCAGAAATGTGTTGGCTGTAACCTGAATGAATCAATTCAACATCTTTTCCTGGATTGTCATTATGCTAAAATGGTTTGGAGGATGGTGTACCTTGCTACAGGCTTAACTCAACCTGGATCTATTAAACATCTATTTGGTTCTTGGCTTTCTAATCAAAATTCTAAGATTAGAAATCTGATTTGGGTTGGGGTCGCCGCTTTTCTTTGGGCCATCCGGAGTACCCGAATGATATTTGTTTTAATAGAATTAAATATAACTCTATTCTGCAAGTTATTTTCAGGGGTACACATTGGCTACGTTTCTGGTCACAGCTGTAGCGTGATGATTTAAACAAGAATTTACTATCATCGTTGAGCACCAAAATTGAGATGGTCTCGCTACAACACGCGAACGGTGGTTGGAAGCACCTTTATAGACTGTGCTAGTTTTTTTGTTTACATTCTTGAGCAGTTGTTGTTGCTTTCTTTTTGAGCAATTGTCGCTCCTTTCTTTTGAGCAATTGTCGCTCTACTTTAAAAAACTCTGTAATAAACTAAGGCGTGTAACGTCTCGGGACGTAGAGACCAGATGATTCATCCTTTATCTAAAAAAAAAAAAAACTTAACTGTGTGGTATGACAGTAATGGCATATAAGTGATTGCAAATCTGCATCGAAGCTATAAAGCGGACACATAATTTATGATGGAAGTAAGGGATGCTTATTAGTTTTGATGGCATTATAAGGGATTCCCATTTTTCCCTTTACTTTTATGCCCAAATTTATGATTTCGGCATAACGATTTGTAGAGACACCATTTCTAGAGGCGTCTGTTGTTTCTAGCCGTCACTAAAAATCTGATTTTTCTTCACACCCGGCTTCTCACGTGCCGTCGACGATCGTCAGCGCTGACGGCTGTCCGAGTGGTCAGGCCGGCTGACCTGATTTACTCCACGCAAACGTTTGGTTTACTTCCCAGAAACCAGCTACAGCTCTACGAGAGGTACACCCTCCAATCGCTCGCAATCGCAATCGCTCCTAGCTCCCAATCCCTCGCTAGTCTGTACTCACAATAACAATAGTCAAACTAATCAATTAAATTAAGGAAAACTAGTCTACCATCCAGTACTAATCTAGTACTACGTACACTGATGGTGTGATGTCGTCGAATCAGCCGTCGCCGTCGGAAGATCGCCGCCACGACCGATCGAGCTGAGATGAGACAAGGCTGCGGCGGCCGCCGTTGGACTGTCTACCTTCTTCTCTGCAGCTTCCGATTCTCACTCAACCATCGACGTCCATATATCCAGTATCTTGCTTGCGATCGAGTGCACTCCACAGCTACTGCTGATTTTCCTCGATCGATCGGGCCAAACGTCGTATTACGTTGGTGCTGCGTGCTCACGGTCACGGCCAGACACTGGTCGTCTCTGCCTCAGAGTCAAAGCTAGCAGTCATCAGCATGTGTACATGCAATTTCCCGCGTGGATCGGAGAGATCGTCTTCACCCTTCCGTGGACGTCTCCTTAGAGTTGACAAACACAACTTATAGTACCTCGCGTGCTTGACTTGCATAGGTTTTCTGGGTTGTTGCTTCAATTTCACACTGACAGTGCTAGCTTCATTGATTAGCTACATATATCATGAGTCGGAAAAAATATTAGGGAGGGCTAAACACATATTAGACATACAACATGTTATTATCAAGCCAATAATGGTGAAATTTTTTAGGCAGGGCTTAGGAAGGGCTCTATGGACACACGAGCAGTAGGGCGGGGCTCGAATCCAGGTTGCCCTACTGCTGGCTTCGTCCTGAAGGCACGGGGAGCAGATTACTTCCTCCGGCTTCAGCTCTGGCATGTTTCGACGAGCCCTATCAAACGTTTTAAAGGAAGAACCGTTTTTACTGAAAAACAAAGAAGCCGGAAATGTTCTGAAGGAGACACATCAAAAACCGCTTCGGCCTTTTAGAAAAAATCCCTGCCGAACCCCCAGCAGGTTCACCTAATAGCGTCCTTTGTTAATTATCATGAGTATATCATGTACAACACTGAAGGAAAAGATTGATGGTACGGTGTACTATCATGTACGGAGAGTACATACTCCTCTCCTCTCTTTGAGTACACGAAACATTTTATCGATCACTTGCTTTTACGGCAACTACACCATCGACTCAATCTCATCTCAGTCATCGCCTTTAATTTCCTCCATGATTAATCAATTACTTATTCCATCATGGACGAGGCGACTTCCCCTCCAGGGCCCTTTCACCAACATCGCATACTAAAATGCTTTTCGCCCAGCATCCATATGTTCACATGGTTGAACTACAATTCTGTGTCAAATTCTTCCATCTTCTCCATGTGTTTTACGTACATGCTCTTCAGTTGTATATCATGTTTTTGAGAAATTCACTTGGATGATTATAAATTGTCTTTTAGAGTGTGTCTATATGCATGAACACTTGGTCTATTGAGAGAACATAATATAATTAGTTAATTACCATTTAAATCGTCTAATATAGCAAACAGAGATAAAGTATGCATGCATGTACCTTAAATTTACATCCAACAAAGCTTACCGGATCTGGAGACCGAGTTGGAGCTTCAGATCCCGGCGGTTCTGTTTAGGAGTTTGGTTGGTGATGCCTCGTCGTCTTCGAGCGTTGGGGGCGCCGGCCTTTTGCTTTGTGGATTCGGTGGTGGTTGTGGGTCCGTTGAAGTCTGGTGGTTGAAGCGGGCTCGGCTTCATCGTGGCGACGGATGTCATCGTCGGCGCTTCCATTGTCGTTTGAATCTGGGAAGTGGATATGACGGACGGACGTTCAATGAAATCTTCGGCTCGTGCGCGAGTTTGAGCGTCTGCTGCAGTTCCCGATGGTTTCATCCGGAGTCAGGTTCGACGGCGTTGGTCGGCGTAATGTGTAATTTTTATCTTTGTTGAGGTCCTGTTTACTTATAGGTTGGACAGCTGCCTCCCGTATCCTTATACGGTCTACTTATTGTACGGTTCTGCTTTCAATTAATACATGTATACTTTATAAAAAAAAACAACTAAAATAACAAGATGTTGACCTTTTTCTCGTAAGATGTTAACCTCAATGGTTTGAGCCGCATGTATGCGCGGTGTGCATGCTTGATGGTGTGTTTGGTTTTTAATACCATGCAATGTCACACAAAACTTTTGTCCGTGCCACAAGTATGGCAACAAATTTAGGGTTTGTTTGACTCGTGACTACAACATTCCATGTCTAAACTGCACATGACGTACCTTTGCTTGGTTATTATCGTACGTGCCTCAGGTGTTCTGAAAGTGTGGCGCTCTTCATGTGTATTCCTATATCGATACTTACGAAATGTAGAGAGCATGCTTTGTCCGCCACTTTTACGGTGCAGCCACACTCACGGCACAAGGCCCTCAAACAAGAGTCCTGAGCAACACTAGGCAAAGTTGGACATGCCACCCATGTCTGGTCACCAAGCAAATGTAGACTAAGCTTAGGCATTATAAGTTGTGGCAACCTTTGGCATGTTTTTTCTAACGAACAAAGAACGTCCTCTTAGTTATTCAAATATTGTTATTTCCTTCATGGATGCCAAGGAAACCGTGCACATGGATAACCATGCCCAAAGGCTCTCTTTAATTAGAAGACGAGAAATTTTTGTTTCTATGTCTTTGGAAGACAAGTAGAATTCCTCCATTAAAAGGGGCCCTAAGTTACGAGCCACCGATGTTCCATAAGGGCCCGTTTGGATGTTGGAATTGAGACCATTCGGCATTGGCATTGGAGGCCCACAATTCCATTGTTTGGATGGCCACGACATTCGCACATGGAAACAAGGTCCAATGCCGCACGGCATTCACTACGCCCGCAGATCCTTCCCCGCAATACCGAGGCTGCCTCCTCTGTATTCGCTAGAATCGAAACGTTTCTTCCCCGTACGAAAGAAAAGGAGTCGAAGCCCGTGCGAGCTCCTCCGCCAGTCCGCCCCATCGCCGGAGCCTTCGGCCGCACCGCCTCTCCGCCCCTCGTCGGAGGAGCCCTTCCTCTCGCGCACCAGCCCCACCGCCCCCTCGTCGGAGACCTCATTTCTCCTGCTCCGGCAAGGTGAGGCGCCATGCCCGGCGTCGCATCTGCTACGAGGATGATGATGAGCGGCGACGGAGCTCGCATAGGGACGGGACGGCGGGTCGGGCTGTGTGATTGCTCGTATCGAGGGGCATCGGGGTCGGGGCATTGTTGCATGGCCTCCCCACGGCGGAGTGGCGTCGGAGTGGGAGAGGCCGTGGAAGAGGGACGTGGGCGGCGGGCTCGCGGTGGCTCGCGACGGACCGGAAGGGATGCTCTAGAAGGTTTGGGGCCCGGTCTGGATTCAGGAAGGTCCCAATCGTTGTTCAGTAGCTCACTCGATTCCATCTATCGATTCCATCTTCATCCAAACAATGATATTGGTATTGTAACCCAATACCAATACTACTCGATTTGGTATTGAAGTCAATTCAATGCCAATGCCTCCAATATATATATCCAAACAGAGCCTTAGGCTTTTGTTGTATGACCGGCCTTAAGTTAGAAGTCATCAGTCCTGAAGTTGAACTTATAAAAAATGTGTATGCCTCAACAAAGTTGTTAAGATCTGTACCAATATGGAAAGAGCTCAAAATTAGCTCAACCCTTATGAACTTATCTAATTGTGGTCACGAAGGGAAAAAGGAAAACATTTGACTTCCTAGATATTTCACAACCCAGATGTTAGGCTTTTGCTAATTGAGCCCAAACCCAATAGAAACGGTTTCGTCAGCCCACCTTGCAATCAATCGCACGTACTTGTAGATTTTACCTATATTTTTGTGAAATTAAAAAAAACATCTCCAAACAGGGAAGGCGAAGCAACTTACTGACAAGCGGGACCTACAAGTCATCCTCAGTTCTCGGTTCCTTCCCCGCCTCTTCCTCCTTCCCCCATTTTTTGGAGGGAAACCACCAAAAATCCTGCCAAAACCCTTCCCCCGTTTGATTCTGATGTCCAGATCAAACCGCCGCCAAAAACTTCCTTGAGAGAAAAAATGAAGCGGCGGACCCTAATCGTGCATTCCGACTCCGACGAGGAGGGCGGCGAAGGCATGACCACCACCACAACCTCTGCCTCGGTTTCGGCTTCCGTCGCCAGCGGCGGCGTCAGCGGCAGCGGAAGCGGAAGCGTCGCCCGGCCCTCGCCACCAAACCCCAGCCCCCTCCCAGTCCCCTTCCCCTCACTCTCTCCGTCCTCTTCTCCCTTCGTCATCTCCGATGACGACGAGGAGGTCGACGAGATCGTCGACCCCGACGGGGACTCCCCATCGTCGACCCCGACGGGGACTCCCCATCGTCGACGCCCCCGGTGTATTTCCCCGCCGGCTCCTCCTGCTCCCCCCTCCTATCACTATCACTATCCCGTCCGCGACCCCAACCCCGACTCCACCTCTGGCCCGGACCCCAATCCCGACTCCGCCTTCGGCCCGGACCCCAATCCCGACTCCTCCTTCGGCCCGGACCCCAATCCCGACTCCGCCTCCGTCGCGGACCCCGGCCTCAACAGCGCCTCAGCACCCGTCTCCGGTGAGCGGCCGGTTGCGGCCGGTGGACGAGTTCCTGCGGCGGCTCGGGCTGCTTCTACGGCCGGAATGGATCGAGTCCTGCGCTTCGGGGATTCCCGGGTTCGACGGCCTCGGTGGTGCGGAGGCGCAGGCCAGGCGGTGCTTCGAGCAGTTCCTCTTCGCCGACATGAACTCCTGCGGGGCCGGGGGTGCTGCCGGAGGGCGTTGGGGGCATGCATGATGAATTCCTTGAGGGTCCCTTCGTGCTTCAGGTTTGACATTGTTGCGTAATCCAATTTAGGAAAATGGTCGCTGTACTTTGCCTGCTGAGCTATTTGCAGTTGAGATCCATACTGCGTCTATGCTCCTATTCTGATTTACTTAACTATTTAAATTCATGAAAAGTTTGTGGATACTTCTGATTGGTGATGAGAGTGTCTTGATCGAGAAAATAAGATGTTATATCCATAGACTTGTTGCTATTAAATTGCTTCTGATTGGTGATGAAAGGTGGCTCAGCATTTCGCTGCCACCCCAAAAGTGTAGAAATGTTGACCATTTTGAAGCCATTAAAAACCCATCTTCAATACTGAGATCTGTGCCATACCAGTTCTTTAGGCTTTTGACATTACTAAATGGCTAGTTGTGCATTGTTTCAGGAAATGTAAGTTTCCAGTATGCATTTCTTCATAGCACCATTCCCTAAAATGTTATATACTTCTAATTTGCATATACTTACCTTATTATTTTAAAGTCGTCATTTTACCTTCATTGTATGCTCATTGTATGCTTTTATTTGTTTTTTTACTTAATATTTTTATACAATGTAGTAAATGATTTTTTCCTTGTGATATCATCTATATGACTCTGGGTTTTGTAGGTTGATGAAGTTGTCAATATTTCAGCTCCTTTAAAGGAAAGATATCGTGAAGCACAGGGAGGACCGAAAAGATGCTTAAAACTATCAATGACAGATGGCATTCAACGAATATTTGGAATGGAATACAGACCCATCAAAGACCTAGCAGTTCTTGCTCCTGCTGGTTTCAAGGTATTTCTCCCATATCTTTGTTCTAGAGAGTTTTTTTCTTAGCATATTACTATTAGTAATGCTTTTTCCATAGCATGTACTTGAGACAAATATTTCTTTCCGGTGCTTTTTTCTGTGAAGATTATCCCCAGTTTCTTTTTGGGACAACCATGAAAGGTGGTACATGTGGCATGTGAGGCTTTGGTCAGAGCTGGCCAAGGCGTGTTTAAATGAAAAAAAAAAAATGAAACTGTGCATTATTTATATTTTTCCTTTTCTAATTTTTTACCTGCACCTCATTTGTTTTTCTATGTATCTCAGATTATTGTAAGGAATGTACACACAAGGAGGGGCCTTCTTATGCTAGTTCCTGAGGCTGTTGAGATTCTTGGTGGTGTAGTTGACGAATTGGAAGCAGCGTGAAAGACTTGTTTCTGAAGTAAACAAACCACCTCGTGGCAAAAGGTATACATGGTACACTAGTGAAGTAATGTACATGCATGGTATATCATTTCTAGGTGTATTCTTCCATTGTGGACGTTCAAGAAATAACTTGATAGTAATTTCTGCTAGTGTCCTATTAAATTTATGACTATTGGTTAAATCACTTCAAACACAAAACACACATTTCACTTTAGGATCTTTAATATGCAATGAAAATTTTTCTTTCAGTTTTATTTATTTTGGCTGTATAGTTTCAAAATTTATATACAGAATGCTCAATGTTCATACATATTCAGTCCGCTGCATGCCCTGTTTTTTAAAGATAAAGGACCGCTTGGTCCAGCTTTTATTGAAGCGACATCAGAGAGTTCAGAACTGGGGGCACCAGTTTACAGAGATAGTTCAAACATCCACACTGACCTCAAGTAACACGAAGACATCTAACAGCCACCACTAAACACCTAACCTTTGAAGAACAGGACAACAAGCAACCACTTGTCCCCAGTCAGCAGCACAGCCACCAGAAGGATTTTATACAGCAAAAGGCTAGGCAGGGCTGAAACCGAAGAGTGCTGTGCTCATCCTCTTCTAGCTCAGGTCAGAGCATAGGAGAGGAGCAAGGTGAGCATGTTGCTCACCTGGTTGCTGATTGAAGGGGCCAACAAACCACCCACAAAAGAGACCACTACAGGTAGGGTGGAGATCAATAATACTATAGATAACCGATTCTATATGATATTCGTTGTAACCGAATAGAAAATGCCCCATTCAATTAAGGGGGGAGGTCCAGTGCTTCCACCTGTGTCCACCGCAATAGGGTTATGATCTGAGTCAATCTTAGTGAATGCAAGGGCTGTCTCTAGATTGAAGTGGTTCTCCGAACCATTTGATACCAACACTCTAAGACAGGATTGGGGAGGCATGTTTATTCGTCCAAGTAAATTTGCTTCGTGACCAATGTGAGCTCTCTTGACTCAGCATCTTCAGTCACACTATTTAAAGTGTCCATATAACATCTATCGACATTGCCAGAGTATCTCTTCAACTCCTTACTAGATTGAAGTACCCACCCACTAAACAAGGGAACAGGGAACCCAGCAGCTTTTTTCTTAATTCATCTAAAAAATGCCTTTCCTATCTTCTGATGCAGGGCCATAAATATTTATCAGTTCCCAAACAAAATTATCTACCTTTTGTTCTAAAATCATGCTCTGGAAGTAGGTTCCCCTGTCCTCTTGATGTACAGAAAAACAGTTCTCATCTACCCCCATCAGTATACCTCCTGAGTGACCTCTGGGTTCCACCCAATGCCATCTGAAATTCATCCCATTAGAAAATCTATCCAGTGATATGAATTCTTAATGGTTTCTTGCAGACATATAACCTCAAATTTGTGTTTCTTTACTAACTCAACTAGCTGATTTCTCCTTCCAGCCACCCCTAAACCTCTAATGTTCCAGGAATGGATCTTCACTTCAGGATTTATTTTGCTTCTTTGTTCCCTTCTTTCCTGGAGAGATTTCTAATTGGCCTTTTTTTTTTTCTTTTCTATCTTTTTTAGAGTTTAATTTAAGGGGCTTAGCCCCAGCCTTTCAATTAACATCAAAAGACAGAGTCATTACAGCGCATAGAGTTTAACTCCACGTTTACTGTCCACCAGGATTGAAAGAAACAACTAACATAACAAAAGACTAAAGACAAGTCCTCTGTTCACCAGGTAGCAGCTACTCAACACCTCGAAAGCATCAACTGACAGAACCTTTTCACGCCATATTGAGCGATGAGTTCAAAGACCTCCACCAGGGCACCTCCACTTGTTCCAGATCATACCATGAGTCTTCAGTTTTCTTGTTCTTCCAAGCCTCAGCTTCAGCAGCTCCTCTGTGGAACTTCAGGGAGTGTCTCGGTGCACATCTAGGAGCCATAGAATCTTGCCAGATGCAATCTGGATCTTTTTGACCGAAAAAAAGACTGGGAGAGATCAGCACAGTACGAGCCATTTAATATTAATTTTAAAATAAGGGAACAGAAAGTTTACATACCTAACTTAACTAAAAGCATCTAACCAAACACATAAGGAGGACCTAAGGTCATCCTTGAAAACGAACAAGCTGAGATTACATTGATTTTTAAAATTTCCTAACCAAATCGCAGGGGTTGGATCACGCCTTTGAAACACTTTATCATTGCGGAGCTTCCATAACTCACAAGCTGCAATCAAACTTGCCTCGGTGAAGAAAGGAAGGTTAGTTGCTGATCCTGCCTGTATCAACCTGTCCCAAAGCTGAATCAAAGTGTCCCACTGAAAATACAACATCGCCCAACACTCCTTGGCGAATGGACAGTCAAAGAACAAATGATCTATGGTTTCCTGTGGTGCAGAGGAAAGTTTTCTCTGCACCCCTGTTACACATGACACATGTTACAGTGCCTTGTATGTTCAAATGCCGCCGACGTAGCATCGATTTGTTGTTCAGACGATCCACCACTATGCAAAGAACTTGATTCTTGGTGTGCAACTTGATTTCCAAACTATCTTGAAGATGGGATGTGCATCTACCTCACTGAAGATATAACACTAAAAACGGCGTGAGGTGTACCTACTCCCCATACTGGTGTCCAATGGTCCATGGTACTATCATCATATGGCAGATTCTGGAGGCTAGTCTGAAGGTGTTGGAACTCTTCATACGCCTGGTGCAATCTGGATCTTGTTGATGTGCTCCTGCATACTTCTTGTCGGCGGGGCATAGGATTATCCAATTCTGTAAAAGCCCGATAATACTGAAAAGTAGCATTTCCATGCTTCTCCAGCAGAGATCATTTATAAGTTTCCATGTATACTAAATAACAGCAGACGTAATCATGTTCAAGAGACAATGTTTCTTATTACTTAGCCAGAATTTTCCTACATCCATCATATTCTACCCAACTTGACAATTTAAAAGTTCAGAAATAATTCTCCAACATTTTCTATCTCAACACACATCTCTACCTCTCTTTCACTCCTGGTCAGAGGTTGGGCTGTTTTACTTTATCTAGTTAAGGCCGAGTTAAAAGCAGCCTGAGCTAAGTCCTTATCTTTTACTACCATCAATGAGCCTGTTCGCAGCCAAGCCAGCCAGCAGATACTTTCTCTCACAGCATCAGCCAACCAGCAGCCAGCTAGCAGTACTTTCTCTCACAACATCAGCCAGCCAGCCGAACAGGGCCAATATTTCTCCTTTTCTCACCGTCATCCACACCTAGCTCAAATAGATTCTTCTATAGATGGAAGAGTAGAAAAAAGGATTTTTATGTTTGTTACCTGAGTCTTCAAGATTCCTGATGATATGCTTCTCAGCTTGCTTCAGAATGTTCTCTCCCCTATCTGGATTTGAGTATAGGTAGCTTATGATCTGATGTTTCTTCAACTCTATCCCTGCCTTGTGATCTTCTTTCTTGTCTTCCGCAATCCCTTCCTCCTGCTGCTTTTTGGGCACTTCAGATCTTTACACATCATCTTCCAGTTTACTAAGTAACACTGTCACAGTTTGACCTTCTTGGCTGGTTTCTATTGCTTCTTTAGAGCAAAGTAAGTCCATCATTTAGTTTCTCCCCTTCAACATCTATACTCATTGTATCGGCTTTCTCAGATTGATTCCCTGTCAAGTTGTATTCGTGGTCACCCACCTGTGTATGGTCAGTTGAAGTTTCCCAACTTGGGCCCATGATTTCCTCTGGTTCTGTACCAGCCATGATCCCCTCTGTCCAGATAGTTCCTCTGTGCCTTTTGTCTGCTCCAGGTGCCTCTCCTCTGTATCTGTTCCCTCCTGATTATCACCCTGCCTTTTTTGAAGGACCTGATTCGTTCCCTTTCTGTTCATTACCCTTGATGATGTCCAGCCACTGTTCACTATCCTGAGAGTTTCTCTCTTCCTCATCTGTTACTCCCTCATCATCTTCATCGTAAATGTCTCTGTCCAGAGGTTGTTTATTTGGAGGTTTGTCTCCAGCCAGAGCCCAGGATATCCAGTGGCCCAGAAGATTGAAAAACACCTCAGTAGTTCTTTTTTGATCTCTTCTGCATGACACCTTAATCCAGATCTCCTTCCATTTCAAAGATTCAGTGTGCAACTCCTGAAAATGTCGAACTAGGTAGGCTAGCTCTTCTATCACTTCCTCTTGTTGCTATTGAACAAGGGATAGTTTTTCTCTCTTCTATTAAAATGTGAAATAATATACTTATGGGGCTACTGGTTAGGTCAGTCATGATTCAATTCAATCCACTGCATGGCCTCTTGTTGCTGTTTAGTGTGTCCTTTATTGACCACTGGTTGGTCTGCCATGATTTAATATTCATATATAGATTATAAATGTCTTCACCTCTTCACTGTGCAGGAAACAGGGTGGGTTACCTTTATCTTCAAGAGCCACGCGAGCTGCTTGGCCATCTAGTACCAATATTACAAATGGTGGTGAGCAAGGGATCTCAATGCAAAGATCAGTTAATTCCTCTTATCCAACAGGATCAGGTACCATATAGAATTTGTATAGAACCCATTTGGATGTTAAATTTTGGATAATCACTTACATATCTCATGGTCAATTAATGTATGTGTGTAGGTAATGCTTTCCAGGTTGGTGGAGCTACAGGAACTGTGGTTGAAGAGCTTGTTAGCCCTCGTGTAGTAAACACTGTCCAAGAAATCAACATGCATGGCCTATATGCTTCTCTTACCAGGAAACTACTGAAACTTCTTTTGCGTACTGCCCATAACTATGGTCCCACTCGTATCACTGAAAGAAGTATACGGACCATCATGGAAGAATCTGTTGATCCTCCTATTATAGCAAACAATGTCCATGGACAAATGCAGCGAGTTCAACCTGCTAACGGCCCTAACGCTGTTGAGGGTACTGAAACTTCTATGCGTACTACCCATAACTATGGTCCCACTTGTATCACTGATAGAAGTACACGGGCCATCATGGAAGAATCTGTTGATCCTCCTATTACAGCAAACAATGTCCATGGACAAATGCAGCGAGTCCAACCTGCTAATGCTGTTGAGGGTACGGAAACTTCTATGCGTACTACCCATAACTATGGTCCCAGTCGTATCACTGAAAGAAGTACAAGTATCGTCATGGAAGAATCTGTTGATCCTCCTATTATAGCAAACAATGTCCATGAACAAATGCAGCGAGTCCAACCTGCTAATGCTGTTGAGGCTGCACAATCTCCAAATGTTGGCAAGATCAATCAGACGGAACAATCTTTCATGATAAGTGGTGAAAATGATAAACCATTTACATACATATACAGCATGCTTATTGACTGGGGTAGGCAACAGGACACAAAAGCCTGCATACAAGGAAAAATCAAGGTTCATTTTCCCTTACTGTTTATTTGCAAAACTTAGGAACCTTTGTGCTGATTTTATTTTTAACAAAAATAAAATAATGGATTTAAGTGTATCTACTTTGTACCTGCAGCTGGTCAATTCTACTCATTTTATTAAATTTATGTGATTTATGGGAGTGATTAATTGTTGATTTTATGACAACTGCTACAGGGTGTGATCACTTCTGTCAAAAGTTTTAAATATAGACAATGCACCAAATATGAGCTTTATGTGTATATAGATGATGGGAGTTTCATTTCAGAAGCCTTCATTGACAGTGATGTGAGTACATTTGTTTCTATTACTACTGTTCCTTTCCATCTTACCACGTATGAACATAACATTATATTCATGTTCTGTATGTAGATTGTGAATAACATCCTTGGTCTTTCTCCTGGAGAGGTTACTGCTGCTCTTGCTGGTGAATTAGAGTTTGCATCAATCAGTGAAGTGAAAGAAACTTTGAAAGGATTTCAGAGGTTTTTGGTGAAATTTGAGGTTAGTTTATTTGTTCTCTGCCACAACTATATTTTTTTATTTTGAAAATAGTTTCTAGTTGGTAGATACCATGTGATGATGGATACAACATACAGAAAAACTGAGTTGGCAGAAATTCAAAATTGAGAAAAGAACCCTAGAAGTTTGTTTTGAGGCGAGTTTTGGCAGTGTAATGTAGTTTCTGATTTTTGGGCCCTGCATTGTTTTACAAGCCAATTGGATTTATGGAATATGTCAGTTAAACAACAGTAAGCCCATGAAGCTGGTCTCAATACACACTGCTCCCAACCCTTCTAGAATGCAATCTCATCTCATAAAGCATGCATGCACCTATGCTATGAGGGTTTAATCTCACAGTATACTTCCCTCCGTCTCAAAATAATTCATCATTTTGACTTTAAGATGTCATGTTTGACCGCTCGTCTTATTCAAATTTTTATATAAACATCATCCATTTTGATGTGACTTAGTTTATTATTAGAGATACTTTAATAATAATTTATTTATTTCCTAAATTGTATAAATAATTTGAATAAGACGAGCGGTCAAACATGATTGAATTATTTTGAGACGGAGGGAGTACATGTAAAATTAGGCAACTTATTTTCAGTTTGAACAATAGATTCTTTTGTATACTTATATGTTCTGGGGTAGTCTTGGGACCATCTACGCTAATTTCCAATTTGTAGTGTTTGAATGGATTATTTGGTTGATTGTGCAGGGTATGATGGTTATTGAGTTAAACAAAAACTCTTCTATTCCTGTCGTACGTGAGCTGAATGAAGGTTGCTCAAGTTCTACTGCATGGCTTCTGCTCCGAAGGCAGAAAACAGTTTCTTGCCAAAAGAGCGCGCAAAGTCTGGATATTATGGACACCACTCCATGATTGTTCCCATTCTCAATCAATTCTAAACGGATATGCAGATCGCAATGATTTTGTTGACCCAGGCCATAGATAACCTGTTTGTTGGGTGTTGGTCGATTAGTGGTTGTGGTCCAGAGGGCGACTGCACTCTGATGCGAGGAAAGGAATTGGTGTTCTGGTGATGCTTCTGGCTTAGACATTGTGGAAGGAACGCAATCAGTCTTTCAGCGGGCTCTCAAGCTGCCCTTAGGTGCGATCGAGGAACAGAGCAAAGTTACGTTGTACAGTAACTTTCTTTCAATCTCCATCCAGTTAACATCCGACGGCATTTGTACTTTTGAGGCCCGGCTCTTGGTTTTTCAATCGGCTTTCCGGCCACAGCGAAGCAGGACGCACGGGAACGGAGGCGGTCGGCCTGCCTTTAGCGCACCAACAAAACGGCCGAACTCACGCTAGAGCCTGCAGGGAGTGCCGTCGCCCGTTGCCATCGCGGGCACGGACGGCCGCAGGTGCCATGCTTCGTCCGATCACCCCTTTTCACTCTTTATCTTCTTCCTCGTGGCCTAGTGGCGGTGGCGGCGATCGAGGTTAGGGTCCCTCGCTTCTTCCCCGCCTGTAGAATCGGACTGCCTGG
Source organism: Hyparrhenia diplandra (assembly GCA_015847255.1). NCBI lineage: Eukaryota > Viridiplantae > Streptophyta > Magnoliopsida > Poales > Poaceae > Hyparrhenia > Hyparrhenia diplandra. The sequence goes on from JADLZK010008944.1 coordinate 147,360, forward strand.
CGGCGGTTGTCGACACGGCGGTGGTGGCGGGTTGACTAGCGGTGAGCGAGGCGCCGCCGCCGCTGAGCGGGTCGGGGCTGGACAACCGGTTGGCTATGGTTAGGCGGCGGGCGAACGTCGGCAGTAGCGAAGGGTGGGTGGTTAGGGTCCTCGCTCCTTCCTCGCCTGTAGAATCCCGGTCAACCTGGCGGCGGTTGTCGACACGGCGGTGGTGGTGGGTTGACTAGCGGTGGCGAGGCGGCGGTGACGCTGAGCGGGCCGGGGTTGGACAACCGGTTGGCTATGGTTAGGCGGGGCGAACGTCGGCGAAGTATAGAAGGGCGGGCTCGCCAGAGTTGGAGAAGAGGGTGGTGATGAGGTCATCGAAAAAGGGCGGCGTCGCAAGCAAGAAGAGGCCAGGCCAAGGCCCACGTAGGGGTGGTCGGACCCTAGTGTTGTGAAACGATGTCTGTTGGCGTACAGACACCCATTCACTATCGATCTCATCAAAGGCTTAGCAGTTAGTTTGTATTAGCAGTTAGGCTTGTCACCAAAGGGACATGTCCTTTGGAGTTCATCCCGAACAGACGTGTCCGTATGACGTCCGTACGACGCGTCTCAACTCTTGTATATATTGTTTGAGATCAATCAAAGACAGTAGTTGCTCCAATCTCTGTTCCATTACATTGCACTTTAACACGTTATCAGCACTGCTCTTTCTTTTGGAAAAGAGAGAAGAAGAACGACGGAAGTGTTCTTGGACTAAGAACAGGAAACTGATGCTGAGGCACATGCCTCTGAATCCCCCATCGGTAAGCATGGCAAGACTTGACTTACCACCTCACATTGCCTGTGGCTTGTTCTTCACACTCCGCCGTGCCGGTGGTGTTCGTCGTCATGGTAACCATGGTCAGCGACGCAGCGTCTTCGAGCGCCTTGGGCCTCGTGTTCGCCACAGCGTTGCCCATGGTCCTGCTTCCTATGGCCGCATCTTCGACGCCGCTGTTCGCGGCATCCGTGCAGGTCCAATCCGTGGCCGCGAGTACAGCCCGATTCGTCGTGGCCGCCTTGCTTCTCCGCGAAACCTCCGTCTGCAGAGTCAGCCGCCGTCTACTTGCCTTGCCGTGGACGGTGCCGGCCCCAGCGATGTGGTACAGCGCAATGTCGAAGCCCCGGCGCCACCGGTTGTTGAAGCCCCGGCGCCGCCAGTCGTCGAAGCACCGGCGCTGCCCGTTGATGTTGTTGCAGAGCCCGTCGTTGTGCCCTCGTATGTCCCCATGGAGCCGATGTCGCCGGTTGCAGCGCCACCGCGCTACTGGTGCGACTTCTGCAAGGAATTCACTTCGATTCCCCACACGCTGGAGTACGCCTACTCGCCCACGTCGGTCTATCCGACTCCAGTGGTGAGGAATGGTGTCTCCCCGCTCGATCCGTGGATCTTGGACACGCAGGCTGCACCAACACTCGTCGACGCCGGCTTCTTCCTCGACAGGGCCGAGTCCTCGGCTCCGCCCCCGGCAACGTTGCTGCCTCTTCCACAGTGGACAAGTGCGAACACGGCTTCCACTGGGGTTTTGTTGGAAAATATCAAAGACACATATTGCCCTCACAACTCATTCATGGTTTTTCCCTAAAAAGGTTTTTCATGAGAGTTATCCAAGAGGCAATACCAATAATATGTCGTCATATTTTTCTCCTAATTTTCCCACTGGGTTTTTTACAGGAGTTTTAGCGACATATCAACCTATATTACTCCTCATATTTTTCCCCGAAAAGGTTTTTGGGAGTTAACTATATGTCGTGTCTCCAATATTTTTCCCCATTGGGGGTTTTTAATGGGATACCAATGACATAGTGGTTTATTTAAATCACAAACACATATATGCCATTTTCTCCTTATTTTCCTAATAAGGTTTAAAGGAGTTTTATAGCATATCTATATATACATATTTCTCAGATTTTTTTCCCACGGGGTTTTTCGAGGAATCCAAGCTTTTCAGCTTCATTTGATCTCAAGTAATATTCGATCGAGGGGAGTGTTGTGAAACGATGTCCGTTGGCGTCACAGACACCCATTCACTATCGATCTCATCAAAGGCTTAGCAGATTAGTTTGTATTAGCAGTTAGGCTTGTCACCAAAGGGACATGTCCTTTGCAGTTCATCGAACAGACGCGTCCGTACGACGTCCGTACGACGCGTCCCAACTCTTGTATATATATTGTTTGAGATCAATTAAAAGACAGTAGTTGTTCCAATCTCTGTTCCATTACATTGCACTTTAACACCTAGCACACCCGGAAACCGCGCCCATCATCGGTAGTTCGGCACCACCATCGCAGGTGCTATCCGACGCTGTGGTGCTGCACCCTTGTCAGAGATATGCTGCACCGAGTCCTCGCCACGCTGTAGTGCTGCACCCTTGACACTGTGGTGCTGAATTTTATTATTTATATAAATATTTTGAATAAAACGGATTATCAAACCTGAAGTTTGAAAGTAAAAAATCTCAAACTCATGAGGAAGTTTGAAAGTTAAAAATGTCAAACTCAATGGACAGACAGAGTACAATACAAAATCGATTTAAAGCAAACTCCACCCTGATATAAGCGGAAGACAGCAACGATTTTTTTAAGTCCAGCTACACTACGCCGTACACTACGCCGCTACTAAAATTCAGTCATTTGTTGTGGTCTCGACAGTATTAGACACACAAAGCCGATTAGAAGCTCTTTTGTCCATCTCTTAATAAGTACTACCTCCGTTCATTTTATAAGACGTTATAGATTATCATTAAGTACATTATTTATTGACTGAACCCACACAAGATTGTGGCCAAGTGCATGAAACATGGAGTGGATCTACACATGCAAATGATGTGCTAGGACGTCTTATAAATTGGGACAGAGGTTAGTATATATAAGGGATGTTTGGTTAGAAAAAGTCGTAGTACTTTTTAGTCCCAAGCACTATTAAAAAAAGTCCTCCAAGAGATCTTTTCGAGACTAATGAAGAAAAAGTCCTAATAGTCCCTCCCCTGTTTGGTTACTAGAGACTTTTTTTAGTCCCTGGGACTAAAAAGTCCCTCAAACCAAACAGCCCCATAGTCTCTTTATACCCATCTCAATTTAATCGGTAGAAAACAGATGCAATGCCTGAAAAATAAGAGAAAAATCATATGATTTGTAGTGGCCTTTTAATTTACTCCTTTATTAATCGTCGATGTCTGAAGGAGTCTGATCGAACTCCGGCCGGTCTCATACAGAACGCTAGTCGTCGCTAGACAGTACAGCAACATTCATGGCACGACGACAACCAGAACGTACACGACCACCGCGTCAGATCACCACTTAACGGTCCTTGATCTCCGGCGACCGGAGCGACGGCGGGCTGCGCGACGTAGCGCACTCCCGGCAGCTCGAGCAGCCACTTCCCCAGCGTGTCTGTTGTCGACGCGCCCACCCTGTCGACGGTGAGCAGGCGGGAGTTCCAGGCCAGGACCTCCGGCAGGCACGCCCGGAGCAGGTAGACGCCCATGTACCACCTGGGCTCGAACACGTACCTCGCGCCCCGGCACGTCGCGCACCACCGTCCTCGCGAAGTCGCCGACACGGGCTGCGCCGGCGTCGGCCCCAGGATCGCCTACAGGAGAAGGATCGACAAGCATGCACAGATGTGAACGCGATTCCAAGCAAATCTAATCTACCTGTGGCATCAGAGAGATATCGATGTCTGCATATATACGCACGTCTCTTTCGTCTTGGTCCACCTTCATCTCGCCTTCCTTGGTGAGCATCTTGCCCTTGGTGATCTCCGACTCCACCACGCCGGGCACCACCTCGGTGATGCGGATGTCGCCGCCCAGCTCCATCCTCAGGGTGTCGTAGAAGCTGAGCGCTGCCGCCTTGCTAGCCTGCGAGAGTGTACATATGTATGTATGTATGTGAAATTCAGATGCATTGTTTCGTGTCTATGTTCAGTACTCTCCTAATGAGTACTAGTACACAGTAGTAGGATTTTAGTGCTGACATTGTAGAAGGTATTTCTCCCGATGAACATGTAGGAGGAGTTGGAGGTGACGCCGACGATCCGGCCATGGCTTCTCTTGAGGTGAGGGATAGCGAGCCGAGTTGGGTACACATGGCCCCAAAAGTTGGTGTCCATCAGGGCTCTGAAATGGTTAACGTTCTCGATCTCTTCGAACTTGCACACTTGCCAGATGGACGCGTTGTTCACCAGGTGATCCACTGCAAATTCACATAAACTCGATCCGTCGGTTGTAATGTTTCAGTAGGGGAACTGAGAGACCAAACTTCACTACTCGACAGAGTGGCTATAGTAGCTAGGCGGTTACAAATTTTAGCAATCTAAACAAGACGCTAGTAAATAAAGAGCATAATATATAACCGTGTCGTCAGAGTCTCAGACAGGCTTACGTACGTCTACCAAAGTAGCGGATCGTGTCGTCGATGAAGCTCTCGCAGTCCTGAGGCTTGGAGACGTCAGCCGGCAGGACGAGGACGCCCGGCGAGCCGAGCCCCAGCGCGACGTCGCCGACCTCCCGGAGGCTCGCCTCCCTCCTCGCCACCAGCGCCAGGTAAGCTCCCCTCTTGGCGTACTCATACGCCAGGTGCTATATATATATATGTACGTATCCATCATTGAAAATGAAACGAGTTTCGTTCTAGGACAGAGCTAGCCGCGCGCACGCCGGAACCGTAGCCTACGCACCTCGCCGATGCCGGAGGAGGCGCCGGTGATGAGCACGACCTTGCCGGCGACGTTCTCGGGGAAGACGGCGCCGAGGAGGTACGTGGTGGCCTTGTACACGTAGTACGCCGGGAGGACGAGCGGCAGCAGCGCCGTCAGCGCCGCCTGCAGCGCCGCTCCGGCCAACCTCCCGCTGCCCATCACCATCTTGGCCCGTTGTTGTTGCCGCCGGCAACGTCGACAAGGAAGGACGAGAAACACACAGCGCAAGCGCAACGATGCAAAGCGGCGGTCTGATATGATGCTACGACTGCGTGCCGTGCCGCGGCTGGCACGGCTGAAGCAGACACGTGGAGAGGAACATGACACCTGGGAGCCAACACGTAGACGGGGATGCCACCGCTTGCGCCGCGGAAGAAGCCGAGCGTGCCAACACACTGCCTTGTGGGCCCTTACATGTGAAGAAAAAGGGCCCCTCCGGGTAAAGAAGGGCGAACTATTCATTCAAGAAATTATCAGAACATTGCCTTTACCTTGTTTTACTGTTCTTCTTCCCCAACTCTATCTTCGTCTTGGTGTCAAAAAAAAAAAAAAAAACTTTATCTTCGTCTTGTTTCAGAGAAAAAAACTCTCTCTCTCTCTCTCTGATTTCTCCTCCGGTACCGGCCATGATTTGTGAAATTGGCAATGATTTCATCTTGTCATAGAAACAGATTAGATGTCGTACCTAGTGATTTGCCTGCCAAGGTATACATACCTTTTTTTTTTTTTTTAAAAAAAGATATACATACCTCTTTAAAATTTCCATTCCAGATGCTGCTTCATCGGATTTCAAGCGTTGGATTAATTGCTATTATCAGGGTCAGACAATTAACCATCTCCGTTTGTTAGACTACTGGTGATAATATTTTAGAGCAATCTATGCAAATACTCCGATTACATAAAGTAAGATTGGCAGGCACAGTATATACATACACACAAAGCTTATGTCGCATATATTTCACACAACAAACGAACATGACAGCTGATGGTCAATTTACAAGTTGTATTTAGCACCACATTATTTTGATCTACTTGCACGAGTACACTAGCGATAGCGAACAGACAAGCCCTCTCACTGCCAGCTGCCTTCAACGAAGCCGACGACGACCATTGCAGCGTTTGGCTACTCCCGTTTGATGTCTGAGCTCTGCAGCGACGCCGGCTGGAGCACCCCTTTGGCGCCGGTGACCTCCAGCAACCGCTTGGCCTTCGCCTGGCTACCATGGCCGCCGGCGGTCTGGTGGTAGAACAGTCTCTGGCTCAAGTCCGTCACCTCGGGCGCGAGCGTCCGCCACAGGAATAGCGCCCGGCACCACATCGGCACGGTGAGGTGTCGCCGGCCGCGGCAGATGGCGTCCACAATGGCCTCGGCGCACCTCTCGCCGCGCACCACCGGGAACAAGCCCACCTGAGCCTGAACAGAACAACCCAGATACACCGCTCACTCAGTTAGCAGGAACTTCCTTTTACAGCAACACTATTTCAATACTAAGCATATCATCATTCATTGTTATCTTTGAAGATCGAGTACTCATACTCACATCCCTCGTGTCTTGATCGACCTCCAACGTCCCTTCCTTGGACAGGTGCTTCCCTTTCGTCATCTCCGACTCGATCCACCCAGGAGTAGCGATCGTGATGCCGACCTCGTCGCGAAGCTCCATCCGCAGGGTCTCGAAGAAGTTGAGGACAGCAGCCTTGCTGGCCTGCAGTGACATACTTACATTCAGTGAATTTCATTGAGCACTGAGCGAGTACACCCGGATTGCTGTCGAGAAATGTACATTGTAGAAGCTCATTCTTGGCATTGCCATCACTGCCGCAGCCGAGGAGTTGGCGAAGATCTTCCCACCACTCTTCTTCAGGTGAGGAAGAGCACAGTGAGTCGGATGAACTGCGCCCCAGAAGTTCACATCCTGTGTCATGACTAGTTCAGACATCTAGAACCTTCATTCATAGAGATAAGAGAATATATATAGCAGCGTGTCTGCTGCTATAAACCCTACCAGGACTTGCTTCAAATCAGCAACATCTGACACTTCCTCAAACCAGCAGACGTTTGCTACACCAGCATTGTTCACAAGATGATCCACTACAAGAGAATAGACAGAGTTCATGATCCTACCATTAATTTTTTTTAGTTGTTCTGTTACTAGTAGTATAGAAAGAAGATAGCCAATGGTCATAACTTACATCGGCCGAAATGTTCAACTGTGGCCTGCACAAACCTCTGGCAATCCTCTGGTTTTGTGACATCTCCAGCAACAACCAGAACGTCTGGCGAGCCAACATCCTTTGCAATCGCCGCAACATCATGCAGGCTTCCCACCCTCCTCGCCACTAGTGCCAGTCTTGCTCCCTTTTTTTGCGTACTGGTAAGCTATTTGCTGGATACAGATACGAGCTCATGGCAAAGCAGAGTAAAAAAATTATCCAGCCTCATTTTCTGTTTATATATATGATTTGTCTGAAACTCAATGCAAATATGCAAACATAATAACATATTAGCGTTTGTTTAGCCATGAATTACACATCACAATTAGTACAAGTCAATTTATCCTTTCTGCAATCGAAGTCCTCGGTATTGTTATTATTATCAAGAAAAAACAATATGAAAACATATGGTTTAAGCGGTTTCACACCAAAAAAAAAAGGAGCACAAGGAGCGGCCTGGTTGGCATACCTCGCCGATGCCGGAGGAGGCGCCGGTGATGAGCACGACCTTCCCGGCGACGTCCTCCGGCACGGCAGCGGCGAACGCCGACGTGGTGAGCTTGTAGATGTAGTACGGCGGGAGGAAGATGGCCAGGAGCACGAGGGACCTTCGCGCCGCCCAGTCCATGAAGGTGTTGACGAGGTCCGTCGCCGGCGTCTCGCTGCGCAGGATGGTGTACCCCACCTTCAGCATGCTCAGCATCTCCATGGCTGCCCTCCTGCTGCTGCTGCTGCTCGCCTCTGCACCCTTCTCCCCTCTTGTGCTGCAGGCCCGTGTCAAGTGACGAGAGACACGCGAGAAGGAGCATGACGTGCGTAGGCCTGCATGGTACGTGTCCTCACAGCGTGACACGTCACAGGCTGTAGGGCACGTGGAGCGGTGTCCTGGAGATGCAGAGCTACCTGTGAGCTTCTGAACAGGGCAGGTGGCCTCTGCTGGTCCATTCAGCATTCTAGTACTAGTAAAAGAATTCGACGCAATGCTCCAGACAGCAGGGCTGAACGAGTGATCATTACAGGCAATCACCGTATAGAACATCAGCTAAGATAGTACTCAGTCGATGCTTATCTGTCAAAAATGGAAAATCCACGACGAAGCTCTTGTACAATGACACAAGTGAACTGGAGTATTCAAACGACTGCAGAGGCAATGTATATGTATTTATCAGTACATGCAAAGCCGTGTTTTGTTACACAAAAATCATCAGAAGTAATAAAGCATTTTCTGTACTACTATACTCTTTGTACAAATTACAAACTACAACCAACACCTTCTTTGTGTATATTTACAAATTTACATGGTTTTATCTACGGCTCAAACATATGGATATGGCCAGGAATAGAACTTGTATCCATTATCTCAAATGGGAGCAGAGGAAGGCTGGAAGGACATGCAGATGGGTGGAACAACTCCCAGGATGGACAGAACAGCAGAAGGGATGCTCCAAATCCCATCTCCACAGATCAGCCCGGACGCCACAGCCACTGCGTAACCATCAGCCTGCTCCCGGTCCAGTTTCTGCCACACGAACAAGATCACTGTGCCTATGAACATGTCCACGCCAAAGTAGGCGCCGACGTAGAATGGTGCAGCCATAGCAATCGGTATGGGGATGAACCTAGACACGTTTGCGGGTGTCAAGTCCTTGAGCAGACTGATGGCCAAGGCGAGGAAGAAGGCAGCGTAGCAGATGTCAAGGCAGTGCAATGGCAGTGCGGAGAAGCCCTCGATCCCAAGGATGGCCATCTCCCGGAACATGATGACGAAGGGGGCTTTGTACTCGCCGTCAGGATCGCCGATGTCGAACGCTGTCCAGAAGAGCCACAGCGTGAGTGGAGCTATGACGCACCCGAGAGCAATGCCGATCAGCTGGGCAACGAACATTGACCGTGGTGAGGAGAGGGTCAGGTACGCGCTCTTGAAGTCCTGCATTAGATCTGCTGTGGAGCAGGCAATGGACATTATGATGCCACAGGCTGCAAGGCCCGCGATGACTCCGCCGCCATCACTGCCGACAAGGGAGGCGAATGCAAACAGGCCAATTTTGCCGTAGGTAGGGGCAAGGTTCAGATTGGTCAGGCCCATTCCGTAGGAGTTGCAGAACGCAACGGCAGGACCAAGGAAGTAGCACAAGAGGACAAGGTACCACTTGAGCTGGGGAAATATGGCGGGCACAGCGGCGGTGGATATTGCTGCCAGGACAATGTAACCAGAAGCAGCAAACCAAGGAGATATACTATCTTTGAGGAATACCTCTGTTTGTAGTTTCTCTTCTGCTAATTGTTCATAACTCCCGTCATCTGCAAATAATACGATGAAACATACATTGGACCATATTATAGGGAGGTAAGCTTTTCATAAGATGGCATATTAAATGAGCTATATGTTGTACAAGTAATGTTCACAAGCCGCAAATTAATCTCACAGCATATGGTGAACACATTGCACTACATCTCAGAAGTAGCATGTTACCTTCCAGAGCTTGAACAGGCAGCTCACATTGTTTCGATTGCATACTGCAGAATTCCCTAGCAATGACGACAAATATCTTAACCAAGTTGTATAGGCCATCTCCAAGTATGATAGCAATGGCTATGAAGACCTGCATGAATACACATTTTATGAGGAAATCAAGCCTGACAGCATGACCAATCTTTAATATTGCAGACCAAAACAATCATTATCCAGATCCTTGAAACAAAATTCACTTGAAGAAACCCATGCACATTAATCATGTTGAGTCTGTTATAGTAACAGCAGAGCAGCGTAGTTTGCAAAGAGAATCCGATGAAAAAGAGAAATCCACTTACTAGTGAATACAAATAAAAAAAGAAATATACCTTATAACCATACAGGCCTCTGAAATCACTATCACCAAGGTTATCTGGGTACCAATGACCAGCTTGTGCACCGATATATGGCCAAAGAAAGCCCCAGGATATAACTGACCCAAGGAAAACTGAGCAGTTCACAATATGAGGGGAAATAAGACCAAACCCAACATAACTAGGACTGAAGTCGAAATAAAACCTGCCAGAATACAAAAAACTAAAATCTTAGAAGAAAATGTGGTTTTATTCACCTCAGACATCTTATATATGCAATACTTTGGTTCCAATCTTGAATAGATAAATGAATACACATACTACCCTAAAATCTAACATGTGGCGCACAATAGTAAGTTCATTTGTTTTATTTCAACCAAGGCAGAGTAAGTTAGATCAAGCAGCACAGCATTGCAGATACTACAATTCTTCAATTGTCATTGTCAGAAATATTTGAAATTGATCACTGGACTTGGAGGCCATACCTACAAAGTGGCTGGTTGGTTAATCTTAAATCGTTCCTATTGGGTATAAAAAAAATATTGAGAAAATATAGCTATGAAACCAGCCTAATGACTAAACCAAGTGTTGACTTGGATAAAAAACACCTCAAAGACCCATCCATAATAAATACAATGGACAAACAAAGCAAAAACACGATTACCAGTAAACTGACGAGGAAAATCACGTCAATAAGTATGTGATGAAAAAGAGAGGGAAAAAAAGACTTTGATAACTTACGTGCTTTTAAAAGCTTCAATCCCAAATGTTGGGAAATTGTCAAAACCACAAGAGTCACCAACACCACTAAAGAACCACTTAAAGAAGCTCCAGACAAAACTAATGCCCATGTATTTTACAAGGCAGTGCACCTTTTTCCTGCAAAATAGAATTACATGAGTATGTGAATTGGATAGACTTTCAAACTAAAACTGCCTGTATTAAGCAGTCATGAGGCAATATTTGTTAAGGACTTAAGGTACAAAATAACAAAACCATCTGCACATTGGTACTTTTGCTGTTGAGACCAGAGTGCAAGTGTGCCAAGTGGATGTTGCTTAACAATGTGTTGCATATGCAGATATGATGTGTCTGGTCCATTCATTCATTTTCTATTTTGTAATATGTTCAATTCAGAGAAGACATATAGATCACATCTGTTCCACTCATTGTGAATTTGTATAGTTCACAGGTCTACATACTTTTAAAATTTTAAAAGGAAACATTAGTACTGACAATAAGCAATGAGACTTCAACTCCTAAAGTACATGTTCTTACAATAAGTTTGTAGAGAAAAGGAGTTCTTTGTTTTGAACTGGTGGGGAAACACTTGCAATCATGAAACATTGGTAACTAGGTAAGTACCTATTGCCTTACCCAGCAAGATCACCTTCCGTTTTCCCATGCAAGCTGTTGATCATCAAAGCTGTAGCTGTCCCACCAGGGAATGTAAGCTTGTAATCAATCACCATTACCTGCAATGACAAGACTGGAGATTGTTTACAAACAGAAACACTCCAACTAAGCAACAGAAGGTAAAAACTGATGGTGATGGATATCTTGAGCTATCCTTAAATTTATAAAGCCATATGCCGAAGTTCATTATTTTGAAAAGCCTGAGGCAGAACTTGTGAAATCAACAGATGCATGTTGCAAAATTTTCCCCACCAAAACAAATGTACCTTTCGAAGCAAGACAATGCTAAATGGCCCAACGAGAGTAATGAGGAACAAGAAACTGATCATCCAGCTGAGTGAGGGATCTCTAACATCTTCTGCTCGATTACCGGGATAGTCTGGTCCCACGAGCTCATAAGTCTTCCTGTCCATAGCAAAGATGTAGGAGGAGGAGCACCCTACAAAAAAAGACAGATTATCTAATTCACAGTTAAAAAAAATACTAGAGTTATAAAACCATATAATTCGTCTTTAAGAAATTTAAAATGATCGAAGCATAACTTTTTCTTTTCAGCAAAACTTTGGGCACAAAAGATATTCGCTTTATTCAGTAATGAAATGGGGAATCCTAGTTGGAAGTAGAGTAAACCCCAACATACCGCTAAACGCGAGGCCGGCGCATGCTATGGCACACGTCTGGATGACGGTGTTCTCCTGCCTCGTGAAGGGCGGCCCGCGGCCAAACCCTAGCCTCCCGGCGGCAGCACGCCACGCTGCCGCGAGGAAGAAGGCGAGGAGGCCCGAGGCGACGTTCAGCGCCGGTATGACCCCGACGGTGAGGTTGAGGCGGTGGATTACCACGCAAAGCAGCGCGCCCAGCACCGCCGCCACGGCGATGCCACGGAGGGTGACCTGCTCCCTCCAAGGGGGCGTGGCTTGGGTTGTGGGGTCCCTTAGGAGAAGCGGGGAGGAGACAGGGTGAGAAGCACGGGGAGGTGGCGCCGGCGACGAGGTCTCCGCGGGCGTCATCGCCGGCGAGGAGCAGAACCGTAGTGATGAAAAGTCAAAAGTCAAAAGCACATTGGTCCGTTCATAGCTTACTCCCTCGTCCCTATCAAAATGTCGTTTTTTTCTTTTTTTTTACTTTTGGCTAACGAATTTTACCGTTCGTCTTATTTAAAAAATTCCTACAAATAATAAATTAAATCAATAATCATTGAAGTATCTCTAATAATAAAATAAATCACAACAAAATAAACAATTAAGGCCTTGTTTAGATGGCAAATATTTAGAACCGAATGTCACATCGTACACTGTAGCACGTTTCGTTTGTTAGTGGTAAATATCATCCTACCATGGAGTAACTAGGCTCAAAAAAGAATCGATCTCGCAATGTACATCTAAACTGTGTAATTAGTTATTTTTTTTATCTACATTTAATACTCCAAACATACGTCTTTTGGTGTATTAAATGTGATGTGATGGATGGAGAAAGTGGGGAAAAGGTTAGAAACTTTAGCCATCTAAACAAGACCTAAGATGAGTGATCAAACAAAATGGCACGAAAAACCAAAGTGATATTTTCAAAGAGACGAGGGAGTATGTATTACTTTTGGATATTTCAGTTTTTGACCGGCGTTGAGCAGTTATTATCACCATTATTTTGAATACTAATTTAGACCTAGTTTGTTTTGGTCGATTGAATTTTGGTCTGAATTAGTTCGGACCCAGTTTGAGTTAATCCATCCTGTCCCATTGATCCGGTTGTTTCGTTCCGGACTTCAAAAGGGGGTGGAACAAATCTGGATCCTTTGGTATATAAAATGGGCCAATTCAAAACCGGACTAGATTAATGTGTGTGAAACTATTTCTTAACCGAACACTTATTTTAGCATGAATCGGATTCAAAGCTAGGTCAAATCAATCTATGTGGAATGGAGCCAATCCGAACAAAACAAACAAGACCTTACTATAATTTATATGAAGTATAAGATAGTGGGAGGTAAAAAGAAATAGATGCCCACTTAATTATCTATGTTAATAAAAGGAACTTTTTGTGTTTATTTATTTATCTATCTATAGGTCTTGATTTTTTTTTTGACATAAAGACTATGGGGATCCCCACAATATGATTTTAAAAATTAAAATTAAACGAATCCAAAGTTCTTACAGACCTCAGTTAACTAAAGGCATCTAACCAGAAATAGAAAGATGATCTAAGATCATCTTTTTTAGAGTTTTAGAGCATATGCCCCTGCCTTTAGGATTAACCATGAGACAAAGGATTCACTACTGTGCTGGGGTGGGATTCACCCATCGGTTTACCCAAAGCAAGACTGACACACGCAGTCGGCAATCAAAGTTTAGTGAAAACCAGCAACTACTTGATGACAGCAAGAACTGCTCAAATGAAATTGATATTCTCCAGGCTCATCCATTTCATTCCCAAGTTTTCTGCCATTACTGCTCCAGAAAGCTTCATCTTAACTTCTTCTTGGATAGGGCCTTCATCTTCTTCGGTTGCCGTGCGGTACATGAGAAGATCCCGGTTGTTCTTTACTTGGTTCAGCAATTTAGCCTTGAAGGTCTTGTAGCTATCACCTTGAGCTTGGAAATCTTGGCTCCAAATTCTGTCTTCTTGTCTTGTGTACAAAGGATATCCCATGATTGAGCCATGACAACAATCCTTAGGACTAATTTCTTGACACTTAACCAAGGTTCTCCCTGCATGCATATAGAACATCTCAGTTTCCACAACCCCCACAGGGCTGCTGCACATAGGGAGTTATCTCCTGAAAATTTCTTGTTACTAAGCCACATCTGTCCTACTGAAACAAAATCACCACCTATTTGCCTATTGCAAACTTCTGACAGATATGACCACGGCTGTTTAGCAACAACACAATCAAAGAATAAATGCCTAACTGTTTCTTAACTCTAATATTTAGATTATCTCTAGTCAAGATTTTATTCTTGGATACTAACCACAAGAAAAATTGCACTCTAGGTGGTATCTTTAGATTCCAGACTGCTGGAACATGTACTGGTAAGATACCTCTGAAATTGACAATTTTATACAAGGACTGTGAGGAGTACAAGCCATTCGAATTAAAATGCCAAATAATAGAGTCCTCCTCATCAGTTATAACTATGGTAGAAGCTAATTGGACCACCTCATTTCACATTTCCATCAACCTCTGATCTACACACCTTCTAAAGGTGCACTTAAGATTTGTTCCACCCCATAACTCTGCTATGGTACCAGTTTGTTGATGAATCAACACATAAAGGTCCCAAAATTGAATGGCAAGACTAGATTGCCCTAACCAGTTGTCTTCCCAGAACCTGATATTTTGGCCATTCCCAGAACCTAATATTTTGGCCCTAACCAGTTGTTCTTTGCAGCCCACAACACCCCTTTCATAAATTGAGATGCACCTATAACTGGGGTACAAAAAATATTAGGGGCATCTGTCTTATATTTATGATCAATTAGCTGTTTCCACAGCTTGTCTTTGTCTAGACTATATCTTCTAATCCAGAAAGCTAACAGACACATATTCAAATCTCTGCTATTTGGTATCCCTAAACCTCCATATTCTTCCAACATAGAGATACTTTCCCAGTTTACTAAATGTATCTTATGATTGCCATCTTTGTCATTCCATAAACAGTTTGCCACATGTGTAGTAATTATCCTAATGGCCTGTTGACACCTGTTATAGCATAAGATTAATAGTCAACTAAACATAAAATAAGGGCTTAAAATGTGTCATGACCCAGGAAATAGGGCCCGAAGAAGGACAGGGCCGCGCCAGCCCGAGGGGCACGGGCGCCGCCCCCTCGGCGGCGGGGCGCGCCGCCCGCCCGCGCCCTCCTCCCTTCCGCGGATTTTTTTCGGCAATTAATTCGGGAATAAAGGAGGAAATTATCTAGGATTATCTTAGGCTTTTTTGGTGTGCAAGGGGATATTCCTCTCTATAAAGGAGACCCTTATTAGGAAAATAAATAGGATATGCTTGTAAAAGGTATTCCAATCTATAAGGAAACCTTTAGAGAGATTGCTTGAGATACAAATCCCACTAGCCGGGCTATAAAAATAAGGGGGTCAGTAATCTTTCGAGGGCAACAAGCAAATAAAGAAATTTATCCCAATCTCTCTCTCCCTTCTCTCCTCTCGCGCCCCCACCCCTGCCCCGCCGCCGCCGCCAACACCGCCGCCCCCCCGGGCCGCCCCGCCGACGCCGCCGCCGCGGCGGCGGCGCCGCCGCTCGCCGTCGTCGTCATCACCCCCTTCCTCCTCTCGATCTTCAATTGGGTGTCAATTCCGGCCCAATCTAGCCGGAGTCCGACGGTGGTATCCGAGACCACTACGATCCACCCACCACCATGGACAACGAGACAAAGAAGGCTGCTGAAGAACTTGGGGGACCGGTTCGCGGGATTCACCACGGGATCGACACGCTCGCCGAGCAAGTTGCTATCCTATCAGGCAATGATTCAACGGCGATCAAGCGTCAGCAACAACTATAGGAGGCTGATCAGGCCATGAAGACGCTGTTGGAGACAACAGCCCGCGACTTCATCAAGAAGCGGACAGATGGCTGTTGCGTTTCTTAGCGCAATCAAAGGAAACAGGTATAAAACCCATCCCCAATAACAGCGCTGGAAATGCGCGTGACATTCCCAAGTAAAACCAGGTGTCGGTGATCCGAGCGGGAACGTCAAGCGGGATAGATCTTGCCATCTTAGATATTTCATCCGCCAAGCGCACGGATCTATCATTGTAGCATTTCACCCGGAAGTATTCGAGGTATCGTTATTTATATTTTCCCCAAATAAAGGCATGTGTTTATTAGCATGGCATCCGAATAGAGGAACATGTGTTTGCTTAGACCAAATTGTTCATAACAGGGGTAAGCAATAATGGTTTATGGATAGTGTGACACACACTTAAGAATCCACCCAAACAAAGGATAAAGAAAATAGATAAAGAATAAATGAATAACCTAATGGAGTAATTCTAATGTATCTAGTCATGGCCATACAAATGAATAGTTAGGATCATATGCAAACTGATTTAGGCATGGTTAGGTCTAGGATACCGGGGAGACCCCACCGGGAAGTCCGCTTCCCCACCGAGGCATTTGAACTCCTACAAAGACATACAAACGTGGGGGATTTCAAGGGATGGTCAAGGCTTGTCACGACCCAGCCGCCTACCCCCTCAACCGTGGCATGCTCTCATATTCGCGGGTGTCGTAATACCCGGGCACCATGCCCGCATATCGAGCACTACTCTTGTCCCCTCAGGATCCCCACTCGTCGAATGGACGGACTAGAACAAGAGCAAACCCGAAGGAATAACGAACCGATATCCCACCTCTAATCAAGTTAGGCATATGATGATCGATGAAGAACCCGATATGAACATGTCAAGATTATGATATGTAAACTATATGCTAGTTCATATACCAACACAAGAACATGAACAAAACTATACTCTAGTTCATAAGTTAGGCCAAGAACATAGATATAAGACTTGTAAAATAGAAGAATGCTCCATTGAGAAGATATATTACCAAGGCACTTTCTTCTAGGAGACAAGCCCTCCTTGTAGCTCTTCTATTCCAAGTGCTAACCAAGAACTAAGAAGAAGAAGAAGAAGTAGTAGAAGAAGAGAGAGAGGTAGAGGTGGTAGAGAGAGAGAGGAAGATTCTTTGGTTTTCTTTGGACTCCAAGTGGTGTGTGTTGAGAGAGGAAGAGAGGAGGACTACTTATACACTTGGAGGAGGGGCCTAAGTGCTAATTTACACCAAAACCGACACTGGTAAACCTTCCTAATCAGACCAAACCCGACCATCCCACGTCGGTAACCCCCATTTGGCGGAGGTTCATGAACCGCCTCCCAGGTCGGGGCGAAGCCGCGGGGAGGAGGGTGCGGCCGCGCACTGTGGTGCGCAGCACCCCCAGGGCTCGCCTTTGGCCCGGGTCTTGGTGGGTTGGCTTCCTTCGTTTTGAAAAGTTGTGGGCCGGGCTTGGCTCGGCCCAATTTTGATGTTTTGGGTTGATTTGCTCACGGGCTTGTGTTTTGCAATAATGCGCTTCCCTGGATGGCGTACTTTGGTCGTATTTTCACTTGTATTTATTATAAATCTGCAAAATAAAATACTAGACACTACAAGTGGAATTTTATTAGTGATAAATGTATATGAGTATAAAAATGTATAGTTTTACTCCCTTTATGGTAGTAAGTTGACGGGAAAAATATGTCGTTGGTTACCGTCAACAAACTCCCCCAAGCTTACCCTTTTCACGTCCTCGAGCAAAAGATAATTACTTGGTTGTTGATCAGGAGTTGCTACTATGCCGATTATGTTTCTCAAGTGCCGGGGTTATAATAACAAGATTTTCTACTAGAGTTTGAATAAAATGGCATATCTTTTTCCCACCCTTTATTACCTTTCATCGTAGCGGGGCTTTTTAGCTTTTCTCAAAGTCTTGGGCGGTTGCCAGATAGAACGGTTATAACGAGAAATACTTATCATTCATCCTTTTGATCAACTTTTTATCCGGGATTTATTTATTTAGATTATATTTGTTTTTCGAGAAAGTATGGGCTTTATTGCTATATATATATTTTTTTTTGGAGAGGTGGGCTCTTCTCGCCCTAGACTTTTGTCTTTTATTTTCCTCTCTTTCTTTTTTTTTTAGAGATGTGGGCTCTACTCGCCCTCGGACACGTGTCCATTTTTCATCTCATTTTTCTTTTTTTTTTTTTTTTTTTAGCATAGCCCATATCATTTCTCTTTTCTTTCAAAGTAGATTCCCGGATGTCAAGTTTCTCTTTTGGACGAAGTCATAGCAAATCTATTTGTACCATATCATACTTGGCAACAACTTAGACTAGATAGAGCTTATGCAACCCACATGAATCAGGTTTTTTTTTTTTCGGAATGAGTTTTTAGATTTAGCCACTAAACCCAAACTTTATAGAAATTTGAATTATAAACTAGGCACGGGTAAATCATAAGACAGAGAAACTATTCATCATTTCAACAAGGGACTAAGACTAAACATTTTCATAGCTCACATATATAAGCATTAAGGCACATAGAAGAGCTACTTATTCTATTTTTGGATTTTTTTTAGTTTTATTTATTTATTTTTTTTTTTTCAATGCAAGATTGCTGAAATTTAAACATGCTGAGAATAAAATAAAATTTGATGAAAGTAAATATGCAATGCAATGTTACCTGTGGGGTCCTCCCCAAACTATCTCGGGAGGCCTCTTGATCGGGATCGAAGCCTTGGTACCTCGGAATGCTTCCTCGCGTGCATTGCGAGTAGCCATGTTGGACTCAATTGGGTCCATCTCTGCCGACTCTCTTTGCTCCCAGTTCTGCCGCCAATATGCGGTGTTTTGCACATGGGTATTGAGCGTGTGCTCAATGTTCCTAGTCTGCGGACGTCGAGGTGCCGCATTTGGATCCGATAGCCTCCACCCCTTGTGGTGGCTGCACATCTTTGGACCGGGGCGGAGGCATATCGTCGGAGCTGTCGTCAAAGTCAAATCTATTGGCCCTCCATCTTTCTTTGTATCTCCTTGAGGCCACTCTGGTGGTGGTGTGCGAGGGGCCGGTCCGAGGCGGCGACTCCCACAGGGGTCCCCATAGGATAAGGCCATGCTTTGCACGGAACACCGGTGTAGGCCGTGGGCGTGGGCGTGGCGTGAAGTAGGGCTCATGGGAGGAGGATCCAACCTCCGGGTCTCGACGCTAGCGTGTAGAACTCCGATAGGGGTATCTTTCTGCGCAAGCTATCGGCAGATCTCGAGCTCAAATGTTAGTGCACGGTTTTTATACAAGCTGTAAGTCCGGGTTAGGTAACCGAACTATAGTTGCATAACTAGGAAAAGATGACCAAGCTCGCCCGGATGGTAAAATTTTAATTAAATGGCCCCCACACAAGGCAAGCATAATAGTCCAATACTCCCTAGGTGAGGAAATGTACTCTATCTGCTGATCATCCAAAGCTCCAATCGCGAGAGCGAGGCGTGTGATAAGGGATGTGTAGGTGGCAGGAACAACAACTTTTGTGATAATATGTAAAAAGTTCACGCACATCTCTACCACTTTGGAGCTACTTTCTCCTTGTGGACAATAGCATAGAGCAATTTCGGTTCAATTTCATTCACCCATCTAACCCCGTGCCTAGGAAACAAAGTCGGCGTGATCCGGCGATGGATATATCTAAGTGATGGGTCTTTGGATGCGTGAGTGGCGAGGTTTGAAAGCACCGGCCTCATGAGCACGGATATCTCCTCCCAAAAGTGATTCCTAACAAAGCTAGGAAGAAGCGGCATCTATGTCTAGTGCACATCTATACTCAAAACCCCAGTGACGAGCTAGGTCCGCCCACGTAACATGATAAGGTTTACCAAAGAGGCAGAAAGATATTCCTAGCTGGTCCTCTACTAGTGTGCATAAGAACTGGATTGTCAGGAGGCGAGAACCTTCCTCCTCGAGAGGGGGAATATCCTGCCACCCGACTGCTCTCCAAAGGATAGGGAATTCATCGTCCATACCTGTTTGTTCGAGAAGCTCGCGGTCGAGTCCGGGCGTGTGCTGGAATACACGGTCCTTAAGTAGGAGATATGCTTGCATCTCCCGACCTCTATGGATGTCGAGGTACGGCGCGTCGGCCGTGGGATTGTTGGGGAGCTTGAGCTTCTTCCTCCCCGACGGGTGCAGCGTCTTCTTGCATGGGGGAGCCTTCGAGGTCGTCGAAGTTGAGGGCGGAGCTTGTGCTTGTTTGTCGTGAGCTATGTCTTGACGACCGCCTCAACCATTTGAAAATTTTCCCCAGCTTTCTTCATGGCTCTTGCAAAAACGATTGAGCGAGACCTCGGGTGTGCAAGGGTTAAATGAAAATATGAACTTTCACACCCGTGATCTTGCTCGGCACAATGTTTTTTGGTAGAGAAAATGGGTGTAGAATAAGTGGGAGAGAGTGTGAGAGTGAGAAAGAGTGAAAATGAGAGGTGGGTGCTCTCACACCGGTGCTCGGGCTATTTATAGCCGAGCCAGCGGCCGAGGGCCGCTCCACACAGCGGATAGGAGCCGTTGGCGAGCGGGGCCGCATGGCGCGGGAGGTGCGGGCGCACCTAGGGTCTTTGGCGCACCACCCCGAGGCATTGCTTCTTCAGCGTGCTTTGGTCGGGCGTGCTCAACGGTCCACGAAAAGTTCATGGCCGTTGTTTGCTCGCTATTTGGTTCGACCGTTTTCTCCCCTTTTTGAATTTCTCCAAAATTTTCAAATATAAATTTATTTTTAAAATAGAAAAATTATTAAAAAGTATTTTTGTATATACTTTTATGTAGGAAATATTTTTTTTTATTTTCCATGAAAGAATTTGTTTTATTTATAAAGATTTTTATTTTAGTTTTTCAAAAATATTTACTTATAGATTTTATGTAATAAATATTTTTGTTTAATAAAATATTTTATAAAACACATATATTTTTTTTAAATATACCCCATTTTTTTTTTCTTTTAAATATACCCCATTTTTTTTTTCTTTAAAGGGGCAGGTTATTTATAGTCGACTGTCGACTCTCCCTGCATCTTGGCGGGGAAGCACCTCGCTTTCGGGGGTCTCGAGTCGGATCCTTCAACACTCCACACCGGTTTTGATGATGATGATGATATCCGGGGTGTGTTGTTGCTTTGCCGATGAATGGGCACTTTACCGCCTTACTCTCGGCGTGGAAGACTATGAATCCTTTTCCCATGCAGATATGAGCCTTGGCCGTATAGAGAAATGGTCTCCCTAGGAGGAGAGATGTATCCTCGATGGGCCCATATCCGGGATCACAAAATCTGCGGGGATGTACTCCGTTTCGTATTTTGACTAGCACGTCTTGAGTATTCCCTCGGCCGCCTTGTTGATTGATCTCGCCATTTGGAGGACGAAGTTGGCGGGAGTAAGTGTTCCTCCATGGATTCTGTTGAAAGTGGCCTTGGACATCACATTGATCTTGGCCCCTAGGTCACATAATGCATTGATGAAAGTGTGGGGGCCAAGCGCGCGGTGATAAGCGGGCGTCGGGGTCACCCTTCTTGGCAATGAATGGCGAGCTCACGGGGATCTTCTTTAGCTCATTGGGTTGGTGAGCCTCGAGAGATATCATGTTAACCGACTCGTGCGGGACCTCGGGTTGCCCCGGGATCCTACCCGAAGTCGTTAAGCGGTACTTGAGCGACAATCTGGGCGGTTGTGTTTCTATCATTTTATTGAAGCCGAGTTGATTTTTCACGGTGACGTCAACCCTTCGAGCTTATTATTCACTCCTTCAAGGATTTTGTCTTGATGGCTCATCTTTTTGGTGAGATTTTCGTAAATCTTGGCTTGGCCCAATACCAGGTCCTTGAGTGATGGTTGACCGGGTTGTAATTGGAATTATAGCCCTGGTTACCTTGGAATGGTGGCTGGATTTGGTTGTTCCGGCCTTGCGAGGTTGGTGATACCCGTTCTTTGTTGTTGATGATGGTAGCTTTGTTCACGGGTCTCGGGCAATTATCCCCCTGAGTGGCCAACTTCACCACATGTCTCACAGGTCATGTGAGCATCTATGGCGTGCGTAAACTGGGCGCTTCTTTGGGTAGTTGAGTGCGTGTTGCGCTCCTCCGGTTTCTTCTTGAGTAGATCCATTTTTTGCGGCAAGCATATCCGCCTCCTTCACGGTATGCATGCCTTTTTGTGTTTTGGCTAGGGCTCTGTCTTCTCCCCGGCTTTGATTTGCCACCATTTTATCAATCGGGCTGTTGCACGATCGATGGTGAGCGATAAGAATGCGCCACAGATAGCGGCGTCGAGGTGCCCCCTTCGATATGGCCGTGAGACCATTGTAGAAGTTTTGGAGCACCGCCCGGTTCTCCATCCCGTGGTGCGGGCATGCTAGAATGTATTCTTGCAGCCTTTCCCACGCCTCCGGAATGGGTTCCATTGATGTCTGGCGGAAGTGGCGATTCTTCCCCTCGGGGCATTGGTTTTGCCCATGGGGAAGAACTTAGCCAGAACGCCGCGGAGCACTTAGCCCGTCTTGGCGGCGCTTCCTTGTCCTTGTAGAACCATTTGTTTCGCCTTCCCCACAAGGGGAGAAGGGAAACAAAGCGGGCTGATAACGTCGGGTTCGGCGTCCTTGATAATGATTGTGTCGCACAGCTCAAGGAAGTGTTGAAGATGAGCGTTGGCGTCCTCGCTAGGCGAGTCCACGAGAATGGACCGGCACGCACCATAGTGATCGACCCTAGTGCGCAGTTCAAAGTTCTTGTCCGCCACATTCACCACCGGCCCGGTGGGCACATTGGTGACAATGGGAGTAGAGAAATCGCGGCGACTTACCGGGCCATAGCTTGCGATTCGGTTGGTGCGGGGATGTCGGTCTCGTATCGGGGGTTCCGGTCGAAGAAGAAGCGGCACGAGACTGTTCTTCCTTAGGAGTGCCTCCGGATAGGAGATGAAGTTTTTCGGCAAAGAGGGAAAGCGACATACACTATCTGTTTTTCATCCACAACGGGAGAAAACATAAAAGATTAGCCTGTATGAGCAAATGGTAGGCACGCACACGTTCATATTCATAGCCGGCTAGTTTTTTTTTTCACAATGCCTTCCCCGGCAACGGCGCGAAATGCTTGTTGCGTTTCTTAGCGCAATCAAAGGAAAGCGGTATAAAACCCATCCCCAATAACGGCGCGAAATTTGGCATTCCCAAGTAAAACCACCATGTCGGTGATCCGAAGCGGGAACGTCAGCGGGATAGATCTTGCCATCTTAGATATTTCATCCGCAAGCGCCACGGATCTATCATTGTAGCATTTCACCCGGAAGTATTCGGGTATCGTTATTTTATATTTTCCCAAAGGAAGGCATGTGTTTATTAGCATGGCATCTCGAATAGAGGAACATGTGTTTGCTTAGACCAAATTGTTCATAACTTGAGGGGTAAGCAATAATGGTTTATGGATAGTGTGACACACACTTAAGAATCCACCAACAAAGGATAAAGAAAATAGATAAAGAATAAATGAATAACCTAATGGAGTAATTCTAATGTATCTAGTCATGGCCATACAAATGAATAGTTAGGATCATATGCAAAGCGATTTAGGCATGGTTAGGTCTAGGATATGGGGAGACCCCACCAGAAAGTCCGCTTCCCACCGAGGCATTTACGAACTCCTAAAGCACATACTAACGTGGGGGATTTCAAGGGACGGTCATGGCTTGTCACGACCCGGCCGCCTACCCCTCAACCGTGGCATGCTCTCATATTCGCGAGGTGTCGTAATACCCGGCACCATGCCCGCATATCGAGCACTACTCTTGTCCCCGGGATCCCCACTCGTCGAATGGACGGACTAGAACAAGAGCAAACCCGAAGGAACAACGAACCGATATCCCACCTCTAATCAAGTTAGGCATATGATGATCGATGAAGAACTGATATGAACATGTCAAGATTATGATATGTAAACTATATGCTAGTTCATATACCAACACAAGAGCATGAACAAGACTATACTCTAGTTCATAAATTAGGCCAAGAACATAGATATAAGACTTGCAAATAGAAGAATGCTCCATTGAGAAGATATATTACCAAGGCACTTTCTTCTAGGAGACAAGCCCTCCTTGTAGCTCTTCTACTCCAAGTGCTAACCAAGAACTAAGAAGAAGAAGAAGAAGTAGTAGAAGAAGAGAGAGAGGTAGAGGTGGTAGAGAGAGAGGAAGATTGCTGGTTTGCTGGACTCCAAGTGGTGTGTGTTGAGAGAGGAAGAGAGGGGGACTACTTATACACTTGGAGGAGGGGCCTAAGTGCTAATTTACACCAAAACCGACCTGGTAAACCTTCCTAATCAGACCAAACCGACCATCCCACGTCGGTAACCCCCATAAGGCAGGTTCATGAACCACCTCCCCGAGGCTGGGCCGAAACCGCCTCGGGGAGAGGTGTGGCCGCACAGTGGTGGTGCAAGCCCCCACAGGCACGGCGGCCCGGGTCTCGGTGGGTTGGCTTCCTTCGTCTTGAAAAGTTGTGGGTCGGGCTTGGCTCGGCCTAATTTTGATGTTTTGGGTCGATTTGCTCACGGGCTTGTGTTTTGCAATAATGCGCTTCCCCGGATGGCGTACTTTGGTCGTATTTCCACTTTGTATTTATTATAAATCTGCAAAATAAAATACTAGACACTACAAAGTGGAATTTTATTAGTGATAAATGTATATGAGTATAAAAGGTATAGTTTTACTCCCTTTATGGTAGTAAGTTGACGGGAAAAATATGTCGTTGGTTACCGGGTCAACAATGGCAAAGCGAGTAACCGGGATGATCAAGTCAAGTCCCGCTGCGATCCGGAGATCCCGATGAAGGGCTACAGGGCGGCAGGCACCGCCAGGGCGCCTCCTCTAGGGGCGCATGCGCCGCCCTCCACCGCCGGTGGACACCTTCCTAGGTCTCGCTCCTTGCTTGCACAAGCTGTCCTTCCCGACCTATGATGGCAAGGAGGACCCCTCCCATGGATCAACCGGCCGCGAGCAATTCTTGAGGGGGACAAGGTATGCCAGCCATGGAGCAAGTTTGGTATGCATCCTATCATCTCACGGGAGGAGCATAGCAAAGTGGTACATGAGGTCGTCCCAGAGAAACCGGTGGCAGATTGGGCGAAGCCGCCCAAGATGTCAATGGCGCGCTTCGGACCAGCGGCACGGCGCAACCCGCTGGGCGAGCTGGCATCGCTGAGGAAGACAGGCACCATCGACGAGTACACAGAGCAGTTCCTGGCGCATGTGGCGCGTGCGGGCCACCTCGATGACAAGCAGCAGTTGAACATCTACACAGCTGGCTTGGGCGAACCGCTCAAGACGGACGTCGAGATGCAAGACCCCAAGGACATGGAGGCAGCCATGTCCCGCGCGGCGTGCGGCGGCGACGTCTCACCATCTTCTACAACACCGGCAAGCCGGCCACGGGTGAAGGCCGGGCGCTGTGCTGTGGCCCCGCCGGTGCCCCCAGGCGCCCCTCTCGTCGGCAGCACCAGCAGCGACTCGGCCGTTCATGCGGCTGACACCGGAGGAGATGATGGAGCGACGCTAAGGTCGACTCTACTTCAAATCGTGACGAGCCATTTACATGGGGTCACAAGTGCAAGCACCTCTTCGACATCACGGTCTTCAACGACTACACCGACGACTCGACGAACGCCTCACTAGCGACGTCAACGGAGCCAACCGATTTGAAGGTCCTCTTCGGGGACCCGACTCCCGGTACATGGTGCTCATTCTCTATACCGCGTCGGTATGATCTCGAGCCTGGCGTCAACATCATCGCGTCGACTCGGGAGCAATGCACAACTACATCGACCCCCGTGTGGTGACCACGGCAGCCTTCTGACTCACCCAATGTGTGTCTCGATCACCACTAGCACCCGGCGCCACCCGACATGCTGGGCTGCCACCTTCGATGTACCACTACGCCCGACGCCCGGCACCTTTCGACATCGACGCCTATGTCATGCCACCGGGCAACGGCGTAGACGTCATCCTTGGCATGCCTTGGCCGGCGAGCTTGGGACAGTGACGTGGGACGCCCGCGACCCACGAGCTGCGGTACTACCGCGACGGCCGCCCGAGCACGTTCACGTCGGCTCCACCTCCCCGGCGTGGAGGCGCGCCCCGGCCCGCTTTCGCCGGTCGGGCATCTACCGGGGCGCATCGGACACTTCCCTCTCGGCTTGGGAAACGTTCGAGGCATGCGACTACCTTGGACCTCTACGACACGTCCACTGGAGTCTTCGTCCAGCTACGACAGGCGATGTTGGAGGACCAGCACCTACGCCGCACCAGCTTGGACGGTTGAGGACGGCCTCCTCCTCTTCGATGGCCGCTTCTACCTCCCAGCTTCCTCTCCACCGCCACGGCACCTCCGCCGGAGGCCTTGCTTCAAGGAGGAGTTCACGGGATGAACTTCCTCGCCTTGGGAGCCTACACGAGGAACCAACGACAGCTGCACCGACCGCCATCTGTTGGGCGGCATGTGGCGCGGCGCCACCACGTCGGCCCGCCGTGGTCATCTTCCTCGGACGGCATGGATCGCCTCTTCCTCACCGTCGACAATGTCCACATCGGCTATGACACAGAGAGGGGCACACACCAGCTTTCTCCCTCTCTGTTCGACGTCGACTCCTTCATGTATAGTACAATGTTGAACTTGGCTGCCACTCCACCTACTCGCCGCGACATCACTATCTGGCGCCTCCTTCCGCTCTTCGTCAACGCTCCACCCAATGAGCGTTTCTTGTTCCTAGAGAGCCCACCCCGTGACATGGTGCATCGGCATCTTGAGGTGGGCGTTCAAAGGGGAGCTCCTGCTCGCGGCCCGTCGGCGAACAACATCACGCAGCGGGACGTCTTTGTCCACCAATACATCTACCACGGCTACATCGACAACCTTCACTACGTCCCGGAGTTTGCTCCAAAGCGAACCCGGGGAGAACATGATCCTCGGGAACCCGGTGGAAGGAAGGCGTGATGCTGCGGGGTTGAGCTCATCATGCCGGGGCAGCAGGGACCTCCACCCAGGTGTGACCGAATGGACTTTCATCCGGCGCGAGGGACGCCACGGTCGGAGAAGGGGAGATGTCATGACCCGGTGAAATAGGGCCCGGAAGGACAGGCCCGCGGGTCGAGGGGCACGGGCGCCGCCCCTGGCCAGGGCGCGCGGCGCCGCCGCCGCCTCCTCCTCCCTTCCGCGGATTTTTGGCAATTAATTCAGGAATAAAGGAGGAAATTATCTAGGATTATCTTAGGCTTTTTGGTGTGCAAGGGGATATTCCTATCTATAAAGGCGACCCTTATTAGGAAAATAAATAGGATATGCTTGTAAAGGTATTCCAATCTATAAGGAAACCTTTAGAGAGATTACTTGAGATACAAGTCCCACTAGCCAGGGCTATAAAAGTAAAGGGTCTGTAATCTTTTAGGGCAACAAGAAAAATAAAGAAATTTATCCCAATCTCTCTCTCTCCCTTCTCTCCCTCGCGCGGCCCCCCCTACCCGCGGCGCAGGCCGCCAACCTCGCTGCCCGCGCCGCCCCCCCACGGCGCCCGCGCCGCCCGCCGTCATCGTCATCACCCCTTCCTTCTCTCTCGATCTTCAATTGGGTGTCAATTCTGGCCCAATCTAGCCGGAGTCTGACAAAATGAATATCAACAGAGTATGGAGGTTTTACTGACATAATTTCATGAACTTTGGTGATTTATGACTTTGCAGGGACTAAACAGATAAAAGCAGAGAAGAACGGTGAGAATCTGAAGAGTTTACATCTCATACGATGACAAGACTTAACCGTGAAGGAACTCAACCCAAAATGTGGACTAGAACACTCTAGAAGATACCAGAAGACACCAGGAGAAGGGAGATCACATTGTGATCTTATCCCCTGGCGGCTGCCAGGATGATTTAGGCCGGCCGCCAGGTGGGGTCCTCCTGTCAGCCTCAGATTTTTATGTCGGTTTACCACCGACCTTGAGGTTCTATCTACACCGTTGTTGAAGGTCGGTTTGATCCAATGGTGGAGATTAAATGGAGCCATGGATCGATGACGTGGCGTTACTTGTCCGCTACTCCACCTCGGACTATATAAGCAGCCCCAGGGTCAACCCCAAGGATCATCTCTTCATTATCTATCTACAGAGCAAAAGTTAGGGTTTCAATTAGAAGAGAGAGATCCCTCTAGTTGTCTAGTTGTCTAGTTCATCTAGTTGTAACTAGATCAGGGAGAGAGTAGAGGAGAAAGCTGAAGAGCCGGACCTGTCGGATCTTCTTCAACTTTGTATTCTTGCAGTAACTAGTTCGTCTTCAGCAATCTCCAGGTTCTTCATTTATTTCTAAGTATTTATTTAATTAGTTCTTGCCTTACAATATTTACTGGATCTCTGCTCGTATTGAGTGCTCTAGTTATTACGTGTGATTAGAGTAGTAATCTATAGTGTAGACGTGGTGTCTAGACTAGAGGTTACCCGAGATTGCGCCCAATCCTACGATTAGTTGTGGTAGCCCCAGGGGTGACAGCCCTGTCAGGCCGTTGTAATCCACCACGTTCGGGTTAGTGTTTTCGTAGAGCTTTTGGCAGCCTTTCCCAACTACCTTCTTCCCAGTCTATTTCGAGAGTTGGAAAGGATCTGTTGCTCTGAAGTAGATAAAGTATAGTGAGCCTTTAATTAGATAAAATCACTTAGAAAACTCAAAATCCTCTCTACCCATATTATCTATCTTTCCTAGGACGATCCTAATTCTTCTAGTACACTTCACGTTCCCCGTGGAAATCGATACCTTGGAATACTCCCGGGTGAAAGCTACATCGGTATCCGTGCGCTTGCGGATTTTTCTATTTGCGTTAATTTATACCAATGTTGACATTTCTTAGCGCAATCAAAGGACAGGTATAAAACCCATCCCCAATAACAGCGCCAGAAATGCACCGCTGACATTCCCAAGTAAAACCACCATGTCGGTGATCCGAACGGGAACGTCAACGGGATAGATCTTGCCATCTTAGATATTTCATCCGCAAGCGCACGGATCTATCATTGTAGCATTTCACCCGGAAGTATTCAAGGTATCGTTATTTATATTTCCCCAAAGGAAGGCATGTGTTTAATAAGCTAGCATGGCATCTGAATAGAGGAACATGTGTTTGCTTAGACCAAATTGTTCATAACAGGGGTAAGCAATAACGGTTTATGGATAGTGTGACACACACTTAAGAATCCACCAACAAAGGATAAAGAAAATAGATAAAGAATAAATGAATAACCTAATGGAGTAACTCTAATGTATCTAGTCATGGCCATACAAATGAATAGTTAGGATCATATGCAAACTGATTTAGGCATGGTTAGGTCTAGGATATCGGGGAGACCCCACCAGGAAGTCTGCTTCCCACCAAGGCATTTACGAACTCCTATAGCACATACGAACGTGGGGGGATTTCAAGGGACGGTCAAGGCTTGTCACGACCCAGCCGCCTACCCCCTCAGCCGTGGCATGCTCTCATATTCGCAGGTGTCGTAATACCCGGGCACCATGCCCGCATATCAGAGCACTACTCTTGTCCTCCCAGGATCCCCACTCGTCGAATGGACGGACTAGAACAAGAGCAAACCCGAAGGAACAACGAACCGATATCCCACCTCTAATCAAGTTAGGCATATGATGATCGATGAAGAACTGATATGAACATGTCAAGATTATGATATGTAAACTATATGCAAGTTCATATACCAACACAAGAACATGAACAAGACTATACTCTAGTTCATAAGTTAGGCCAAGAACATAGATATAAGACTTGTAAATAGAAGAATGCTCCATTGAGAAGATGTATTACCAAGGCACTTTCTTCTAGGAGACAAGCCCTCCTTGTAGCTCTTCTATTCCAAGTGCTAACCAAGAACTAAGAAGAAGAAGAAAGAAGAAGTAGAAGAAGAGAGAGAGGTAGAGGTGGTAGAGAGAGGAAGATTGCCGGGTTTCTTTGGACTCCAAGTGGTGTGTGTTGAGAGAGGAGAGAGGGGGACTACTTATACACTTGGAGGAGGGGCCTAAGTGCTAATTTACACCAAAACCGACCTGGTTAACCTTCCTAATCGAGCAAATCGACCATCCCACGTCGGTAACCCCCATTTTTAGGTGCATGAACCGCCTCCCGAGGTGGGCGAAACCGCCTCGGGGAGGGGTGCGGCCGCGCAGTGTGGTGCGCGCAGCACCCCCAGGCTTCGGCCTGGCCCGGGTCTCGGTGGGGTGTCGTCCTTCGTTTTGAAAAGTTGTGGGCCGGGCTTGGCTCGGCCCAATTTTGATGTTTTGGGTTGATTTGCTCACGGGCTTGTATTTTTGCAAGAACGCGCTTCCCGGATGGCGTACTTTTTGGTCGGTTTTCCACTTGCTTTTATTATAAATCGCAAAATAAAATACTAGACACTACAAGTGGAATTTATTAGTGATAAATGTATATGAGTATAAAAGGTATAGTTTTACTCCCTTTATGGTAGTAAGTTGACGGGGAAAAAAATGTGTTGTTGGTGGCTAGTCAACAAACTCCCCAAGCTTACCCTTTTGCGTCCTTGAGCAAAAAGAGATAAGTACTTGGTTGTTGATCGGGAGTTGCTACTATGCGATTACATTTCTCAAGTGCCGGGGTTATAATAAGATTTTCTACTAGAGTTTGAATAAAATGGCACATCTTTTTTCCCACCCTTTATTACCTTTCATCGTAGCGGGGCTTTCTAGCTTTTCTCAAAGTCTTGGGCGGTTGCGGATAGAACGGTTATAACGTAAATACTTATCATTCATCCTTTTTGATCAACTTTTTATCCGGGATTTATTTATTTAGATAATATTTATTTTTTGAGAAAGTATGGGCTTTATTGCTTTATATATATATATTTTTTGGAGAGGTGGGCTCTTCTCGCCCTAGACTTTTGTCTTTTATTTCCTCTCTTTTTCTTTTTTTTTTTAGAGATGTGGGCTCTACTCGCCCTCGGACACGTGTCCATTTTTCATCTCATTTTTCTTTTCTCTCTTTTTTTAGCATAGTCCATATCATTTCTCTTTTCTTTCAAAGTACATTCTCGGATGTCAAGTTTCTCTTTTTGGACGAAATCATAGCAAATCCATTTGTACCATATCATACTTGGCAACAACTTAGACTAGATAGAGCCTATGCAACCCACATGAATAAGGTTTGTCAG
This sequence comes from Hyparrhenia diplandra, assembly GCA_015847255.1. Taxonomy (NCBI): domain Eukaryota; kingdom Viridiplantae; phylum Streptophyta; class Magnoliopsida; order Poales; family Poaceae; genus Hyparrhenia; species Hyparrhenia diplandra. Next base: position 178,333 of record JADLZK010008944.1, read on the forward strand.
GACGAGTTTTTAGATTTAGCCACTAAATCCAAACTTTATAGAAATTTGAATTATAAACTAGGCACAGGTGAAACATAAGACAGAGCAACTATTCATCATTTCAACAAGGGACTAAGACTAAACATTTTTATAGCTCATATGTATAAGCATTAAGGCACATAGAAGAGCTACTTATTCTATTTTTTTTTTTTTTTTTTTTTTTCAATGCAAGATTGCTGAAATTTAAACATGCTAAAATAAAATAAAAATTTTATGAAAGTAAATATGCAATGCAATGATACCCGTGGGGGTCCTCCCCCAAACTATCCGGAGGCCTACCGATCGGGATCGAAGCCTTGGTACCTCCGAATGCTTCCTCGCGTCGGCGTTGCGAGTAGCCATGTTGGACTCCAATTGGGTCCATCTCTGACGACTCGCTTTGCTCCCGTTCTAAGCGCCAGCATGCGGTGTTTTGCACATGGGTATTGAGCGTGTGCTCAATGTTCCTAGTGCGGACGTCGAGGTGCTTTGCATTTGGATACCGATAGCCTCCACCCCTTGTGGTGGTGCCATCGGCCGGACCGGTGGGGGCATATCGTCGGAGCCGTCGTCAACGTCAAATCTATTGGCCCTCCATGCCGCTTTGTATCTCCTTGAGGCCACTCTGGTTGTACCGGAAACCGAGGCGGCGGCTCCCACCTAGGATTATACCGGGGTATTACCCCCTGGGGTCCCCATAGGATAAGGCCATGCTGCTCGGAACATCGGTGTAGGCCGGGGTCGTGGCCGCGTGGCGTGAAGTAGGGCCCATGGGAGGAGGATCCGACCTCTCGGTCTCCTGAAAGCTGCGTGAGGAACCGATAGGGGTATCTTTCTGCGCGCAAGCTATCAGCCAGCCTCGAGCTCAAATATTAGTACGGCTTTTATACAACCTGTAAGTCCGGGTTAAGTAAATAGAACTATAGTTGCATAGCTAGGGAAAAGATGACCAAGCTCGCCAGATGGTAAAATCTTAATTAAATGCCCCTGCACAAGCTGCGCAATAGTCCAAAAATCCCTGGGTGTGGAAATGTACTCTATCTGCTGATTATCCAAAGCTCCAATCGCAGAAGCGAGGCGTGTGATAAGAGATGTGCAGGTGACAGGAACAACAACTTTTGTGATAATATGTAAAAAGTTCCTGCACATCTCTACCACTGGAGCTACTTTCTCCTTGTGGACAACAGCATAGAGTAATTTCAATTCAATTTCATGCACCCATCTAACCCCGTGTCTAGGAAACAAAGTCAGCGAGATCCAGCGATGAATAAATCTAAGTGATGGGTGCTGGATCTGTGAGTGGCGAGGTTTGAAGGTACCGGCCTCATGAGCACCGGATATCTCCTCCCAAAAGTGATTCCTAACAAAGCTAGGAAGAGCAGCCTCTATGTCTAGTGCACATCTATAGCTGAAACCCCAGTGACGAGCTAGATCCGCCCATGTAACATGATAAAGTTGACCAAAGAGGCGGAAAGAGATTCCTAGCTGGTCCTCTACTAGTGTGCATAAGAACTGGATTGTCAGGAGGCGAGAACCTTCCTCCTCAAGAGGGGGAATATCCTGCCACCCGACTGCTCTCCAAAGGATAGGGAATTCATCGTCCATACCTGTTTGTTCGAGGAGCTCGGCGTCGATTCCGGGCGTGTGCTGGAACACACGGTCCTTGAGTAGGAGATATGCTTGCATCTCCCGATCTCCACGGATGTCGAGGTACGGCGTGTCGGCTTCGTCGATTGTCGGGGGAGCTTGAGCTTCTTCCTCCCCGACGGGTGCAGCGTCTTCTTGCATGGGGGAGCCTTCGAGGTCGTCGAAGTTGAGGGCGGAGCTTGTGCTTGTTTGTCGTGAGCTATGTCTTGACGACCGCCTCAACCCGCTGAAAATCTTTCCAGCTTTCTTCATGGCTACTGCAAAAACAATTGAGCGAGACTTCGGGTGTGCAAGGGTTAGATAAAAGTATGGACTTTCACACCCGTGATCTTGCTCAGCACGATGTTTTTGGAGGAGAAAATGGAGTGTAGAGCAAGTGGGAGAGAGTGTGAGAGTGAGAAAGGGTGAAAATGAGAGGTGGGTGCTCTCACACCGGTGCTCGGGCTATTTATAGCCGAGCCAACGGCCGGGGGCGCTCCACACAACGGCTAAGAGCCGTTGGCGAAGGCGAGGGCCCGCGTGGCGGCGCCATTAGGTGCGGGCGCACCGCCCGAGGCCGCTTCTTTGCTCTGTCTTGGTCGGGCGTAGTGCAACGGTCAATTTAAAAGTTTGTGACCGTTGTTGGCTCGCTATTTGGTTCGGGCCGTTTTCTCCCCTTCTTGATTTTCTCCAAAAAATTTTCAAATATAAATTTATTTTTAAATAGAAAAATTATTAAAAAATATATTTTTTTTTTGTATATACTTTTATGTAGGAAATATTTTTTTTTATTTTTTTTCATGAAAGAATTCATTTTATTTATAAAGACTTTTTGTTTTAGTTTTTGAAAATATTTACTTATAGATTTTATGTAATAAAATATTTTATAAAACACATTTTTTTAAAATATACCCCATTTTTTTTTTTTTTTTCTTTTGAAATATACCCCATTTTTTTTTTTTCTTTTAGGGGCGGGGTTATTTATAGTCGGCTGTCGACTCTCCCTCGCTTCATTGGCGGCAAGCACACCGCTGGGGGGTCTCGAGTCGATCCTTCAACACTCCACACCGGTTTCGATGATGATGATATCCGGGTGTGTTGTTGTTTGTACCCGATGAATGGGCACTTTACCGCCTTTACTCTCGACGTGGAAGACTATGAAGCCTTTCCCCATGCGGATATCGGCTTTGGCCGTAGAGAAACGGTCTCCCCGGGAGGAGAGACGTATCCTCGATGGGCCCATATCCGAGGATCACAAAATCTGCGGGGGATGTACTCCGTTTGCACTTTGACTAGCACGTCTTCGAGTATTCCCTCTGGCCGCCTTGTTGATTGATCTGCCATTTGGAGGACGAAGTTGGCAGGAGTAAGTGTCCCTCCATGGATTCTGTTGAAGGTGGCCTTGGACATCACATTGATACTGGCCCCGGGTCACATAATGCATTGACGAAGGTGTGAGGGCCAACAAGCGCGGTGATAAGCGGGCGTCGCCCGTGGTCGCCCTTCTTGGCAATGAATGGCGAGCTCACGAGGGGATCTTCTTTAGCTCATTGGGTTGATCGAGCCTCGGAGATATCATATTAACTAACTCGTGCGGGACCTCAGGTTGCCCTGGGATCCTACCCAAGTCGTTAACTGGCACTTGGGCAGCAATCTGGGCCAGCTGTGTCTCTATCATCTTGTTGAAGCTGAGTTGATTCTTCACAGCTGACGTCAACCTTCGAGCTTATTATTCACTCCTTCAAGGATTTTGTCTTGATGGCTCATCTTTTTGGTGAGGTTTTCGTTAATCTTGGCTTGGCCCAGTACCAGGTCCTTCAATGATGGTTGACCAAGGTTATAATTGGAGTTGTACCCCGGGTTACCTTGGAATGGTGGCTGGGATTTGGTTATTCCAGCCCTGGCGAGGTTGGCGATACCGCTTCTTTGTTGTTGATGAAGGCGGCTTCTTTTACGGTCTCTCGGGCGGTTATCCCCACGAGTGGCCAACTCCACCACAGGTCTCACACGTCATGTGAGCATCTGTGGCGTAAACTAGGCGCTGCTGGATAGTAGAGTCGGTGCTACGCTCCTCCAGCTTCTTCAGCAGAAGATCCATTTTTACGGCAAGCATATCCGCCTCCTTCACGGTATGCATGCCTTTTTTGTGTTTTGGCCAAGGTTACGTCCTCCCCCGACTTTGGTTTGCCACCATTTTGTCGATCAGGGGCTGTTGCCCGATCGATGGTGGCGATAGAAATGCGCCACTAGCGGCGGCGTCGAGGTGCCCCGCCGATATGGCCATGAGACCATTGTAGAAGTTTTGGAGCACCGGCCAAGTTCTCCATCCGTGGTGCGGGCATGCTAGAATGTATTCTTGCGGCCTTTCCCACGCCTCGGAATGGGTTCCATTGATGTCTGGCTGGAAATTGGCGATCCTTCCCCTCGGGGCATTGGTTTTGCCCATGGTGAAGAACTTAGCCGGGAACACCGCGGAGCACTTGGCCCACGCATCGACGACTTCCTTGTCCTTGTAGAACCATTTGTTTCGCCTTCCCCACGAGGGAGAAAGGAAACAAGCGGAGCGATGACGCCCCTCGGTTCGGCGTCCTTGATGGCGATGGTGTCGCATAGCTCAAGGAAGTGTTGGAGATGAGCGTTGGCGTCCTCGCTAGGCAGTCCACGAATGGGCGGCACGCACCATGGTGATCGGCCGGTCGCGCAGCGATTCAAAGTTTTTGTCGCCACATTCACCACCGCCCGGTGGGCACGTTGGTGGACAATGAGTAGAGAAATCGCGCGGCGGCGACCCGGGCCATGGCTTGAGATGCGGTTGGTGCGGGGATGTCGGTCTCGACCGTCGGGGTTCCTACGAAGAAGAAGCGGCACTGACACTGTTCTTCCTTAGGAGTGCCTCCGGATCGGAGATGAAGTTTTTCGGCAAAGAGGGAAACGTGACATACACTATCCTGTTTTCACCCACAAAGGAGAAAACATAAAAGATTAGCTTTGTATGAGCAAATGGTAGCCACGCGCACAGTTCATATTCATAGCCGGCTAGTTTTTTTTTTTTTTTCACAATGCCTTCCCCGACAACGGCGCCGAAATGCTTGTTGACATTTCTTAGCGCAATCAAAGGAAACCGGTATAAAACCCATCCCCAATAACAAAGACGAGAAATGCCGACATTCCCCAAGTAAAACCACCATGTCGGTGATCCGAACGGAACGTCAGCGGGATAGATCTTGCCATCTTAGATATTTCATCCGCAGCGCCACGGATCTATCATTGTAGCATTTCACCGGAAGTATTCAGGGTATCGTTATTTATATTTCCCCAAAGGAAGGCATGTGTTTAATAAGCTAGCATGGCATCTGAATAGAGGAACATGTGTTTGCTTAGACCAAATTGTTCATAACAGGGGTAAGCAATAACGGTTTATGGATAGTGTGACACACACTTAAGAATCCACCAGCAAAGGATAAAGAAAATAAATAAAGAATAAATGAATAACCTAATGGAGTAACTCTAATGTATCTAGTCATGGCCATACAAATGAATAGTTAGGATCATATGCAAACCTGATTTAGGCATGGTTAGGTCTAGGATATCGGGAGACCCCACCGGGAAGTCTGCTTCCCACCAAGGCATTTACGAACTCCTATAGCACATATCTAACATGGGGGGATTTCAAAGGGGCGGTCAAGGCTTGTCACGACCCAGCCGCCTACCCCCTCGGCCGTGGCATGCTCTCATATTCGCAGGTGTCGTAATACCCGGGCACCATGCCCGCATATCGAAAGCACTACTCTTGTCCTCCCGGGATCCCCACTCGTCGAATGGACGGACTAGAACAAGAGCAAACCCGAAGGAACAACGAACCGATATCCCACCTCTAATCAAGTTAGGCATATGATGATCGATGAAGAACGATATGAACATGTCAAGATTATGATATGTAAACTATATGCTAGTTCATATACCAACACAAGAACATGAACAAGACTATACTCTAGTTCATAAGTTAGGCCAAGAACATAGATATAAGACTTGTAAATAGAAGAATGCTCCATTGAGAAGATGTATTACCAAGGCACTTTCTTCTAGGAGACAAGCCCTCCTTGTAGCTCTTCTATTCCAAGTGCTAACCAAGAACTAAGAAGAAGAAGAAAGAAGAAGTAGAAGAAGAGAGAGAGGTAGAGGTGGTAGAGAGAGGAAGATTGCTTTGGTTTCTTTGGACTCCAAGTGGTGTGTGTTGAGAGAGGGAGAGAGGGGGACTACTTATACACTTGGAGGAGGGGCCTAAGTGCTAATTTACACCAAAACCGACTGGTAAACCTTCCTAATCGAGCAAACCGACCATCCCACGTCGGTAACCCCCATTTGGCGGTGCATGAACCGCCTCCCCGAGGTTTGGGCGAAACCGCCTCAGGGAGGGTGCGGCCGCACTGTGGTGGTCTTGGCGCACCCCGGGCTTTCGGCCTTGGCCGGGTCTCGGTGGGGTGTCGATCCTTTGTTTTGAAAAGTTGTGGGCCGGGCTTGGCTCGGCCCAATTTTGATGTTTTGGGTTGATTTGCTCTGGGCTTGTATTTTGTAAGAATGCGCTTGCCCGGATGGCGTATTTTGGTCGGATTTTCCACTTGCTTTTATTATAAATCTACAAAATAAAATACTAGACACTACAAGTGGAATTTATTAGTGATAAATGTATATGAGTATAAAAAGATATAGTTTTACTCCCTTTATGGTAGTAAGTTGACAGGAAAAATATGTCGTTGGTGACCGTCAACAACCAACAAGCTTTCTAGCGCCGTTGCCGGGGAACGGTAGCTGTGCTAGTTTAGAACCAAGTTCGTCCTTTTACCTTTTTTATCTTTTTACCACTACCCTTACCACATGGATTTCACTCCAATCTATAAATTCTTTGCTCCAAAGGGCGACTTGTTGGAGCCTCCACCATCATCACACCCCATTGTTACAGATGGCTATGAGCTTCGCCCTGCTCTTATAGCCATGGTTCAGGAGCGATCCTGCTCTGGTTTAGCAGATGAAGATCCATACGCTCACCTTATGGAATTCGAGCAGTTGAGTTCTTGCCGATAACAATTTCAAGGACCATGGCCATTTAGCATCAAAGACCCTCTGCAGATACTGTATAATCTCTTCTTGATCAAGTTCACCATATTCCACAGTAAAAACACCACAGTTCTCAAAGCCATTCCAGAGCTTGAATCTATTCTCCCTCTCTCTGACATCAATGTGAAAAAATCCTAGCCCCCTGTTAGCACTACCCAAATACACAGCTTCTTTAACTGGCTCTTTCCATCTAGGACACTTATCAGCCTGATGTTCCTTTCTAAAGCAGACAAAACAGACTTTTGGCTTGCTACAGTCATTGCTAAAATGCCCAGGATCCCCCATAGGTATAGCAGACAACATTTGCACCCTTGTTATCATCCTTCTTCTCAGCACTATCTTTTAGATTTGGTTCTACAGCTTGGTTTTCCTGAGGTTTGGAACTACCCATACCTTGACACATCTGGGATTTTTCTTCTTGGATTAACTGCTGTTTCTGAGCTTGTGGTTGGAACTGTCCTTGTCTTCCTCTCCCTCCTTGTTGCATTCCCCTTGGTCTTGAATTCTGCCTGTTGCTCGGGCCTTGCTGATTGAATTGTTGATTATACTGTGGTGGTGGGTGTGGGTAAGGGGGTGGATGCTGTGGGTAGAAGCCATAAGGCCCTGGCGGCGGCGACATGAGAGGAGTTGGCCCCATCGGTGGATGAGCGTAGTAGGGTGGTGCAGGCCATCCTCCTCCTCCCCAATCACCCCACTCCTCCTCCGGACTCCGTGGCCTTGGCGGTCTTCCTCTTCCCCTTCCAGCCATCGCCTTCTTCAATGTAGTTGTGAATGAATCTCTGGATCCCTTCCCCCACACGTCTTCTGCAAATCTTAGAGGGACTGATGGTTTGGTCCACCGATCTCTCTCCTGGACTAGATGGCAATCCTGGATCGTGAATCTCTTCGACTCCCACAGGTCTCGCCGGATCCAAATGAGGTCCTTCACTTTCCTCCCTCCATCTCTAACCCTAGCCGCCGGGTCACCAATGGTGGGATTGGATCGAACCTTCCCGGGATGAACCAAAGTTGGTCATAGAATTCCTCTACTACCCCTCCTTCTTCCTCCGAGTGCGTCAATGCCCTTCCTCGATCGCTTCCCCGCCCGAAGGGTCGAGATGGGGACTAGAGGGGAGGGTGAATAGTCCCTTCTAAAACTAATTGCGGTGGCTAACCGAATACAATTATGAATTAAACTTATCGGTCTAGCCAAGACTTCACCCCTCTAACTATGACTCTAAATCACCTCACAAAAGATCCTACACAAGATAAATGAGGTGACAAGCCTAGCTTGAGCTCCTAACCAATTCTAATGCAAGGTCACACAAACCTAAGCACTAGTACTTCAAGCACGGGTGAGCTCCTATACAATTCTAGTAAGCACAAGCACAAAGCCCCTAAGCTCACTAGATGCACAATGGACAAGGCAACACACGCCTAACCCAAAGGCTCAAATTACCTAGCTACACAAGCTAAGCAAAGTAACTAAACAAGCTACACAAGCTAGATAGTTACAACTACACTACTCAATCACAAGCACAATATATATATGAATGTAAGAACAAAGCTTGTGATGAAGAGAATGCAAACCACCGCGAAGTGTGGACACAAGATGACACCGGTGATTTTTTACCGAGGTCTCAGGAAGCTTGCCAACTTCCCCCTACTCCTCGTTGTGTCGACCGACACCTTGGTGGTTCCACGGTTTGGCGAATCACCCAGTGATGATCCACAAGCTTAATGGCCAGTACCAAATCCCACAGTGGGAGCTTGATCGAATCCCTCACACAGTGTGAGTACTCGAGCCAATCCCTCAGAGGGCACCGTATGAACCCAAACACAAGTGTGCAATCTCAATGACACGCTCCACTAGAGTTGCTCTTCACGATCCCCGCGAGGTGAGCACGAACCTCTCACAATCTCTTCTCCGGAGCACCGCACAATCTTCTTTGCGTGCCTCGACGGAGCCTCTTGCCACCAAGCCATCTAGGAGGTGGCAACCTCCAAGAGAAACAAGCACACCGGCTTGCAACACGATCACCTAGTGCCACACGATGCAATCTCTCAAAGCAACCGCACTAGAATCGCTCACTCACTCAAATGGATGAACACTATAAAGTTAGAGTGAGTGGAAGGGCTCTCCAAGCACCACTATACCAGCCACCAAGGCTCAAGTGTGCTAACCAACCTCCCAAGGCCGGCCAAACAAGTATATATAGGCTCCCCATCGAAATAGAGCCGTTGGGGACGAATTCCTACTTTTTTGTACAGCGCCGGACGCGCCAGGCGACGTACAAAACAGCCCCGAGCAAACTAGCCGTTGGCACGCTTTTCTACAGCGCCGGACGTGCCAGGCGCAGCCCCGGACGCGGTCCAAAGAGGGTGCAAACCAACCGACCCGCCGGACGCAAAATAACAAGCGCCGGACGCGTCCTACGCTAGTCTCAGTGTCCGGCGCTGTTTACAACCCGACCAACGCCCGATCAAACGTCCATAACTCTTTCATCCGAACTCCGTTTTTGATGATCTTGGACTCTATGGAAAGCTAACTCAGAGGGCTACACAACCCACATGGTTACTTGATCCAAAGCTCAATGGATCAAAGCAGTATTCCACTCCAAAGTCAGTCCAATTGTCCGAGAAACACCGAAACACCTTCTCCTTTGCAAATGTGCCAACACCACCAAGTGTACATCTCCATGTGCAAGTGTGTTAGCATTTTCACAATAATTTTCAAAGGATTTTCTCTTGCTCTTACCACGCCTCTCGATCCTAACACATCGCAAAGTTAGATCGCACAAGTGGCACTAGATGACCGATATGCAAACAAGTTTGCCCCCCTCTCTCTCTCTCTCGCCTTTCTCTCCATTTCTCGTCATCTAAGATCATCTTTGAATCTAACCGTTCGAAGAATACATTTGTTTTTAAAATTAGCTAGTCAAATTGCACGAGTAGGTTGTCTCCTTTGGAAAATCTTGTCGTTGCGCACCTTTCATAGTTCCTAGGCCGCAATAATGGTAGCCTCCACAAAGAAATCCGTATTAGGCAAACTTGCAACTACTAATCTTTCCATCAGTGGCAGACTGATATCCCAAGTGAAGTTGATGGTGTTCCAGCATTGCGCAGCGAATGGGCACCGAAAAAATAAATGATCAATATCCTCCTCTAGGCTAGCATCACAAAGGACGCAGAACACATCGCCTTCAATGCGCAGGTGTCTCCAGCATTACTTGGTGTTCTATCGATCAACAAGTATCAACCATCCAAAAAAATTTGATCCGGTGTGTACAACTTGACTTCTAGAGCATCTTATGAATAGGGTGTGAATCCAGTCCACTAAATGCATGCACATAGAAACAACGGAAAGAGTATTTGGATCCAAAAAGTGTGTCCAAATGTCCACCTCACTATCATCATATGGTATATATTTTGTAGGTGAGCTCGGAGCAATAACAGTTCCTCATGAGCCTGGGCAGATAACGGTAAGAAGAAGATGTCCTCTAGCTCCTGTTCTGTCATTAGAGTCTGCATCCAGATCGAGTTGTTTGTTCGAAATGAAGAGTCTGGGATACTCCACTGAAAAAGAAAATGCTATCAGTCCAAAGATCATATTGAAGCGCATAATATCTCGCCAAAACGAACCCAATTCTCTGCAAAATCATGCGACACCTTGCCTTCATAGTATTTTTTCCAAATCAAGTTAAACCAAGGAATATATGTCTTATTGTAGAATTTGTCAAGTTGCTTTAATAGTAGTGCATCATTTTGTAAACTCATACTGATGACCCCCCCTCCCCCTTTTTTCCTTTGGTTGCATGACGGTTGGCCATGCTACACCAAGATTGCCTCCTTTTGTTGTATCATCATTTCCCCTCCACATACAATGCTTGCGTGCTCTGTCAATATTCTCAATGAAGTCTTTCAGTACCTTAAAGTGTAAGTGACTATAGAAGTGATAGATGAGTTGACCATCTGTAACCTGCCAGAATATGATAGCCATATGGAACAGGTAGAGAGTCTGTGTTCAACCCTAACTATAATTGGTGATATATCATCAATTCGTGGTTTAGTAGTGCCCTTTTTTTTAAAACCTTAGTAGTGCCCATTGGAAGTCCAAATAAGTGAACGGGACAGAGCCCATCTGACAGGCAAAAGTGTTGGCAAGATGCTGCTTCTTCTCTGCCGATACATTGATCGGTATCATTTCTGACTTTCTGTACTTTACTTTAAATCCTGATGCAGTTTCATAGTTTTTCAAGATAGTTTTGAACAAAAACTATTGGTTTGCATTAGCTTGGACAACCAACAATGTGTCATCGGCATATTGAATGATAGGGAACTCATCAAAATTATGTGGGAGGCAATAGTTTTTTTTTTGAGAACACGCCGTTGCATGTTTTTCATTAAGCAGAATAAAGTTCAAAAAACAAAAGCGCCACGGTAACCAAACAGATTACGAGACGTAACCTAACAACTAACCGGATACAACAACATGGATTACATTTGGACTAGTTTGCGACAAGATGACCTACCGAAGGCATGGCTAGGCGACTGTTGGTAAAAGTTATCCCACAGAAATATAAATGTATAATCCGCAAGCGAACAGATACTGGTGAGCACTTCACCCGGGAGAGGGTTTTAAATATCGAATCCACAGGGAGAATGGTGTGAGAATAATGAGACTAAACTAAATCCCTGAGACTGTAGAAAGGTCTGGAGAATATAAAGGTTGAGAAGATGTCTATGGTTGTCTAGTTTATATCCTTGTAAGGCTTGAAGATATTTCTTAATGGGGACGTATTCAAAGGAAAGCAGGGACGAAACGTGCAATCCTCCAGTAACAAGGTCCTACTTGGCCTATCCAACGGGATGTGGACTCCAAAGGAATCAATGGTACTGTCACTACCACGAACTACCACGCTCCGGAAGGTAGGGTGTATTTACGAGTTATCTAGTCCAAACACCGCGCTTGCACTAGGGGTAACAACTTCAACTCAAGAGTGACAAGAATTGAAGTACTCTAATAAAGAGTCGTAAACCGAAAGAAAATATAAACAAGTAACTTACTCAAATATAAGGTTGATCCACCAAAGAAGTCTCAAGATCAAGTGCAACAAAGCCTTTGATCCCAGAGGTACAAGCGTAGAGGAGTCACCGACAGATCCGGTACTTCCTCTTCTTCTCCTCTACTTCACTCTTTATCTCTCAAGAATAGATCTAGTCACTCTCATGGGGTACGAAGATCTATCTCTCAACTTTCTAACTATCTCTCTCAACTTGATCTCAGCTCTTCTAATTAGAGAGGTACATGGCTCTAGCTGTTGATCAGAGTCGAGTCTGATGAATAATGATTTTTATGCTTAGGTCAGAGGTAGGGTCATCCTTATATAGTCATGGTCGATGAATATGGACCCTTGGATCAAACCGACCTTCAATAACGGTATAGATACAACCTCAAAGTCGGTTTGAAACCGACCTAAGAAGATGAGGCTGACATGTTGACCCCACCTGGCGGTCGCCGTGATTCTTCCTGGCGGCCACCAGGGTTTTGTGGCACAATGGTGTCAGGCTTCTCCTGGTGTTTTTTGGTGTCTTCTAGAATGTTTTAGTTCACTTTTTGGATTGAAATTCACCACTGATTAATCATCTTATCAAATGGGATGTAATCTCCGAGTTTTACCGGCATTTACCTGTTAAGTTCCTGAAAAGATATAAATCACCAAAACTCGTGGAACTATGTTAGTAAAGCCTCTAATCTATGTTTATATTTATTTTATACCCTTATTATATGTTTAATTGAGTTATAAAAGTATGGCTTAAGAGGTGTCAACAGCGACCTCCTCGGCGAGCCCGTCGGTGTTGAGTTCCAAGGCGGAGAGGTCAAACTGCCCCTCAAGAAGCATCTCAAAACGGCGCCGCTTAGCCGGCGGCATACCACCCCTGAAGGTGGCCTTGACCCTCTCCTCTACAGCAGTCGGAGCCTCCCCGTCGGGCACTTCCTCACCCAATTTCCGAAGCAAGAGCTTCTGAGCCTGCAATGTCACATTAGCAGCCCTTGGCCGCGACTTGATACGGTCACTACGACGCAGTGTATGCATGGAGGCTGGAGTGTGCGACCGACGAAGACGCGGTCCTGTCTTGATAAGGGGCGATGCAAGTGGCACGCACACCAAATCCTCGATCTCTTGCTGCCGAGACGCCAAGGTCAGCGAGGCAGTGGGAGCATTGTCTTCGGGAGACACCGGAGGCGGTTCTGAGGGAGCAACAGGCACATCCTGCATCGATGGGGCTTCCTCAAAAGTCGGCGACGGGCCAGAGGGCACGAACTCTGCCGCCACTAGATCGGCCCACCCGGTCGGCTGACCGGAGGTACAAATTTGAAGGGCAGACGTCCTATAAGAGTGTAAGTGAAATCAAGCTCTAAGTGGGTTTTGGCGTTGATGACCACCGAATTAGGGGACTAATGAGATTTATGAAGATGACATGCAGGAAATAAGTTAAGGAGTTGATGTACAGGTCCAAAGGCATCCAATGAGCTAGATGGTGGTGTTTCCGGATCAAGGCGTTTAAATTATTTTATATTTTGAATCTTGAGTTTAGGAAATGCCGTACTATCAAGAGGGATCCTAGGATTCTTGGGTACCTGTGGACCAAGTGCTCTAAACTTCAAATCAACAACAAAACACAACTCCAAGCCTAACCAGCCAACATTTATACAAGTTTCACACCTTTTTGTCGCCAGTCGGGCGGCGGTGCCGCGCATTGGTGCGCGGCAAGGTGCCGCGCCTAGCGGCGGCAGCCGCGTGTTAAGTGCGGCAGTGCCACACTTAACTTCGACCGTTGGGCTCGTGGGGTATAAATACCCATCCTACCCCTCCCACAATGGTCACCTGGCTCACTCTTCTTCTTCCTCCCGACCAGAACAGCCAGGAGACACCTCTTGCTCTCTCTCTCACCTCCATTGAAGCACCTTGAGCTCCCCACTCAATCTCTCACTTCCCACCAGGGATTCTTGAGGGAAAAGGCATCAAACTTCGATTGGAGACCGGATCTACTACTTCCCCCCACTCAAAAGAGCATTTGGTTCACGTTTGGCCGGAACCCTAGGGTTCTTTACTCTTGGAGCTTGCTCCTAGACGGCTAGGCGTCGCCCTTGAGCTTGCCCCCTTCGTGTGGCAGCCTTGGGAGGTTTGTAACCTCACACAAACATCAATACATTACCCCACATCTCTAGGGTTAACTCCCTAGACTTGTGAACGAGGGAAAAAGCAAGCCGGTGGGCAAGCTAAGCCTTGTGTGGCGACCTCAACAACGTGGAGGTAACCCAGCCTGTGTGGCGACGGTGAACCACGGGATAAATCCTTGTGTCATTTGTGTTCTTTACATTCTTGCATATATTATCTTGTGAGCTAGGGTTTCGTCCCGATCTACCTCGTTGGAGGGTTTTACGTCATATTTGGTTTGCTCTCGTGAAGTATTTGCGTGCGAGGAACAAGTGTGAATCACGAGCATCACACTCACGGGTTGCGAGATTCACTTTGAGGTCACTTACGTGAAGTGTCGGGGCAGTGCCGCGTGCCTGCCGCGCCGGTGCGGCGCCACGCTTCTCCGGCAGGGCCTCGGTTCTCTGTCTCGTCTCGTTTTGTCGGTTTTTACGCGGCGATTGCCGTGCCTTTCTGTGGCGGTGTTGTGCCTCTCTATCTCGACAATGTGTGAAAGTTTTAACAGGTCGATTTTAGGGGGTCAGCCTATTCACCCCCCCTCTAGGCTTCCATCAAATCCTACAAGTGGTATCAGAGCTAGGATACTTCGTATACGCTTCACTGCATGAAGTATGGATGCGCTAGAGGGATCGAAGAAAGGAGGCAAGCCCACCGCCCCCCCCATAGAGGAGGTGGAGGCCGGAAGCGCCGAGCTTTCTCATACAGCTAGCGAGAGCACCATCAAGGGTGATGCTACCGACCCCGAGGGAAAAGCCGCAAGACAAGCAAGACGAACCGCAAGAAGGCAAGAATGAGAAAAGAAGAAGCTAGAAGAGCAAGCTAGCGTCAAGCTTGCCTTCAAAGAAAAGATCAAAGAAAAATGATTCGTGAGGCAAGGGGCTGCTAGAAGGGCAAGCAAGAGAAAAGCAAAGACGAGAAGAAGAAGCGGAGTCAAGTGAGCTATCAAGTAGCTCCGGCGATGGAGATGATGACATCTCCTACAACAACAAGAAGAAGAAGAAAGAAAAGAAGAAGGATGAGGGAAGCGTCAACAACAACAAGTTCGCCGCCATATCCTTTAACTATTCTTCTTATTTGACTAACCGCGATAAGAAGTCTTTTATCAATGTGCCCGCGGGAAAGTTGCCCCGTTTCGATGGGACCAACTATGCCAAGTGGAAGCACTTGATGAGAGTCTACCTTAGCGCCCTTCACCCCGGCCATTGGGAGGTTGTGTGCAGTGGATTTCAGCCACCGGTGAACCCCAAGGAGCCGACAAATGATGAGCTAGAACCTGCCCACATCAATGGTCAAGCCACAAGCATCCTCCTTAGTGCTCTAGAAGGCAATGAGTACAATAGGGTGATGAATGTCAATGAAGCCAAGAAAATTTGGGACACCTTGGTACTTGCACATTGTTGATATTTCTTACACGATCCCAATTAGGAAGGCGAAAGAAATATATATGGGATATCTATCTAATCATGTTAGTTTGGATATGGGATTAACCTCATGATCCAACAAAGCGGAGTTAGGCGGTGTTAGTAGTGGGATGTAAACCTAGCATCATTATCCATAGTAGAGTTAATCTCACCAGGATATGTACTCAAGGTATACCACTCATTTCTAGGCATTACCTATACACTAGTCTGTCACCCTAGCAATAACGCTCAAAGAAATGCGGGGCATGGTATTCTTGATTGGTCTTGATAAAAGATTGAACATGATATCTGCAAGCGCACAGATAGAAATACCAATTGTAGCACTTCACCGGGAGTAATCCAGGTATCGTATTTATATTTTACCACAGGGAAGGGAGTCTATGGAAAGTAGAGAGAAAAGGATGTCTAATGATTTATATTGTGATTTACTTATGAGATCCACCTTACAGTTTTGTAATGCAGAGTAGCCATATGCATCTAACATTACTCAACAGGATAAGTCACAGGATAAAGATAAATATATAATTGATAAATATCCAAGTCTAAGATCATCATATGCCACTAGTATCATACGAGCTATTAACATATTATAGAAAGAATAGAATGAATATTCCTAAGATACTCCTAATCATATATGTCAAATGAATACTACAATTAGTGCAATACATCTAGCTATCATGGCAAGGTTGGATTACTTCTACACATGGCAAGCATTACCAATAACAACCAAGGACGAAACTTGATCATTACCGTAATAATAAACTCGACTAGTCCTACATTCGGAGGGTGGATTCCAAAGGACTCAACAGATCATCACTCCCCGCGATCTACCACACGGCCCGAATGTAGGGTGCAATTGCGGATAAACGTTGTATAAACACCACGTTTACACATTGCTTATCACCCACATAGTGATCATCTATATGGATGCTATACAATTCCATGCATAAAATATAAAGCAATCTTACTAAACTAAATATATAATCATAGCAAGCATAAACACATATCAATAAGAATATAATAATTATAAAGATCAAAGCCATAACAATTGTATTCTAAATATAAGAGTACTTACAGATCGAATACAAGAGAGAAGTCTCAAGAACGATGATCCTTGCTACTTCTTGACTATCAGGAACTCAAGATGAACTTGATCTTCAACTAGAACTAGCTAGATAGCTAATTACTTCTAGTATGAACTAGGGCTTAGGTCTAGACTTGGCTGGACTAGATGGGTATGAGTTGATGAATGAGTATGATAATGAAATTGTTATCGATACGGGGTCACTGGTCTTCTTATATAGTACTTGGCGATGAACGTCAACCCTTGGATCAAACCGACCTTCAACGGTGTAGATACAACCTCAAGGTCGGTGGTAAACCGACATAAAATGTGAGGTCGACCGCCGACCCCACCTGGCGGCCGGCCTACATGGCACCGGGGGCGCCGCCAGGTGGAGTGCCACCTCGGCTTCCCGTCTTTTTCTGGTGTCCTCTCGGTATCTTCTAGAATGTTTTAGTCCACTTTTTCGGGTTGAGTTACTTCACGGTCAAGTCTTGTCTTCATATGTCTTGTATATTCCGGAAATTTCTTCATTCTTCTCTGCAATTATCTATCAAGTCCCCTCGAAAGTCACGTAGAATACCAAAACTAGTGGAATTATG